>BMAU01014878.1:600000-947500 GCA_019973935.1 Trichonephila clavipes
ATAAAAGGAGAACTTAACTAAACATATATGTTAACGTTAAAGTGTGAAATCCGTTATTTCCTAGAATAAGTAGGCATTTAATGAAATATTTAGATAAGTCAGTCAAAGTATATAATTTTTGAATTCTATGATTTAACTAGGCATTCTGCAGAATAATGATTACTTAAACGTTAAAGTATGAAATAAAGCACTCCAAAGTTTTTTGAACTGGTTCTAGCTGCATTTAGTCAGCTTTGAACCGAAATTCAAAGTATTAGCATTCAATCCTTGCTCTAATAAGATATGATAAGTAAAACAAAGGTGTTTCACAAAATTTAAATTAACATTTTCTTACATTTTTGTTTGAAAAAGTAAACGCAATGCTTTTATGAAGTAACAGTTTTTCTTCCCGACATGTATTTTTTTGATCATAATTTCTTTAATAATATAATGATTTCTTTTTTTTAAATTCTGCTTGGAAGTTTTTGAATAGAGGATTGGAAAAAAAATGGATCCACCGAGTGTTTCAATCATTTTGTAGATTAAAAAAAGATACGTTTCAAAATGTCTTGCACCAAAATTATAGGTAATTATCTTCTAATTCAAAAAACATAATTGAATTTCTAAAAATAGCATTAATTAGAAAATATGAATGTTAAACGAAATTACGAGAAAATACGCAACCTCTTTTTTTACGAAGGAACCTGAATTGTATAAGTGCAATGCTCTTACATTTTGAAGTCATTTATTCGAAAGGTTATTCAGACTTTTATAAAAATAATATACTCTAGAATTACAACCTTTTAAGTTCATTGAATGTGCCTTATTTTTTTTAAATAAACAGTAATGTAGAAGTCTACAGTAATGTAGTAACAGTAATGTGGAACATCCCTGTGGAAGTCTAACTTTTTATATATATTTGTTCTTTCGTTTATTTTTGAAGCTATCGTTTTTCTACCCGACGTATAACACACACCCGTAAATTTCTCTCTAATTTTTGGAGTTAAAAGTGCGTGTAATACGCCGGATTGTATTTTTCATATAAATAAACTAATAAATTCAGTTCGCTGTGCAAAATCTAAAAAAACATTCAATTTTGAAATTACGATCGGAAAAATCACAAAATCTTAAGAGTTACTGCTCTGCATATTCTGCATATAAGTATCTATTTGTTATAGTTAAATACATTGTTTAAAATCATCTGAAAATATTGTTGATTATTTGCGGTTTACGTGAAGTAATCTAGTTTCGAATGTCTCCCGAATTAATGTAGGAATCGAATGAAATTAGGAACAAGAGTTATTTAGAACATTATTTCTCTGTAAAGAAATGAGTTCTGTAATGGAAAAATTTTGTTTGAGAAGTTTATTTGTTTATTAAGTTAATTGATCCATTAACAACATAATTGAGTTTCTTTTGAGCCATTAACATTGATACTAGTTTTCCTCCAACTGTGCGGAAGTTATTAAGGACGCCCCACTTTCTCTGGATAATTGTAAATCAGGGAAAGAAGTCTGCTTAAGGCTGTCCTACGTTAGGAAATGTTCTTATGCATCTTTGAAAGAAATCCCTTCTTTTTTTAGTGGCTTGACAACCCAGAGAGGGCCTTGACCTTCTCAAGAAGCCTTTTCCAGACTAGCCTTCATCCTGCTAGTGTTCTCCAATTTTTTTGTTTTCAAAACCAGGAGATCTTTTCAAGGCCAACAATATATCTTAAATTTGGCCTGCCTTTTCTCCGTGTGCCAATTAGTTGGGCATTGAAGATCTTTTTAGTGGAGCGATCTTCGTCCATTCTGACAACGTGGCCTGTCTATTTAGTTCGTTATATTTTGTTGAAGTTAATGATGTCAGTTTCTTTATATGAGTGATAGAGCTCGAAATTTGATGTTCTTCGTACTATGCCATTTTGCTGAATTCCTCCAAAAATAAATCTTAAAATCTTCCTTTCGTAGATACTTATCATGTTCTCATCTGTTCGAGATATGAACCAAACTTCACATATATAAGTTAATACTGATCTTAAAAGACTTTTATACATTACAACTTTTTTTTGTGTGTGTGTCTTTCTTTAGATTAAATTCGATTTCAAATATATATTTTCGTATTCCATTAAAACATCTATTAGCCATAATAATTCTCTTTTGGATTTCAGTAGCCCAATCGTTCTTATTGTTAATTTCCGAACCTAAATAAGTGAAACTGTTAACAACTTCAAAATTATACTCTTCAAGTTTAAAGTGGAAATTGTAAAAACATGATGTAGTGTAAGGCAGGTATTTGGTCTTACTCTCATTAATTCTCAGTCCCATTCTTGGAGAGAAATAATCGATACAAAAAACGTTCCGATAATCGATGCTCATTCATTATTCAATCGATAACGAGGAACTGTTATCGTGAGTCATTTAAATGAATTGAGCCAACAAGAGGAGAAGAGATGAAGAGAGAAAATTACATGTTGTGCGGTCCTATTCATTCTCTGAATGAAATGGCCGCAGAGGAAATTTAGTGTGAAGCAAAAAGAAAAAAAAAGGAACCAATAAAGCACCGGAAATTATTCTTTTAAAAATTAAAAGAAAAAAATAGTTAAGGAAAGAGTAAAACAAAAACTAATAAATTTTTATTCTTCGAGAGTTTTAACACGGTGAAATGCTATTTATAATTTTTTTAACTTCAGTTAAGGTATCCGACTAGGTTGAAAAAGTGTTTTTTAGGAATTAGATATTTGGTGCTGTTTGGGCCATCAGGAAAAAAAAGAAATGTAATTATTGAGGAAGAAGGACTCTCTCTCTAATAAACACATAAAACTAGAGAGTTTTTCAAGTTGTTTTTATAGCATTTACATTATTTAATTTATAAGAATATTTTTTGATGCGTTTTTTGAAGAATGAATTTTTTTAAGATAATTCGTGCATGAAAAACGGGATAACTCGAAAACAATCAAATAAAACTCAAAGAAGTTTATAAGATAAATGCTGTGATCTCTTCAGAGGGAAATGAACTGCATTTTGCAGCTATTTTTAGTTCAGAACATACAATAATTTTCATGAAAAATCATTAACATCAAAATTTTAAAAAAATGCTCTTTTAAAATATTTATTTCTTAAAATATTTTTTATCCTGTGGTTTGTGACACTTCTCCGATGGATCAAGAAGCATATGAATGAAACTAAAATTGCATTATGTGCAATTTATTTTTATTTATGAAGTTTTTCTTAAATTTAAAATTTTTGCCAAATTTCCATAAAAATATTTTTTTTTTCTAAAAACAAAGGGTAATACATGTTATTTATTTAATAATTGTGACTTTTTAAGCCTATTTATGTTCTTTAAAACAATAAGATTCTTAAGAAAATCAATTTTTGAAAAATTAGTCCCCGAATCTAGTCGGATACCTTAATTATTTTGTACTCATTAAAATAGAAATGTGAACATATTGGTCATGTTATAGTAAATCACAGTCTGCGTCATTGTAAATACTTTAAACTTTTTTTTCGTTTATATTTTCTGGACTTTTTAGAAAAAATTCTAGGGTGTATAGAGTGATATATTTACGTGCAATAATTTTAGAATAGAGTATGAGTACATTTATAAGGATAAATTACTTTCACAATTTTGGAAATTTTCAATTTTTCATACTAGTTAATATTTTTGTTATTTATTAGAGAAAATTAATTATTTTTTTTGCAGTTATTTCATTAAATTGTTCTAAAAAATATGTTCAAAAATAACACAAACATAAAAATTTTCTAATAAAGATAAATAAAGTTATCGTCATTTTTCTTAAATATTAAGCTATACATATTTTAAAAAACTATGAGCCATTTAACAAGAATATGAATGTCGGATCAAAAACTGCTCATCGGGAACTTAAAAGAAACACAATGAAAATCTTATCAGTCAAGGTCGTGAGTTTTGTGACATCCAACTTTCAAGTTGAGTATCATGTTCAAGTCCTAATTCTACTAAAGATCCTTCTATTTAAATAAAAGGGCTATTGCACATGGAATGAAACTGGTTTTTAAAACTCTCACGGGGTGTCTCGTAGGAATTGAAATATAGGGATATCAGTTCAGATAATAGCCGTAGTAGTCGAATGATCATGGTTACAAGCTCGTGGCCAGCGTTGTGGAGTCGCTTGTTCGAGTTATGGTGCCACTAAAGATTCGCCGTGTAGAGGAATTGATACACGTTGTTGTGGCTTGTAGTGATATCTTCATAAGCTAGTAACAACCTCCGGACAGGGGTGATCCCTTTCGTCTAGTTACGTCTTATGTTACGTGGCTACTGAACCTGGCGTTTAAGGTTCTGACTGCGAATATACAACCTCCACATCAGTGACCTTGTCACTGAATTAAGAAAAACACAACCCTCGTGCAGCTGTCGTGGCGCCATCTACTCACACCAAGAACAATCAAAGTCATACCCACTTGACGCAGCAACCAAAGTCGTCAGACTCATTTGAAGCAGCTCCACCGCTTAACAGCAATAATTCCCATACATTAACCATAACAAATATATCGGTTTTTAGGCTATCCACCAACTCACTGGTGAGGGAGTACTGTAGCGGTACCTTCATAAGCCAGTAATAGCTTCCAGACAGGGATGATCCCTTTTGTCTAATGATTATGTTACGTGGCTACGGATCCTGGCATCGCGAGTTCTGTCCTACGGATATGCATCACCACATGGCTGAAAGTCTTTACGATAGGGGTGGTGTGGTAGTTTGGAGAGGGTGAGAGCGAGGTCAGATGCCGTCCTCGTCACTTGATATTGATTCAAAATTACAAAGTCAGTCGCCAATAGGGAACTCGTGCTTCTTTAGGGTGTGACGTTAATAAACCCATGCCCTGGTTCAAAATGAAAAAGTACGTCGTCAGTAGCCCATTTGTTGTTTTAGTGATGCATTAATTCAAAAATTACAATTCATAATATGTTATAATTGCTGATTAAATTTAATGGTAGAAAATTTTCATAGTCCTCATCATTAGTCATTATAAATGACGTAACAGCCTAGTTATGAGCCTGCGCCTTTCTCTGAAGATTTCTCCATTATGACTTCTGATTCATCTTTGATCTCTAGTTTCGTACAAAGAATTGCGAATTCACACCGAATCAGCTCATAAAGACCACGGCATTCCCCGCTTTTAGGCTCTGGTCTGTTTAAAAAGCAGTACCTTTTATATTGCATTATCATCATGCATTCAGGTCACATGGGTCATCCAGTTCCTTCTATTTATCTTAAGGTATTTAATAATATCAAGTTGCTTGCATATCTTGTAACGTTCAAAACTGAAAATCTCCTTCTCTAATTCCCATTTTCATTTATACCACCCCGTAGAATCTCCCTTCGAAAAATTGATTGTGCTTTCTTCCAGTTTTGTCATTGTCCAAGTTTCAGATGGATGTGTTAAGACAGGTTAGACTAGCATTTTGTAAATTAAAAACTTTGTTTTTCTAGAAAAAATCGTTTTAACCCATAGACAGCTCTATTCACCAGATATAGTCGTTTTTTAGGAGATATCCTGTTATCATTAGTAATAATGGAATCCCCATACACACACACAGCATTTAAAAGCATCAAGGCCTTTTTTTGTTATTATAGCTTTTCGTTGCTGTGAGGATGGCTCTTATTGTACTTTCCACCTGAATGAGTATTTATTAATGTCGCCCTCTACATACATTCCACATCAGTTATACATAAAATGTTAGGGATAAATTTATGTGAGTTCATTTTTACACATATCAATTTACATTTACCAATATAGAACGAAACATATATAGTTGGAAACAGAATTGAGTAAAAAATATATATGTGATCTTAATGAGTTAATGCAAATATTGCTTTAAATATCAATAACATAATTCCATTACAAAAAAGAAGAAAATGAATATATAGCTTAAGGTTTTTTTTAAAACTGCATAATGAACTTCAGAGTCCTAATTAGAAAGTAACTTTTACAAGTCATAATATGTGATTTGCTTTTATCCAATAAATTTTTTTTCTCTAAAATTAAAAAGGTTGAGCATAATATTTGTTTCTTACTAGTTATCTATGTGATTGCGTGCTTAGCTTTGAGTTGAACTGAATCAATTGCCTATACCTACTGTTATTCTTTGCTAGCGTAATTTACATCGTTTGATTTTACATTACAAAGATAAAAAAACATTTTAAGAGTGCTTAAAATATATACTTCCTATGTTGAGAAAAATAAGAATACACATTTAATTTGAGAATGTAATGGATTATAATCCCTTGAGTACCATGTAACCACTAGAGTGGATACATGCTATGTATGGTGCAAAATCTCATTGTAACCTCATGTGGATACATGGCTTATTTAGATGTACACCAGTGTAACCAGCACAGGAAACATTATATAGTAGATTTTGTTTTCTTGGGATTGTGCAACATTTCAAAAGTTAAGTTACTAAATGTCTGGGTGGCAAAAATTTTGAAAAAAATAGGAAAATTAAAATAAACAAATCTTTGTTAAATTGATCGAAATGTTCTTTGGAACAAAATGCCATTCCTCAGGCGTTACATAAGTGTATTGTCATTTTTGTTCCATTTCTTAAACTTCTTCATCACAAATAGATAAATATGTTTCGGAGTCACTGTTGTATTCATCAATTTTCGGTGAAAATTCTCGTTCAGTATCACTTTCATTAAAATCCAACGACTATACAATATTGGCAAGAAAAAGTGAAATTAACAACAACAAATAGCTATACAATCTTTAGAAAGCGAATTGATTGATTGATTGATTGATTGAATATTAACGTCGCACTGTTCAGCTACACGAGGGCTTTTGGCGACGGACCACGTAATTTTGAACCATGGTCAAGTGACGTGGACGACACCTGAGCTGGCACCCCCCCTCTCCTAACTACCACACCACACCAACGGGAGGACGTTTCAGCTCTCGACAGATTTAACGTGCATCGCTGCCCTACACGGCGGGTCTTTAGTGGTACTGTCCTCGAACCCGTGACAAAACAAGCCACGGTCCGATACCTATACCACTCGGCTACCGCGGCCACTTTAGAAAGCGAAAAGAAACACAAATGAACGTACATCTTAGTCAATCTCAAAAGAAAAAATGAAATGTGTGTTTAATAAATGTCAGTATCCCTAGAAATGATTAATTTCTGGGGATATTAGAAAACGCAGTCTGGTACGCAAGGGGTTAATTACCAGAATGTTTCATCTGAGTAGGATTCAAATGAGCTTAGAAGGGTAAATGGTAATATTCACTTCCTAGATAATATTTCCAATTAAAATGAAATAATATTCAAACTAATGTGTTTGGTTATTAAAGGGGTGGATTAATTACCGGCTTTTTTTAAGTGTATCATCCTTATTTGGGTATAAGTATGTTCAACATCAAATTTAATTACACTTTTTTTCACAAACAATTATAGATTTTGAAGACAGGTTTTTTTATTGAAACAGTGTAATCATTTTAAGAAATTTTATTTGTGATGTAAAAGAGCTCTTTATAGGTCTGAAAAAATTAATCTTTTGTCAACTCAATAAATTAATTTGATATAAATCATTTATCATTCTAGTTTTCTTCTTTCTTTTTTGACATTTTCTTACAAACCAATTAATTTTTTTAAAAAATTCTATGAAAAGTTAAGTACTTTTTCCAAAAACTAACAACGTAAAAAATTGGTTTCGTAAAATGTTCAGATTTTTGTTATTGAGCTGTTTTTTTTTTCTTTTAGTTCAAAGCTTATGCAAATGTTTTGAAAAAAAAAACTAATAGCCGAGAGGATGGATTTATAGCAAGGAAAAAAATGCCAATGAGCGTGAAGCTTTTCCACCCCACTCTACAAATGACTCATTAACTGTGATCATTAATATTGAGTCGTTTTGTGTGACGTCATATACAAGGACTAACTGCACTAAGCATGAAAAAAAGCCAAGCTACTCCGAATGAACGCCATTTCGAGTCACGCTATAAATCCCTTAAAGCGATATATTTTAATATTTTCTGCGGGAGAAATAATATATTACCATATTATTAATTAAAATAATTTTTAAAATAATAACGTGAACAGTATATTAAAGGAGCTCCTATTTATTATAAATTAATCGAATTTTTTTCATATTCTAAAAATTAAGGGTTTTTAAAAATAGTTTATTAATAATCAAATTTTAATGATTTGTTGATTTAACTATATAACAAGTGTAAAACAACAAGAAAAGTCTTCTATTTAGTCTCTTAATATCAAAAATTATAAAAAAAATATATGTATTCGGAGAAAATTATTCTTAAAACACAGATACTATATATGAAATGTAACGAATCAATATCAACTTAAATATTCATATGAATATTTTTAAAACTTTTTTTTCCTCTAATATTGTGGGGTTTCATGATTAAAATCTAAATTTGTACGGGATGAATATATGTGAAAGAAGCCATTAATGTATTTACTTCTGATAAATAGCAAAGTACGATAAAACAAATGCTGTGGTAAGGGAGTGTAAAAGTAACCAATGGGGGAATGCGTGTTCATGGAAATTATTTCATTTGAAACATATTAATATAAAATTAATTATAAAGATTATTACTCTGGATTGAAAATACGTAAATAATAGCAGCAATGCCATTTATATTTTTTCAAGTGTATAAATTGCAAAACCATTTTGTGATGTGTGGTCAACAATGGCGGGGCAAATGATATTAGATTGAATAGCAACTATCTTTTTCCATTTGCGAAACAACTCACAGTTGAACGGGGGTTACGCCGAACCCCCTTTTTTTTTCATTCTTTCGCATCCCTCTTGAGTCATTCTCGAGGGAGGAAATAGTCATTGCGTAACTGTAACCGAGCGCTATCGAGTTAAAAATGCCCCCGATCCGATGAAATCGCGGAGAAAATCGTTTGACTGATTCATGCCACTCTCCATCCTCTGATGATTAGTTAAAAATGCGAACACAAGCTGCGTCACGCGACCTCGAACAATTAACAGTATCGTCTGCGAATGAAGCATGGGGCACCCTTTTTGGTGGGGAAGCACAGCTCTTTTTTTCAAATACAAATAATTTTTTTTTTTAAATGGCTGTGGCAGATTTTGAAAAATAGGAAAAGAGGAGGGAAACTGTGACAAAGAGAGGAGCTTGCTATCAGAGAGGAAGATCGGTTGTTATGGCAACTATGTTGTCATTTGCGAGCGAAACAGGGTAAGAGTGATGTTATTGCAGGGGAAACACACTAATAAGAAATTGAATGAAGACATTCTTGACATTTTATTCGTTTTATTTTATTCGTTTTGTTTTGGTCTCTTGTGTCTTTTTTCATCGTTAAAGAAATAGAGAATTATTTCACCGAAACAGTTGTACAAGTAATATTTTTCATCACTCACTTCTTGGGTTATAAGATTTGTAATTCCAAAAAAATATCAATTATTTAATGTTCATAATATAATATAATTGTATCTCAAAAGAAGTTTTATCCTATTATTCTATAGAATGTATATTGCTCATTATTTCTCTAGCTTTTTAAATTAAATATAAATGGGTTTTTTTTCTCAAATAGATGGAGTTTAAGTAGTTGCTGTGAGTGGTACTTTTTTATTTTTTAATTGTGTTGTTTTACAATTGTACTTATTTCGTATGAATGACCCGAATCCAAAAATTATCGTAATGGTTTTGTTCTCGTTATTTAAATTAAGTGATGTTTTTCGAAAAGCCAAATCCTCTTGCTCTATTTCATATTTTTCTCCTTTTAAAATTTTTGTAATTATTAAAATTTTTTTTTACACGTTTATTATTTATGTACTGATTACTTTTTTAGGGAAATAAGTTAAGAAACTAAAATAAATAATCTTGATAAATATATGTGATGATTTCAAAGGAATTAAAACATGTTTACTGGGATAAGTCGTTGTAGTTGTAGAATAGACGAGGAAACATTTTGGTATTTTAATTTAGTTTACCATTTGATTGATGACCACACTCATAAACGGACAAAACGAAGAACTCCACTACCACACATTGACACGGATAAAAACGAAAGCATTCTTTCTCTCTCCATTCCAGAGATCTCAGCTTTCATAGCTTTCTCAACCAGAAGCTTTGAAAATCATAAAAGTTCCATTGATGAATACCGTGATTGGTCAGAATAAGCGAATGATGCAATGTTGCATCATCTTGTTTTGAAATGTGCCCACGTGGAAATTTTGAAGAGATAAAGTTATGATTAAAAAAATATTTTCCATTAGGCGGGTAAAATTAAAAAAGTTAACTATCCCGTGATGCCTTGGTGGATTCAAGATCATCGAAAATTAAATTCAATATTTCGACAAAAACTTTAAGGAGATCCAACACTTCCATAGGAGCCAATGTTAAATTACGTAAGTTTATGTACTTTTTTCTCAGACACTTCTAGCTACTAATACATGACATTTTCGCAGTAGGTAATATGTACTATCAGTAAGACTTTAATGGAGGGTTTTGTCTTTTTGTTAAAAATTAAAATAATTATGAATTTTTAAAAAAATACGAATTTTTTCCTTAAAATTTTGTTTAAAAATACATTATCTAAAACAGTTCGCTAGATATATCTTATTTCCTCCGTTAATATGTGTAAACATGTTGAAAGTATGCTCATTGAAATTTTGAGGATCCTACATTAATTAGTTTTTGAGAAGAAGGTCCACAAAGAGAAAAATGTTGCATTTTGAGTAAACAGGCTTTAAAGTAAATATTTGTAATTTGTTAATTTGAGTGGCTTACTTTTAAAAAATAAATAAAAACACTTCTAATAATCGCATTTCTTTATATCATATATCATTTTAAGAAGAAATGTTTGAACTTTTAAAAAATGTAAAGAAGTCAAAATCGATAATTTTTCAAAAATTTATGTGCCGGACCTTCTTAAATGGTGAAAAAAGTTATTACATAGATTACCTGAGAAAGTATATATTAATTAAATTATTCTCGGACTATTAACAATAATTAAAAAAGTATTTCTCAAAAAAGCTAGTATTACTTTTTTTTTAAAAAAAATTTATATACAAATGAAAAAGAAAGGGTAAGGAATTAAGTCATTTGTTGCGATAAAAAATTTAAATTCAGAGTTGTTTTGTAATTTTCTTTTTAAATGAAGATAAACTTTATATTTTATTTTAAAATATTTTATTGATTTTCGAATTGCGGGAGTTATAAAAAAATACTTAATTTCTAAAAATAAAAGAAAGTCGGCTTTAGGAATCTCTACAAGTTCAAGTGTTAGAAACCTCCTTGTCGCCGTAGTGCAGGAAGATTAGTAAGAGATGCATGCTGTTGGCTTCTCTGCCGAATCACTAACAGCATTGGGAAACGCTTTTTACAGATGATGTCAGCCGAGAGTTCACAGAAGTGTTCTCGTCGACGGAAAGAAAATAAATCAGGTTTCGTCTCACGAACTGTTTTAACACGAAAACCTTTGTTTGAAAACAAAACTTTTTTTTTTTAAGTAATTTGTTTGTATTCACGTATTTTTATTTTTCTGCACAAAAAGGAATTTTAGCTTGAAATTTTATCACTCTGTTTCATATTTCAGTAAGCCTACAAAGTGATGTTCTCGATTTATACACAATCTTTATATACAATCGAACCTCTATATAACGAACCTCTATATTGCAAATTTTTCTATAAAGTAAACTTTTTTCTGGAACCTTGAAAATTTCACGATTTTCTTCGTAAAATAACCTCTCTATAGCGAAGTGCATTTTCTGTGTAACAAATTTTTTCTTTTGTGGTTCAAGTTTTGTTCTCCCTTTTTTTATAGTATTTCTGAAAAAATGTCAAGTTATTCTCTCTTTAATGAAGTTTATGTTGGTCAAAAATCTTGAACTGGTTTTATTAGATCCTAACTCGCAGAGAGCAATAGAGTTCTGGACGTTTCCTCCAAGAAGTTCAATCTTTAGCACCCATTACCCAGCTCATTAGAAACATCTTTGATATCCTCTTTCACCCTCAGTGGAGCTGTCTCGTGTCCTCGTGTTCTAATTACAAACTAATGTATGTTTAATATTACTTGTATGCTTTAAATTATAAACTGTCCTTAAAATTTATTAATTTCAGTTTAAAATTATTTTCTTAATATTGAAAATACAGTGAATTTTTCGACATTCTTTTTTCTTGTATTCCTTGCAGTTTTTCTTTCTTTCTTTTTAGATGGGTAAGACTTATAAAATAAACATATATTAATTTAATATATTAATTTTAACTACTTTTTTTAATATATAGTCTTTATGAATTTATGATTATTATTTTTATGAAAATTTGTTTTATGTGGTTTATAAAATATATTAAAAGATGAACCTCTATGTAACGAATTTTCCATATAACAGACTTTTTTCCGGGATTTAGCGACTTCGTTACATAGACGTCCGACTATATTTTATTTACGTACAAAAATAGTTATAAATTTATTTAATTACGTGTAAGAATATGTAATTATCATTTGCACATATGATTCTCTAATTACTACAATATATGTCAATTTCGATCGTGATAAGAATAAATGAGATAACTCAAAATTATCACCTGAATTATTAGTAACACTTACAGTTAGATGGAAGTTTGGAATGTAAATGACAGTTAATGCTCTTTAAAAATCTGTTGGTTCTTCGTAAGCAAATCTCAATCAGTCTGTTCAATAATTTATGAGTAATAAATCATGATTCGTGTCTTTTCCTTAGTTAAGACTTTCTTAAATTATGCCTGCTGATATTATAGCTCAGACAACTATAAATTATGTATGTGGCATTTTATTCAAATCAGATATTTGTTGTAAAATTAATTGCAACAAAAATTCTCAAATTATATCAAAAAGCTAAAAGTATTTAATTCTTGAAATTTGTAATGTACTAATAATGAATTTTAATCTGGCTTCACTACAGGGCTTTGAACTGCATTATATTTTGAATAATATCATATTTATAACGTTTAACAAAAGCGTAAAAATCACCTAAATAAAGAGCTTAAGTCCAAATTCAGAGCAAAGTTTCGCAAACTAGTACTTAAATAGTTTGATTATTAAAACCGTGAGACTTAGTATTTAAAAGATTTAGAATGAAAACCACACAATTTCATAAAATTGAAAAAGTGGACTGAGTAATCGTTAAAACTAGTATCGGTCTGACTGAGTATTGGCCTGAATAATCATTAAAACTAGCGGGGCCACAGGATATTTAAATGTCATGAAATAAAAACTGTCAAAACAACAAAAACTGTCGTGAATGTACAAATACTAAGTAATTTTCCCATGAAATTTTTAGACAGTTTATAAAAAATTGTTAATGTTTCTCCTGTTCCCGTGCCATGATCTTGGATTCGAGTCTGGAATCCGAGATCACGGGTTCAAACCCCTCCGATTTGAATCCGATCCGTGGATATTTAGTCAACTGCGGTTGGCATCACCGTCGCACTATTCAGCTACACCAGGGCTTTTGGCGACGGACCTCGTCATTTTGAGCCATGATAAAGTGAAGAGGATGAGACCTGAGCTGGTACCCTCCCCCCTCTGTTAACTACCACACCATACCAACGGGAAGACGTTTGAGCTCTCGACAGATTTAACGTGCATCGATCCCCTACTTGGCGAATGCAAATGAGGACGTGTTATAAATATACAACTGCATATGACGATGAAAAAGGATTTATATGTTTTTATGTTCGAGTGATATGCGTATCCACAAGAGCGGATTCGAAGTATTTTCTTTAAATATTTTTAATGGAAGTATATTTTACATTTACTATATTAGATAGCACCATGTTTCTCTTATCCTGAACAAATTATTTTTAAAAAACATATAGCAATTATACCTGCCATCTCTACGAACATTCTCGTAGAGAACAGAAATAAATACAAATAAACCCGAATTATTTTTAGAAGGGTGAAGCAAGGTACGAGCATTTATTTAATGCAGTGCAAACATTCGAGTCTCAAAAAACATGACTACACTCCATCACTGCCTCCCACCAACGGTATGTTCCGGAGGGGGAGGGATACGAGGAGAGTAAACCCCTAACCGAGTTCCATCAAGGGGTGGGGAGGTGAATACGAAGGGGATGTGCTGGGTTATGGAATTCGAAAGAGGGTGATTGCATCATCGGGGATGAGGGATTTGGAAGGAAATGGTGTTGGGAGAAGGGAGTGTTTACGCTCTGTTCCTCTCATTTCCCTACCCTATTTCTCTCCCCTAGCTTCTCTTTCTGCGGCACGAGATCGCATGGGGAATGGTTTGGGGGAGGGGATCGATCGCGTGCGAGAGATTAAAATTGTTATCCATATTCAGATCGACGTACCGAGCGTATGTTTCGAGCTTTTTGTGCCTTGTAGTGAATATATCGATGATTTAAAAATTTCTTGAAATGTTTTAAATTTTGAGGATTTTTCCCAGATTAAAACTCTTGGGAATCGACATTACATAAGTTAAATGACAACAATAAATCTTTTTAAATCTATTCAGTGAAATTTAATTTAATTTTAAAGGAAATTTTGAAAAAGTAGAATTAGTTCAGATTGTGGTATGTGAGACACAGCGAAGTTATTCCCTACGGTATTCTAATGCAAAAAACCTCTAAATTAGCAAAGTAGTTTTATATTTATATTATGATTTGCTGGCTTGCGTATGCATACAAAGTGACTCTAAGACACGCTGCAGGCCCGTTTAGAAACTCCATCAAAATAGTGGATGGCATTAAGAAGTGAGTTAATTACATTAATAGCATTAAAAAAAATTTCTTAATTATTTTAATTTTAATATAGTTTATACGTATATTAATATAATATAGCCCATATATTGAAATGTTGCATAAAATGCAAAATAGAACTCAAGTTCTATGATTTTCAAGTTAAGGAGATAAATAATTCAGTCTATTTTTTTAAACCATTTTCCTTCCTTAAGTCATTTTTCTAATTTTAAAGAACATTTATTCCTTTAATAAAAGAACTTTAAATACTTTGGAATCATATTTTTAAAAATCTTTGTAAAATTTTAGGTAAGGAAACTTTAATGTAATTTAGTTTTCTTCTAGGCAGTTTTCTGTATTCTTGTTTTTATGCGGATTTTTAAGCAGTTTTACGGCATTACTAGGTCAGTTTCAACCTGCACCAATACTATCCAGATTCTGATTACGAACATTTGAACAAAGCACTTGTCCAATAAGTGAAAAATAGGTTTTTTAAAAAAGGAAAACACAGTACATTTATTTTCCTGAAAGGCATGTATATGTCATAATGAAATAAAGTGAGAAAAGAGGAGTTTGAAATTATAAATTTTTTATTAGGATTTTTTCATTTTTTTCACATACAAACAAGGTAATAAATAATGTGACAACAAAGACACATAACAATACATTTTCGAATTCCAGTTGTAACAATCCATCCATAAATCTGCGAAGGAAATAAAAAAAATATCATTAGTGTGTAAAATGGTAAACATCGTTATAATCTGGTTAATTTTAAAACTAAGATGCATTAGACCAGAAAAGCAGGTTTGCTACATATACCACAGTGTCTCATATTGTAATTCTCATATTATAATTTACAATGTTTGAAAAATAAACTTTCTGAATATTACAAATAAAGTGCAATTTTAACCATTTTTATTTGCATGAATTAATATCATATAAAAATTGAAATTATTATTTAACTTTTGAGTTTTCATGAGAGCATCTCCATTTTCTCTTATGTTTTAAGGCTATATAATAAATTTGAGGAATCGTAGATAGTAACAATTGAATTCAGTTTGTTTTTTAAAAAATATTACTATTTTCGAATTTTCATCTAACAGAATACAAATATTCAGTATCTGAAGATTAATGTCAAAATTTACGGAAGATTTGCTCCCTTTTCTACCAGTTTTGTAGATATAAACTTGAGTCATAAAAGGGTGACTTCTAAGAGTATAGAGGCTATGAAACATATCGTAAAACATTATTCTTGAAGGGATACTATATTTTACGACAAAGCATTACTAAATTTGAAGTATTTTCTATAGGGCTGCCATCTAGTGTTACATTTGGAAGGTGAGTTAAGATTACTCTTACACTGTATATCGTTTGAAGTTAATTGTACTATTAAGTACGTTATAGGATTCATTAAAGGATATTATAGGGTAGGATTGTTCTATTATGTACATTGTATTATATATGAGTATTTGATAACTTACCATTCAGGTACCGTTGTTTAGTATTTGTATGCGTATCCGGGTCCTTGGAAGTACATCTGTTGGTGTCCACTGCTTTGGTGTCCGTGGGCAGCGCTGTCGTGAGCTCGGACTCCATGGGCCTGAGCGGCGTACTTGTTGTGGGCTCCACTTCGGTCATGGGCGGCCTGAGCGTGAGCTCCAACATTGTGGTGGGCAGATCGGTCAGAGACTCCGTATTTGGCGGCTTGGGCTCCGTGGTCAGCGGTGATGGCATGATGTCCGGCCTTCTTGTCGTAAGCGTAGGCCTTTTCGTATCCGGTTCCCTTATCGTGAGCGTAGGCACCGACGTTCTTGTATTTTCCGTAGTGGGAAGCTGAAAGAAAGGAAATATCTGTTGATTAGAGAACAATTGGTGATATTACAACTATTAGCTATACTCTAATGGCAACACTTGAAAAATATATCCATGTCCATGCTATGCAATTAGGTTTTTATTCATCTTACGTTTGGGGTATTTTATAGTGAATAGGTTATTAAAAAATTCTCTTTAAAAATAGAGGATCAGTTGGTTGTTTGTAACCATTGATTACTGGAAGGCCTTGATGTAATAGAAATATCGTAGTTTATAGACAGAATTATTGGGGGAAGAGAAAACAAAATTGTCCTATATTGCTTTTTGAAAACTATTTAAAATATGAGAATCATGCATTGGGTATTTTAATTTTAGAAGCAAATAGCTTATTTAAAGGAGTTTCTCTGCAGTTTTTAACAATGGGGAAAGGATTGACATTAAAATTTCTGAAAATAAGAAATTATATTTGCTATCAGAAGTACGATGTTATTTAAGCATTCCTATTTGAACAAGACATATACTGTCTGTCTATTTCATATTCCATTTCCGTTACAGAACAACTGGTACTGGCTTGGGTGGAAACAGTTGGTTACTTCGAACTTTTATCTCCTATCATGAGAGTTTAGGTGGCTTAAATATGCTGTCAAATTGCCCTTTAAAAAAGATTATTAAGATAATAAAGTAAAATTACTATAGATAAATAAGAACTAGGAATTACATTTGTTTGTGATAGGAATTATATGTGTTGTGAGAGGTTAAAATTGGGTGAGGTGGGGCAAGCCTAGTCAATCCAGTTGATGAAAAGAACTATGATGGAAAAAGTTAGGATTCTTTGGTGTCGAGAGGATCTTCTGTGATTGGCTAACCGGAATCGTCAGCAATTTTTACATTTACGTTGGGAAATGAAGCTCGACCAATCATTGAGTAGTTATAAGTTCGAGCAAACCGAACTACAAATCTAAAGATTATCTTTAACAGAAATGAGAAAATAAAAGTTTAGGTAAAGAATAATCAAATAGACAAAAAGAAATAAATTAGAATTAAATAATTTAGAAAAAACCAGGGTCTATTAATAGGGATCTGAGTCTGTGAAACGTTATACCAGGAGAATATTTTTTCGATGTTCATGATCGATTTATTGTCAGAGTTATCAATTTTATTAAAGAATTTTATAGCCAATTACCTAATCGTTTGGCTAGTAGTAGCTTACTCGCCGCTTTGAGATTTGCATTCCTCATCAACCAGCGTCATTTAAAATGTGGCTTGCATTTAAATTTTGCGCTCTTTATAAAAAGTTAATGAGTCTTTGCTACATGTCTCCACACAGGAGAGAATTAGAGAATAAGAGTGTCATTTAAATGTAAATTGTTAATGTACAACACGATCTTTCTTTTCGTATGTTTTAAGGCAATTGTTCTTATTTAATTGCTTAGGACGATCCTAAAAGGATTATAGGAACTCACAGTGGGCAGCGTTAGCATCGTGGCTGGCTTGAGCTCCAGCATTATGGTGTCCATGGGCGGCGTGAGCACGGTCAGCGTAGTGTCCTCGGTCAGCGTGGTGGGCGTTTCCATGGGCGGCGTATCCAGAGGCGTGTTGTCCGTGGGCTCCGTAGGCGTGTCCCTGAGAGGCAGCGTGGACTGCAGCGGGTTGGACGACCTGGTGGACGACGGGGGCGGCGTGAGAGCCGTGGGAGGCGTATTGGGCCATGGCGGCACCAGCCATAAGAAGGACAATAGCGATCTGCAACAGAGGGAAAGGATTCTTCATTAAAGCTTTTGTGGGTGACACCATATATTAAAGGCACATTGTACATTAAGTGGTTTTTTTATTCATCAAGAAAATGGAGAATTTTTTAAGGACTGACTCCTAATTACCCATTAGTTATAAACAAGGGTTTAGACAAAACTGCGAAGTGCTTATGAAGGGGCTATGTACCAAGGAGATATGACTGCGGCTGATTTGTCGAAAGGTTATAAGCTCAAAACTGGATACACGTTGTGAAACAAGAAGAAAATAGTTCTGTTAAATGCTGAGTTTTAAAGTCCTCGTGGGATACAAAGAGTGAACATTATTAATTTGTCAAACACATTTTAAATAATCCGTAGAACCAAAAAGTAAACTTTGATATAATTTTTTAAAAGCAAATTCAATGAAGTAAATTGAACTTCAAATAATTTTTTAAAGCTTTTGATAAAAAGATGTTAGACTATTTTGTTGTGCGTTTTTTAAGAAATCATTTTCTAGGGAGAAAATTTACACACTTATATATAAGTTTCAGATTATATTATAATATAGTGTAATGTTAAAACATAATTTTCTAGCTCGTAAACTTCTAAAATTACTGTTTACTTGTGCAAAAAGTAAAATGTATTTAAATTTCCTTTTAGTATTTTTTGTTTTGAATCTAATGTGCTCAATTTTTAATGTAGGAAAGGGAACCAAATCTTTAATTTAGGCATCTAAAAAGTAATGTATCAAAAACAGAAAGTAATAAGCGCTAAATATGAATATTTACAGCAACGAATGAAACCATAAAAATTTTAAAAAACGAAATTACAGTCATTATTTCTATGTATTACTATTATTCTTCATTCTATTTATTCTCTTTCAAGAAAAGAAAATATTCAATAACTTGATACACAAGGTCTGCTAGAAATAGAAAACTGTGTATGAATTTTTCTAATAAGGGGAAAAGATTCATGAAAAACAAACATTTCTTTTGTAAATTGCATTTTCCTCGAAAGCAAATTTATTATTTAAAAGGGGCAATTAATTTTTAAGAAAATAATTTTTTTAAAGCAATATCTATTTTTATAAAAGGATAATTGAAAAGAAAATTAATTTTTAAGGAGAAGAAATTACTTTTCAACGTAATAGCTATTTCTCTTACTGCCTAATGGAGAGCAGTCGGAATTAACGAAGCATAAACAATTAAATGATGATAGAGAAAAGAAAACCTTTCGGCATTTAAGTGGATTGAGGTAAGTTTGTCTCAAAGAGAAAATTTTCTTTTAGGTTCGTCTTAAAGTTTACCAAATGTATCTACTTTTACATTTTGGTTCTGAACATTTTCAGGTAACTTTGGATAAGTTCTGACAGTATGCTCAAAATTACTTTGAATAAGCTCAGAAGCTAAAATTCCAAGTATGTTTCTTGGAAATTTCATTTTTTTTTGGAAAAGATTTTTTTAATGCTTTTTACATTAATAATGACCATTTACTTCATAATTTTCTATTAGTTATTGATATATATTTTTGAAATATTTTCCACTATTACTTAGTTCTACCTATTAACACATTTATCAGATAACGTATTTATGCATTAACTTTACACAATTTTATGTTCAAACATTTTGTCAGTTGGCATTATGATTAATTATAAAGCAGTTTTTAAATATATTCAAAATATGCAATTTTTTCCATTGCATACAAAAAAGACCAATAAAACATTCAGAGAGAGAGTTTTGAATCTTTTAAATTTTTTTCAGTTATTAATATTAAAATATTTTCAATTTTTTTCTCTTAAGTGCTTTATTCTTTATTTAAGTACCAATTTTTTTTTCTTAAGTGCTTTATTCTTTATTTAAGTACCAATCTTTTTCTCCTGCTATCATAATGATTTTAACAGATTAATTTACCAGAGAAATGAATGGAAAAACTTAGTTTAACTGCAACTTTTGATTTACATATAACTGTAACTGTATCTTAGCTGAGTAAAACACATAATTAGTTCTTATATCTTTATAAGATATAGATCACACAGATTAAATTATTTTTCTTAGTAACTTTTTGTGAATTGCAATATATTTGCTATCTTGAAAACTAGATTCTTACTTATTTTATTTAAATCAAACCATAGAGTATTTTTAAAGAACTTTTCAATTGATTATTGGCAAAAGGAACAACTTGTATTTTCGAAGGGGAAAAAAAGGAATTCTTCTCAGTTTGATTTAATTTAAGTTATATGATCAATACTTGTTATATACTCAATTAAGATACTATCATTATTTGAGTGATATTTACTTAACTTATTCAAATTTTGAGTTATTTATCAGAAATCTATCAATCTTTTCTTGAAGACTAATAACCATGTAATTTTACAATGTTAAGATAAGTTTGGAACGGTTATTCGGAAGTTGTAGAAGGTAGCAGAGATACAAAATCAAATACTTACCACTTTCATGATGGAAGGATTGGAAGACTGAATTAGTCCTTTAGGAGAGAAGAGCTAAACAGATTTTGATGAAGTCGGTTCCGACTCAACCCCTTTTTATACCAAAATCAGGTGGCCAGAATCGAAACTGAATATTCGACCGGTTGCATTTTTTGCCCTTGGGTGTGGCCACTTTCACTTGATCATATTGGGGTCAGTGCGGTCTGACCTTGCTGACGCGAAACGTTCTTTCAACCTGCCCAGCTGATCACGCTAAAGAGATCCAAGATGGTCCTCCTATCCGCCCCCCTGGGGCAATACTGTAGCTATCTCAGACTCCTTTCTGATATAGGCCCATGGGACCTTTGATGACCTCTGGAGAATCTTTTAGATTAGAATTTGGAGGGTGTCCTTGATTATTGGGGGAATGAGGCATCGTGGTTGGATGCATTTTGCATGTTCGGCACCTTGAAAGAGCGTGTTGCCAAAAGGGTCATGGGGAGTTATGAGGCAAGAGATGATGAAGGTCCTCAATGAGATGCAAATTGCTTCTGCGTGTCCGCCCTCTTCTTGAACTGAGAAGGGTTCTCTGTGGAGAAGGACACCTGTGAATGGATAGATTAGTAAAGATCTTATCTTCAGCTATAGGATCTTTGAATCCTAACCTTCTCATGGGGCGCTTAGAATCGAATATTTATTTTATATAAATCGTTCACTATATATATTATTAAATATTATCCATTTCTGAAAATATATACGTATTTATTTTTGGGTAACACGAATAAAGAACTCAGCCGTATTTCTTACAAAATAATACTAAATCGAAGAATAAACTCTTGCGTGATTTTTAACATGCTCTTAAAACTCCTGAAGGGGATTCACCCCTGTGACGGCCTGTTTTTTAAGCATTCTCAGGGAATTCTTTTTGCCAACCAGTAAAAAGATAGAATTTTAAGTTATTTTTATTATTTATTTATACGTATTTTAAGATTATGTATATAAATTTTTAGCCAAAAATATCCAACAAAACGTGAGTTAGAATGCCCTGAACACACCCGCCTCGAAAAATTGGACGTTCACTTCCTCCATGATTCTGGCTGATTGGCTGATCTGAAATTTTAAAAAATAACGGCGTTTTAACCTATAAGCTTAAATGCATTGAACACAGACTATGCTCAATTGAAAATATCATAAATTAGATTTTTGGTAGACCTCTGAAAAAAAAGTTTCAAATTTCATGTTTTTTTGTTATGTTTTTGTTATAAAAAATAGAAATATTTTGAATTTTTAAAATGATCGTAGTCCATTTTGTGCGTATATATGTGCCGAGTCTACCCTATAAATTTGAAGTCATTCGGTCAAACCGTTCTTGAGATATGATGGAAGAAAGATTGAAAAACACAGTTTTGAGAAAACCGCGTTTAAAATTTCCAGTCCGATTAAAACAATTTAAATCTTAACTTCGCGCTCCAAACAGCTGCTCTTCTAACACTTGCTTCTTTATAACGACTTCGAACTTTAAAAAATTCCTTTACTACAGTATTATAGACATGTTAAGGAAGCAATTTATGATATAAATTTTTTTTAAATTTTTTTAAACCCATTACATGGGTGAACCTTCTTAAGATTAACACCGTGGCTGATTGATTGATTGTTTATTAACGTCGATTGAAAGATTGTTTATAAATTTTACTAAGACAAGGACCATTTCAGCATTTCTTTCTAGAATTAAGTTAAAGAAGTATAATATTGGACGTTGTAAATTTTTGGAATTTGTCACAATCTGTCAGGATATTTTAACCTACGTTCAACATTTAAATGCCCTTCACTCAAATTTTGAAATAAGGTTTGAGACTGCTTTTTTTAAAGTAATACCACAGTGGACAATGAATTCATACAGTCACATTGAAAAAAAATGTCATAATACAATAGGAACTGATCAGAATAGTCCCTAACGAAGATCTTAAAATAAAGTTTAGAAATGGATGTCAGCAATTTTTGCTTTAAAAAGATGTACCTGTTATTTGTCGCGAATTATGCAATATCATGAGAAAGTTTTTAATTGCTTATCCTAGTAAGAAGGAGTTTAAGTCAGTTTGGCAATCTCAAAAACAAAAAAATGAAGGGGGCCACTGGACACTTGCTAACAAAGGAGATTGAGAGTTAGACTTGACTAGACTGATATTAAAAGTTGAAATTTGGATATTGAAGCACCAAATTCCTCCCTTTCATTAAAAGCATTTGTTTGTTGTTCAGTTATTTTATGTAACATTTACTTATGTATTAATTTAATTTTGATTTAATTCATTAACATGTATTTAAGTTTTAAATGCTGTATTTCTCTACAGTTAAAACTTTTAAAGTTAGTAGTAATACCAGCTGTCTAAAAGACATTTAAGTTGATAAACTTGCAAAAATTCCATATTAGGTAAGCAGGGGTCTACCGAAACCGAAAAACATCGCAAAGGATCTATGAGACAAAAAAGTTTGGGATCTTCTGATTTAGAACCTTGATAGATTTAAAGT
Source organism: Trichonephila clavipes (assembly GCA_019973935.1). Classification (NCBI taxonomy): domain Eukaryota; kingdom Metazoa; phylum Arthropoda; class Arachnida; order Araneae; family Nephilidae; genus Trichonephila; species Trichonephila clavipes. The sequence goes on from BMAU01014878.1 coordinate 623,169, forward strand.
GCATCAGCCTCTCCACACGGAGTATTTTTAGTGGTATCAAGAACTGAATCCATGAGTCGATGAAAATTACACAAGATCCTGGTAGCATCCACCATTCTTGTATCTCATGCCCCAGAACACTGCCAAACATTTTTTTTTTGATTTTGTCGATTTCGGGGGAAAAGAAAAAACAGTGAAAAATAAATTATTGAATGAATAATTATAGCATTTATTAATATAATTAATGATTAATAACAAATGCTTAAATAAATTTTACGTACTGTATACATAGGATTGTAAACCACACACAAAAAAAATCAAGGGTGATCGGGGAGGTTTGGACCCAGGGTCCACCCATCTCCCCTTGAGTGCGCCACTGGTTATATTAATATTAAGATAATTATTAAGTAAAAGAGAAATTCCGTGTTTATAAATAATTGTTTTTTTTACAAAAAGCCTTAGTTGTAAGCTTCCAAATTTCTTTCTGAAAGATTTAATGTCTATTAAAAGCTTTAAATTTTTTTGTAGAATATTTTGGGTAATTTTTGTTTTCTAAAATCTATAATTACATTTTTCATTTTATAGGAAAAACTGATTGTAAGAAAAATAAAGTAAAACAAAAAAAACCTAGTAGAAAGTAAATTAAAATGCTGAGTGTACCATTACAATATGTTACAAACATACATGTGCGTACTATTGTCAATTTTATTAACTTAAAAATATTTTAATTGAAATAGGGTTCGGTGCATAAAAACAGAAACCTGAGAGAGAAGGGGGGGGGGTCTATTTTTTAGAACATAAAACTAAAAATTTCATACAACTGTGGAAATAAAAATACTCGTCTATAAAAACAACTATAACCAGTATTTTATGGATTATTCCAAACATCACGCGCCTGTAGAAAAGAGATAAGTGATTTAATAATGTATGATTGTTATAAAGCGCACATAAGATTTTGTACATCCTCAATACGCGTGTTTGGAATATATTTTGCAAAGTATCTACCGAAGCAGATAAATCGACAACAGCGACTTTGAAACCCGGATCAATAACAGTATACAATGAAAATCGTTTAACACGAAATTGAGAGGGGGAATGAAATATTTTTCGTGTTAAACGATATTGCAAAAAAAATCATATTTCAACAAAATTAAGTTTATTAGAGAACATTTTATTTACATTAACGTGTATATATGCATGCATTTTATAAAAATCAATGTAAGAAAAACATTCACAAGACTTTAAGGAAATTTAATATAAAATTTTCTCAAGTTTTTTGAAAAAAAAAAGAAAAACATTTGCTGAGTTTTTGGAAAATAATCTAATATGAGCATCATCTTTAGCATCAAACTGTCAACAAATTGTTCAATGTCGTCTATTTATTTTATTCATTTAACCATTGGAATGTGCGTCTAAATAACTGATCATACTTTTTATGATGTTCTTCATTTCAGATGACGTGGGAACTGTGGAGCTACAATGTTAACTTTATTTTCGTCGTCGGAATTTGCATCAATGATAATTTTTGAGCTTGGAACAAACTCCAAAATGTCTTTGTGTGACGTAACTTTGACTCTACATACATTATCTTCATCTACTATAACGAACTCTTCCGATTGGACAGTCTAATCTGGCTGGTGTGTTTGTATATTGTTTATTTCCAGAAGGGGAATCTTTTCGTGTAAAGCGATTTTTGTTTTGTGTTAAGAAAAAAATACATGAAAATACATAGTAGTTTGTTGAGACCGTTGTATTACTTTGAGTTACCACTCGCGTAGGTAGTTCTGAGGGGGCCCTTGTAGGGGTTGAAAGTGTTCTTCACCACCTGTACAGGACATGGTTAGATCCCCCCCCTCCTTGGCCTAGAATACGAAGTATTCATAGTGTGGTCGAAAGACGCTAGCTGAAAAGGGGGACGGAGATTCCCCTTCCCCCTTGGGGTTTAAAAAAAATTCATTCTATGTCTGGGTGCGAAGGAAAGCAGTTCTGTCCGAGTGTTGTTATTTAGAATAAGTGTTTTTTCTTTAAAATAAACTTTAATATTTAAATTTTAGACCCCATGTCTTTTTAATTTGTTTCCGTGCCCATTCATAGTAATCAAACCTTAGTGCCCTCTATCAAAATTCTTTCGGGGCCCTTTTTAGATTTAAGAGCCCTGTTAGTAGGAGTGTAGTTACATATGTTGGGGCCGTTGTAGCTTGGGGGCCCTGTATTATTGATACGGCGGTAGTTACGCCCCTGGTGCTAACCAATATTTTGTGTTCAGCGTTTTCGTGCGTTAAATGTATTTCACTGTACTTTTACAATACTAAAAGACTGAATCATTTTCTAAATTAAAAATAAAAAAAAGGGAAGTTATTTTTAATTACTTATTGTATAGCACAGAGATACAGTGAAATATTATATCAAGCGCAACGTGATGTGAATAAATTTTGTAAGCAAATATAAGAAATAAATTTAAAAAATATCGTTCACTGGAACAATTCTAGTAGAAGTACAAAATAGAACGAAATTCAATTTTCTTATGAACGAATAAAATGGTTACATCGGCTCTCTCAAGTGTTTTAAAATAAATTCTACTAAATGGCCTTTAAATTCTGATACACTGTCAGAGGCGTGATTATGTTATGCAAATGCACATTTAATAACAATAATGTAAGGAGTGTATCTGCTAGTTTGTTGTGCAACATTCTGGTGTGATGCCAATTTAACTTTAACTAAACCGGCACGCAGCTAATGAATATCCCACTGAGAGGTACAAATATCATTGTAATGGATTTAATGCCGCCGAGAAGTAGGCCTGAGATTGTGATAAATTGTTTGTTAACATTGTTCGAAACGAGTGTAATGCATGCCGACACAAAAGAACAAATTTAGTCTCATAACGATTCACGCCTGGGACGCAGGGAAGGGTCGAAAACGAAAAGTCGTCTTCCGCCTTCTATCTCGAGGGGGAGAGACCGTGGACACGTCTACTCATACCGCACAGACCTCGACCTTTGAGCACACTGACCCACTTCGGAATGAAAACCCGTTCCTCCGTCTCTCCCCACCCCTGCTCTCGGGCCAACACTTTCCCTTTCATTTCGTTTTTCGAACTCCATTCAGACTGGGCAGATGGAAGCATTCCGCAGAGGCTGTGTCGAGTTGAGGTGATTTTGATTGAGGTTGTATTAGATCTTTTCGAAATTTGAATTAGAAGCTTTCTCAGAATGATATATGGCTTTTTGTTAAATTAAATTCTTCTTCTACCAATAATAGCGTTATTGCTAGATCGAAGCTCTGCATTTCACAAGTAAAAAAAAAATATTCGTATTCGTTAGTTGTTAGTAAAATTTACTTAAATTCAATAATATTTTTTAAAAGAATTGAAATCAGACATCGCATGTGATAGATTTTTAAATCTAATTTCTCAAAGTAATTTGAAAAGATTCGAAATGCAGTAGCCATTTTGTTTTATAAAAAAGCTATTTATAATTTGATGTACTGTCAATTTTTTAAAAAATTAAAATCAGACATCGCATTGATAGACTTTTTTCAAGCCTAATTTCTTCAAGTATATTTAGACAGATTTGAAATGTATTTGCCATTTTGTTTTTACAAGGAAACTATTTATAATTTGATGTAATCCCATTCTTTTTATTCCGTTCATTTTGTACGTTACATGTGTGTGTGTGTGTGTGTGTATTTTCCCCCTTCTTACGATGAAGTTAAAACTTGAAAATGGATCACGCAGCTCCTAAAACCCATAGTTTAAACAGAAGCTAGAACATAATCGAATTGAATTTAACAGATTTGAAATTCTGTTGTCATTTTATTTTATAAGGAAACTATTTATAATTTGATACACCCTTAATTTTTTTTAATTCCATTCATTTTGTATCTTTCCTGTATTTTATCCCCCTTTGGAGTAAAGTTAAAATTTACAAATATATTCTATAGCTTCTAAAACCTGTAATTTAAATAGAAACTAAAAACAGGATTCCATAATACATAATTCTATTATAATGGTTGACAATCAAATTAGAAACCTTTCAAGCAGGGTTTTGAAGGAAGGTAAATTCCTTCTTTTCAAGTTATGAATCTAAAATTTCATTCGAATGTTTGTCATTTTATTCGTTTGATTTGTTATTATACGTTAGATTAATCTGATTTAAAAAGTTTTGGATCTTAAAAAATGTTGTCTAATATCTTGTAATATAATCTTTTGTTTGTAAGTTATTTCAGCGTGTTTCACATTTCTGCTTAATAAAATTCATGAATTTTAAACGTAATTAACGTTTCCAGCTTTGTTAAGAATATTGAACAGGTTTAAAATATAGCTGTTATATAACAAGAAAAAGTATACATAAAAAAACTGGAATTTAATTCCGTCAAGTTTGTATTACATTCTTACCAAAAGGTTTTTTCATTCTTGCGAAATTTGTTTAAAAGTTATTTTAACGCATATCACCCATTTAATTTCTCGTATAGTTTTATCCTAATTTTTTATAATGAAAGTACCTATTACAAATATGTTATGATACGTCATATTCTTTATGGCAAACATAATTCGAAATCCCCTAATTTCTTCAGTTAAATTACTATCTATAATTTTTTGTTGCCTTTTTGTTTTGATTTCTTAAATAATTTTTTAATTAAAGCTTACGATTAATAAATAATGCGGAGCTCTTGAAAACTCAATTTACATAAAAAGAAATGAGTAATTTAAAAAAAATCACAGCGAAAAAATTCCGTTGTTTTCTTTCTTTCTTTTTTTTTCTTTTTCTAAAATTCCAGGGCAAATTAAATGAAGCCCTTTTCCCTGAGAGTTTTAGAAGTAAGATCATTATCTGAGTTATACGATTTACGAGTTCAAAGAAACAAGTTTTAGAAAAATTGCATTGATTCATCTCATTATCTGAGAGTTGATAGCATTTATCGTTAGTTACTTTAAGTGTTGTCTAACTCAATTGCGTACGTTGCATCGCAGTAAATTTTGAACTTCGCCACGATCTAAATTGGAACTTCAAGGCATGAATTTATTTCCCAATGTGAATTCTTCGATTGCAATTTTTTCTATCCTTCTTTTGCATCTATTTTACGAAAATTGGAGCATGTCTTATTTGCTTCATTTCTCTTCTTGAAATTCTTAGTAGTTAGAAAAGTATTGATCAAAAACTAATTAATATCTCTTGAACTCTCAGTTTAGATGTACTAAGAATTCAAGAGACATTAAATCTATTTAGTGATGTAATGTACATTGCCCCAGGAAACAAACGATTTCGAACGAGCTAGTGTTTTATCATTTTGTATCTAACTTGGAAGAGTTACTAGAGTAAACCTCGAGAGTTTTCTATTGTACAATTGAAAGACTGCTGTTTTCATAGCTCTCGTCGCGAAAGTGCTCTGTGTACTTCCTGAATAAGCTTATTAATGAGCTCTATTCTTTTTCTACAAATTTTAAATAAAGACTGGACTGAAATTTATTTGTGACCGTTTTCATTTTTGATTTCTTAGCTTATTAGATGTTCGTTATGCGTAAATACATTTATCTTTCCAACAATTTTATCGATTAATGCACTTTAATAATTATCTTTTTTAAAGAAAATGAAGAATTTATGATTTCAAGTAAATTGATAAGGAGCTGTGTTCGGATAAAATAACTATTTTAAAGTTTATAATTTTCCAAAAAATATTCCAAAAGTAATATATAAAGCAGTGGTTCCCAACCCTTTTTAACACATGGACCCTTTTTTATAGTCAAATTTGCCCACGGACCCCTTTTTAAAATCGAAATTTCCAAAGGACCCTCAAGTGAAAAAGCAACATAAATGCATAGTATAAAAAATGCATAGTATAAAAAAAATGCATAGTATAAAAGTTACAAATTTAAGAAAGCAGTTTGTTGAAGGATTATTTTTTGAAATTATAACTTTTGTTTAAAATAGGATTAAAAAAATAAATAATGAGACTTATGCGAACTTGGTGAGATGTTATGTGTGTATTTATGTCTTTGTCAATGTTTATGAGTAGCAACCTTAAATCTCTTCAAGCACTAGTTCTTAGTCGGTTTTTTTTGTTGTGTGTGATGAGGTTTTTTCGGCACTGAATCCACGGTCTACCAAATTGGAAGACGGGAAAGTAATCAACAACTTTTGTATAATAACCCATAATGCAGGACATAAAAATGGGATATGTCTTTGTAACCAGAATTTGTGTTAAACTATTGATTTAAGTTGCACATTTGTAAATATTTCAATAAGATCCTGTGTTAGTATGGATTCATCTGTGTTTGAGATCCGTGTTAGTTCACGCGCAAAAGGGTTGAACATCGAGTCAGGAATATCCAATTGAATTATTGTAATTTATTTAAATGTCCATAAAAAAAATGGATTAAATTATTTTACTTAATATTAAACCTTGCGCGAACCCCCTGACATTGTTAGGGACCTCCAAATCAGTTTTAATTTTCCATGGACCCCCTGAATAATATCGTTGCCCCTGGGGGTCCATAGGGACCACTGATCTGAAGCAAAAAAAAAAGACTGCAACAATAAAAAAAATAAATACCGGAAAAAGTTTTGAGACCACAGTAGCCGAGCGGTCATGTTCACGAAATGTCGAGAAATAGATTTGAACCCTGTTGTCAATAAAGATATACTAATGCACAGAGAACCTGTACATCAGCGGACGTTCGAGAAGTCCTCCCGTTGGGATGGTGTAAAAGTTTGGAGAGGGAAATGCCAGCTCAGATGTCATTCTTGTCAATTGACAGAGATTCAAAATTCCAAGGTCCGTTTCCAACATCACCTGTTTCTATATGAAAAATAAAAATATATAAATAAACTATCACTCGGGGGAAAGTTTTCAATTATGCTGCATTATAATACACAATATTTATGAAAAATGAATTAACCACAAGTAAAAAATATGAGCTTCAAAATCCATTTTTTAAAAATATGTACTGAACATCTTTTTGGCGATTTTTTATATTTCAAGGGGGCATGGTACGATAAACACAAAATTTTTTTAATTTATGAGATTTCAAAATATTTTCGTTTGCCTCCTATGTGTGCGTACTATGTAAAACAGATTTTGTGCTCAAAATTTCGTAAAAAAATTAGCCATTTAATTTTTAAGGGAAACACTTGAAACCTATGAAGTGATTTTTAAAAAAAATTCTACTCTCTCCTTCTACAAAAAAAAAGTTACTTACACGTATGAAATTTGATTTACAAGTACGTCAAACTATGTATAACAAAAATTGGTATGGGTTTTGTAATACTTCTTTTTGTGAATGTTTATTGAAAATTCTTTAAAAAATGTATAAATTCTGAGTTCAATTATTTAAAATAAATAAGTATTGCTTTGATTCAAAAATACATACCAACTTTTGTTACATGTACTATTAGAAATAAGTAAAAAAAAATCCAAATCATTAGGCACAACAGAAAAAATGCCATAGCATTTTAAATGAAAACAAACTAGATATTTTATCTTTCTGAGATAATTGAGTTTAAATTTTTCAATGTGAACGTAAAGCTATCATAATTCTTCAATTTTAATTTTTGAGCTTTCAAATTTTGTCAGGTTATAGAAATGTATATAAAAATAGTTTAGGCTATAAAAAAATTAGATTTGATTTTTTGTCCGATTTTTGTCAATTGAATCGTAGTTTGTCCTCTCTTAATTTATAGAATTCGTAACTTCAAACTATCTAATTAATAATTATTTTCTTAAAAAGATCTTAAATAATTATCTTGTGGTTCTGATAGTTCTGAATAACTTCAGATCTTCACAAAAAAACAACTGAATATCGCTTAACTATTGAGACAAAATGACGGCCTTGTGGTTGGTTTTTATTATCTGGAAAACGAAAGTGATTCTGTAATTTTATATATATATATGTCACAAAGGAACGCTAGATTTATTATTTACAGGCAATATTACAAAGATACATATGAACAATATCGCACACTGCGTCCCAAAAATTTTCCTTTTCTTTACTTTGAATTCAATCCAGCATTTATTTGCATGACTATCGAGACATATTTGCATCCGATTGACCGGAACATCTGCTGGACCCAAGGTCGCGTATACTGAGTTGGGCACAGTAGGCGTTGGTCCTCATGGGCTGTCGCGCCACTAAGTTAAGTTATCAAGACAATACGTGAATAGTTTCCGAAAATGTTACAATTTAAGAAACTAAAAAGTATAAGAGAGAGTTTTATGCTAACACAACACATATTTCGCAGATAATTCAGAGTTCCAGCAAAGACCTTTACAACTTCCATATTAGTCCTGACTTCAGAATGACTGACCAGAAAAATGTCTTTTTTTTTAAAAAAAAAAGATATTTTCTAAGTGCTAAGTAGAATAATTATCTTGCTAAGTACAAAAATTATGATTACACTATTTTGTACATTTGGTTATTTTCTACAAATATAAATGAATGATATTTTTGCATTTCAAATACCTTCAATAGTGTGTGGCCACTTTTTATTTCCCTTTCATGAAATTATCGGCTTAAATTATTGGCTAATTGTAAATTTATTTTTGTGTTAAGACAATAAAAATACAAACAAGTGTAATATAAAAAGAAATTTTTAAAGTCAATCCCTACTTAGATGAACAAAGAAAAATTTTATTTTAGCTGCTTTTTATTAAAGAGTTACAATTAATATAAATATGTATATACATAGGACAGAATCACAACATTAAGTGGTAATTAATTTTTATTAATTATCATTAAAGTATCGTATTGGCATCCAAAACAATCGTGTCTATAAAATTTCAGTTCAACTGAATGCTTTAAAATGTGAGAAAAAACCTTTTCAAGTTGTGACACAAGTCGTCAAAACTGATGCCAACATGTTTGTATTTGTAATTCTTTAAATAATTAGTTTTAATAAATTAATTTTTATTAATTATAATAAAATTATTGTATTGTCATCCAAAATAATCATGTATATAAAATTTCAGCTCAATTGAGTGCTTTAAGGGGACTTGGCACCCTTTGAGCAAACTTCTTTATTTACGTATTTAAAAATTATATTTTAACATTTTATACAATGTTTCTATTCAAGAAAATGTTTTACCAGATGAAAATTTTCATATATTATTCACACAATTTTAAAAATTTAAATTTTTTGAAGAAAATTGGGAAAATTTTAAAATCCTACTCCTTTTGTAAAAATTAATTTTTTGACCTGAAATTTTTTTATAATATTCTTATGGATGTTCTTAACAACTTTAGAGATCGATTTTAGAATAACTTCATTCGTTTTCGAGAAAAAAAATAAAATGTTGATATACAGGCTAAAAATCAACGAAAAAGCCAACATGTCTTACATTTTATTTTTTAAAAAAAAAAAGTATTCAGTTTATAGCAAAACGGATCCCTAATTTTATTACATGCTTTATTTTTAACACGCAGGAAAAAAATTGAAGTGATTGGTAAATAATTGTCGAAAGAGTAGCATTTTGAATGCACTAAGGTTTCGAAAAACACAGAGAAAAACACTTTAAAGTTTATAATTCTGAAAAAAATAATTATTATAAGCTTAATTAAACTTAAAATACCACTTTAAGATATTACTTATACGTTTTTCTTTAAAATAATTGCATTTTCATATGTTTTCAACCCACACATTTTTATAAATGATCAACTTTTAGAGAGTACTAATTGCACAAGAAAACTCAAGAAAAACTTAATTTTTTTTTTTCTGTCACGATAGAAATTTTAGCTGTTTTTCTTCTTATAATATTAAAGTATTACATTTGTATGAAAAATATATCAGGAATAAGAACTGAAATTATAAAATTATTAATATAAAATGCCTTAATTTAAAAATTTTACATGCACACATTTCACAAGGAAGAAAAATTACATTATTGTATTGCCTCGGAAATATTCTGCTTTTAATACTACACATTCTTTTTTATAGTTATTATTTCTATTTATAAAATACATTTTTTTTATCATAACGCATTTTTTAGCTTTTTTTCTACAAAGGGGTGTGGCTAAATTGCCTAATTTGTTTTCAAATGAAGTTTTATTCAACTTCTAACTTTCCGACATGCACAAGTGATATATCAATCGAAAGATAATAATGCAAAGAATAAGATTAAATGAAAATAAAAAAAACGATAGGTTTGTGATTTTTAGGGTACCAAGTCCCCTTAAAATGTATTTTATTAACGATTGAAATTTCCCCCAAGATAAATAAATAAATATATAGAGAATGTGAGCTAATAGTAGGAATTGAAAAAGAGTAACTTGATATTATTAAAAATCATCTTTAAATTAAAAATTTTAAGGCATTTTTAAGCTTTAAAATATTAAAGACTGATTGTATCAAATTCTTCCGAGTTTCCTTCAAGTGTCATTCAAATGGGAACAATTCTCCCGTGAAATGTCCCCCGGGAAATAATTCGTTCTCATTACTTAATTGTCAATGGACTTTTCCGAGATATCACTAATTTGTGATATTCTAGTTTAGGGTAATGACTAAATAAAGTCGAATAAGAAATGCAGAAACAGAAGTTGTTTAAAAAACAATTTTACCTTTATTGACAAATGTCCAAATAAGTAGGAGGATATTGACGAAATGCAAATGAGTTCATAGTCTAATCAATGCCGTCAAAAATGTGGGTAATATCATATTTCATTTGATTATACATTTAAAATGTTTCAAAGATAAAAAAAAAACTTTTTCTTGACGATTTGTTAACATTCACAAAATTGTTGAAACTGAATTTGCAGGAATTCTTTTAGACAGATCTTTTGTATAACACTTCAGAGTTTTAGATGAACTTTTAAAGGGATTTAATGGAAGCTTAAATTTGATGATTAATTAAAAAAGTACTTTGATACTTTACTAAAAATACTTTATTACTGTAAATATTAAAAAATATTTAAAAATTCTTAACAAAATATGATTATATTGGTATAAATTATTGTAGAGTAATAAAAAAAGTTCCACTGCTTTTTTTTACTTATTTACTTTGCCTTTCAAAACACTTCACAAAATTCTAAGAAATGCCTTTAGAACATCCATATTGTATTAATAATTCCTGATGTCTTTTTGTATTAATTTTTTATGCGCGTGTGTGTGAAGGAGTGTTCTATTTTTTTTCTTTAAGCCTTCTCGCTGCGCAACCCACGATTTCCGTGGATAGCTATGCAACACATGCTATTCCTGTTTATGTTTTTATTAATGATTTTATGTTCATATTCTTATGATCTAATTCTATGTTTTGAAATAAAAACACTTTTACAGATTTTTTTGTTTTTGTATATTGTAACTCTAAAATGTAAATTTAATATGTAGATCTGAAATGAGTAATAAAAAGTATGCAGTTTCTAAACCTACTTTGATAAGATAACTTCGCAGTGAGAGGGTTAATACGATAATGGCTTAAGAAAGGCCTGCCCAACTTACAGCCGTACGGGTGATTTTATATTTCTATTGAAACTCGTATGTATAAAAAATATTAAATAAATGAAAATTAATACGTTTCATTGTATTCATATACCAGTGGGATTTTGAAGAGCTGTTCAATATTTGAGACCCAGGAATTTTAAAATTATAGAAAGAACCTTTAAAAAATGGTGATTGGTTGTTATAGCTATCTTTTTAGTAGATGTAACGGAATAACCCAGTTTAATAAGAGCTTTCAAAGACAGTCAGCTTAATAATCGCGATGCTTGTGATTTCATTAAAATAAGAAAATATTGTTATTTGTGAATGCCAGTTTAGAATACTCTACATTTTTCTCCAAAAAATAACTTTCCAAAAAGCCAATCTAAACATTTCTTTAAATGTGCTAATGAAATAAGGAAACTTATAACTGCATTTGTTAATGATCTCTTAGAATTTGAAAAATATATATATGATAAAACGTACGAAATATTTTCATACACGAGAATAGATATTCCTGAACGACTGCCAATGTAGTTAATTGAGTTACGTAAGAATAAAATGAAACATACAAATTTTGAATGCACATAAAAATTAAATTTTACAATATTTGCATTACGCATTCTAGAGATAGTCCAATTTATAACAATTTTGCCCAGCAACTTGTAAGAGCTTTTGAATCCATATACGTTTGTGAAACATTTTTTTTTCAAAGGTGAAATTTACAAAGAGTTCCTCACTTGCTTCATTAACTGTGTGTGATGCAAATTTAGTAGAAAACCAGCTAAAATATTCAATTTAGAACATAAATATAGATTTACAAAAATTAATTGAAAGAAAGGATAAATAAATATCTCATAAAGATTCAAGTGTTAAGGTATCCGACTACTCGCGACAACTTTTTTTGAAAAAATGAAGATATGGGGATTTTTTTGTGATTTTTAGGTTTATTTAGTATATTTTAAGGAAAAAATCGTAAAATTGAAACTAGAAAAAAAGTTTATTATTATTAAAATGGGAAAAAACTGGTGAAAATGTACAAAAAATTACATAAGCGGGGCCCGCTCTGTACAAAAATGTTTTGAACAAATTTTCCATTTTTCAGTTTTCATGTGTTACTTCGTTATTCATGTTTGAAATGACTTTCAGGATAATAGATATTTAAATTTTTACAAAAACTAGAGCACTCTATCTTAGTGACTATATGAAATTGCTTAAAAAAACTGATTATATTCACATAAAGGACAGTAAATTTTGAAATAAAACAGTGATTGATAAATCTGAAGATCAAAACACTTCTACTGTTACACGAAACATTCACAAAAAATTTCAGCAAATTATAGTCAAAACATTTTGAGCAATCGCTGTCCCCGTTTGAGTTTTTCGAAAAAACCACATTTCGAGTAAAACGCATTTTATAGTTTGGCATCTTGTGTAAAGTTATGTCATCTTCTCTTATTAAAACACTTGTAGTTTTTGTTCTAGTGAATAGACGTTAAAAGGCTTGGTATTTTTATCAAGCTAATAAGATGACCTATAAAATAAAATCTTTAAAAAAATTTGTCCATTTTTGAAAAAAAATCATGGTTTTAGGGTAGTCGGATACCTTGTAAATTTATTCATAGAATAATAAAATTTTATTTATTTTGCATTTGCATGGCATTTTTAAAAGCATGTTTACCGTAAGTGTGGCCAAATGTAACGTTGCGCGCCGTCTAAATGGCTCGCGAAACAATTTGGGGATTGGCCATTCTTGGCTTAAGATATCAATAAGACAATTTATTTTTTACAATTTTTCTTTTTCTCTCACAAAATAAAACTGTTTTAAGCAACATTTTTAAAAATTTAAGGCAATTTCAAGACTTTTTGCAAAAACTTAAAACCATATTATGTTTAGAATTTTTTCAGATGTGTCAATACGTTTGAGAAAAAAATACATGCTCGTGCGCGAATACACCCTTCCATTTATTGTTATTCTCTTTAATTACATACTTGAGCTGTGATCAGATGTCCTTACGATGTGCCATTCCGAAAAAAAAGTTGAAGATTATTATGATAACAAGAAATATAATTTTTTTAAAGTCAAATTTGAATAATATATATATAAATGTCTATGGGAAGCTATTTTTCCGCCTATGATCTTTGCTGCCATTTCAGCTAGCATGACAACGGATTTCTCAATTTTCAAGTCGTAAATGTTAAGGACGTATTGAAAGTTTTCTGAGCAGCAAGAGAAGTCTTCCAGATGGCGTACGATTGACTAAAGTTGGTTCCCATATACAAATTTACAAAAAATATAGACGTTACCGTTTGTGTCTACTAAAGCATAATAGTAGAAACAAGATATGTTTGTGCCTCTTGCTATATGTTGATCTCTGTTTTCTAAAATTTGACGGAAATATTAGTATTTTTGCATGTTATACTTCATAAATATCATGTAATTGGATTTAAAAAGAAATGCAAAACACACACAAGATATTCTACCTTCGAACAACTTTCAATGGACCGTGGGAAACATGCTTCATACGCACACACACACATTCTTAAAAATAAAACTAATTATAGGTAATAAGCTAAATGAATTTCTTTTTATAAATTAATCTCACAATCGAAAAATATTTTAACATACCGTTATAGAAAAAAATGATCATATAAAAAATTAGTTCTTGCGTGTGTGTTACCTTTTCTTTTTAAAAAAATTATTGAAAATATCAACCGTAGTAAAAGCCAAAAACATATTTAAAAACATACAATAGGTTTGCTTTTTAAAATGATTCTCAAAAGTCATTACATTGCTCTTCATTTATGCACTCCTTTCCTGAAACTGATTATGGCCGTATAATAGAATAATCACCCTATTTGGAAATTGAAATATCAACTTTTTCCTGGAATCTTCTCAAATGCAATGATATAATCATAATTGTTTCCAGTTCTACAATTGATCTATTTTTGTTTTTTTTCTTAAGTAGTTTCCCCAGACGCCGATCCAAATGAGATCAATGCGAAGTCTTTTTTTCTAATCTTCTAGCCATCGAAAGTGACGTAGGATCACTTTCTGACCGCAGAAAATGTAGCCTAATTCTGTGGTAAAACTCGTAGCCCCGGGTCATCGCGTTTTTTTCTGCTATTCTCCCATATTCATGGTCTTAATTATACGCATTTCATAAGCTGACCCTTCGTCTAAATGTATAAAATAAAGGAATAAATCATACATTTTGTGGATAATTTTTCTCAATAATACTTTTTTTTATTATTGATGTGACCAAAGTTTCACATTTTTGGTGAGATGTGATTAAATGATGAGAATTTATTTCAATTTTAGTTTGAACTAACTGATATTCAGGTTTGTTTTAAGACTTCTGTACCTAAGTTAATATTGCATTTTTAATTATTTTTTTTATTTAAAAATTATAGAATTTTTTTATTTCTTACATATGTATAATGTTTCTTTTGTTATCTTTGAACCCTCGAAATTAATCATAAAATTTCATTAAATTTTTTTAAAAAAATACAGAATAAAAAATATTTACATTTAAAGAGGGTACGATTGGAATTTTCCCCTAAAAACAGAAATTTTGTTTCTGATCATTATTATTCAATAACTTTTTATTTAAACTCGTTGAAGCTTTAAAAAAATATTGTATTCAATAAAAATAGCTTTGGAAAATAAAAATTTCTTTTTTTAACACTAGAAAGACCGAAACTTAGTTTATACCTATATTTCCAAAAGCTCTCAAAATAATTGCATTGTGAAAGAATGATTAATTTGTAAAGAAATTTGTTTACAATTAACTTTTAACATTTTTTGTATTATTTACAGTCATATAACAAGTTACTAGTAAATATTAACTATAAAAAATTTGCTTTACTTGGAAAAAAATATATTCTAAAAAATTCTAAGAAATTGTGCATTATATATGTAATTCTTTTTGTAATTGAAATTAAAAATCAGTCAAAATGACTTCCTTGGGCAATCTAGTGTTAAAAAAATGAGCATTTGGAAACAATAAATAAACATTAAATGATCTAAAACGCTTTGAAGTTAGTCTCCTTCATTTGATATTAATATATATAACATTTGTTTGTATAAACTTTTCTCTATTCTTATATTTTCTCAACCAATTTAAAAAAATTTCTAGCGTCTATTTGAAAATTTTCATTATTTTTTTTATAACGGTTTGCTGTATTTTTCAGAAAAGTCATACATTATTTTAGACAACTCCTATACCTGAACATTCGCGCACACTTTGAATTTTCTAACAAATATTTGCTAATTAATGAAGAAAACAGCGTATACTGGGTTATATTTCCATTGGGTTTTAGTATCACTTAAAATTAAAAATGAAATTAATTTTCACCTATGGCTTCATGAAAATTATAAAAATTCGCTAAGAAAAATATTTTTATGACAAACTTAAAAACATAAATAAAAATAAAAATAAAATTAAAGCCAAAATAAAAATAAAACATAAATAATTAAAAAAAATAGTTACAAAAATCAAAAACTTTTATTAAACAGACTAATGTATCTTTCTTGCAATGGTAAACTAGATTCGAAAGTAGGTGAAGTGTTTCATAAGAATACACACACGAAAGTATAACAAACGTAATAATGAACATTAAAACTAAGTATTTCGTGAAAGAAGACGAAAGAAAAATCGTTGCAGGTGTTTTAGAGTGAATGAAAAAAAGTCTTTCTGTAATATTTTTAATTAAATAAAGTATTTGTTACTATACGAAGCATCATAGTAACTTATTCATTTGTCAGGAGAATAAAGATATCACAGTTCTAAGCCAATGGAATTTGTATATTTTACAATTAACATAATGAAAATAATTTTCAGACTTCCTGTTTTGCACTTCCGCATAAAATAATATCAATTTTATCTTTAAAAAGGTTCAAAGGTAAACAGAATTCACATACAACTTCACAAAGCAGTTTTTTTTTTTTTTGCAAAACAAATATATATAAAAAAATAATAAATTTTATACATAAATTAATTGATTAATAATAAATTTAATAAATAAATTATAAATTTAAATAAATAAATAAACAAATCATTCTTTTTAAAAATCAAGTTTTAAATTGTGGTCAGCTGGGTGGCGTGGTTGGTTTGTCGCTGTACTTTTTGTACCCAAAGTTGCGGGTTCCCCGCCGGCCCAAATCGATGGATTTTCATGATGAAGAAAATCGACAGCGGCCATGTCGTATGATTATACAACATGTAAAAGATTCCTAGGGGGTGCTCTAGGCAAAATTAAATCCTAGTACAGGTTCACATCACCAGAGCTCAGGTGCCTTCCTCTAGGGAGGAAACTGGGCGTCAAAATGACCTGCTGCAATTGGTATCCACCTACATGGCGGCGCACTAAAAAGAGATCCCTGCTTTCGGTGAATATACATTAAGACCCCGCTTAACGCTGTTTCGTTTAGCGGTTTAACGCTCTCTTATTTAAATTGTGGGATTCCCGAAATTACACACATCGGTAGGCTTCCCGATATCCGAAATAGTTCATCTGTGTTTCTTCTTTCCAGCGATGTTACACGAAACTATTTTTATCGTTTCAAACATTTGTTGACGTTATTGTCAGTATAAATTTATATAATGTAACGATTGCTATTGAGACAAATATGATTTTTAGTTTTTATCATGGGTGAAAATAAAAAACACGAAAATAAAGCAGCAAGAAAAAGCAGGAGCAAATTTTGACAGGAGTTGACGGGGCGTTTGATTTATCCATACCAACCACTTCTTGAAAAACGAAAAACGCACATTAGTTCAGTGCTTCTCAAACTTTCAATGTTCGCGACCCACTATTCAATCATGATTTTCAACCATGGTCACAATAACATTGTATTGAATTCAATAATACACCTTTGACACTAAAGCTGGAGAACGACTTTAACCTCCTATGTATCACAGACGTATATAAACGTCTCCACACCATTAACTGGGTATATATACGTTTCGAAGTATGATCTTTTCTCGCACTAGCCATAAAAAATATTCCTAAGGTTTTGAAATACAATAAAAGAACCTTGACAGTCCAAAAGATTTACATTTCGGAGGGTCTTTTAGTGGTATCAAATGGGATCGAAAACGTCATTGAACCAAACGGCTTTAATCGACATCCGATTATATAAACCCACACAAATAATCAAGATAAGTGCTACAAGCCCATGGGGTCCTGGTAATTATCAAACTTGTTCTTAACAGGAGTTCAACTGAGGCAAGATCAGTGGCGTTATGGATTTTGCCTTACTTTCAGTAAATTAATAATATTTTTACCAACCAGTTTTTCTTTCAAAGCGCAAAAGAAAAACGCAAAGGGGCGCGCCCCACAGTTTGAGAAACACTGCATTAGATGCATTCTTAATAAAAATGCAGAAAATTGGAAACACAAAAGATGCTGTTTGATATGATATTTAAACATACTGACTTAGAATGTTATTTATTTTTATATGTATCTTCATTTATTATGTTTCTATATTTGTAAGAAATAAATTTTTTTTGTTATAAAACACATGATTAATACATTTAATGGTAAACTACCTGACTAATTTTCTACCCATCTTCCCTTAACCCCATTATTTGCATGATGAGGTAACGTTGTTTCATATTACGCTCCACTTTGATGGAATGTATACCCCGCGTTAAGCGGGGTTCACTGTACTAGGTAGATGGATGAATTCTGTTAATAACTGTTCATAATCTGATATTAAAAATAAAAAAAGTTTTAAACTGTAAATTTCAGAATTCGTTCTTAATTATAAGCTTTACAATTCATTCCCATAAATTATATTGAATGAATTTATGTCTTTGCAGCCATAAATAAATTGATCTTACTTCTTTAATAACATTAAATTCCTTATTTGGGAGCGTAAATTTTACTTAAAAATATGTACTTTTTAACAAAATTACTCACCTGCTTTGCTGGGCATTTCATGCTCTACTATAGCTATATACATATACTAGCCGTTACCCACCCGCTTCACATTATATTATATGCATACTGTTTACATATATATTAATTATTGATAGCTAGCATTAAGAATTCGATTGTATTGAAAAATATATTTATAGCTGTTACACTCTCGCCCCTTGATATAAAAAGAACATAAATTATAATATCTAATTTCTATTTATATTTAAAATAGAAGTAGAAAGATTTTTTTCGCTCACTTAACCTAATAATCAAGTGGATTTCCACCAAAGCAATTTGCAGGGGATCTCTACTCCATAAAATAAACATGCGTGCTAAATTTCAAGTCTAAATCTAACAGAGCAAAAACGGAATTTTTATCATCAATACCTCGTTGACAGCATTCTTAGCGGATTCCAATTCAACAAAAGAAGCATGCAAACCAAATTTTATTATTATAGTCTTAGCAGTTCGAAAACGGGAAATTTGTCTATCAATACGCCCCCATAACTCTCCCCGGTTCCCCCTGGAGTTGATTTCCGTAAAATCCATTCTTAGTGGAACTCTATTCAACTATAAAGAAAAGTGCTCAACAAATTTCAAGTAAATGAGTTATATTCAAAAACAGGAATTTTTCTATAACACGCCTTAATCCCTCGCAACCCCACTCCTTTGGGGGTCCGTTTTCGCAAAAACCTTTGTAAAAGGAACTTTATTCCATGAACGGAACATACCTTCTAACTTTCAAGCAGGTGTTTCTATTAGTTGAAAAGCGGAACTATTTATCTATTAGACTTCTTAATCCCCCTCAGTGACCCTTGGGGATCAATTTCCCCCAAAACTATTTTGTAGCGGATGTCTACGCCATGAAAGGAATTCGCTTACCAAATTTTAAGACTGTACGTCTAATAGTTTAAAAATGGAAATAATTATCTATAACGCCCCTTAAGCCCCCGCAACACGCCACTTAGGAAACGATTTTCACAAAACCCATCTTATGACAGATCACTACTCAGTGAATGGAATCTGCTTACTCAATTTCATGATTTTACATCTAATAGTTTAAAAAAGGTGTTAATTGCCTATATAACGCCGCTTAATTCTCCACAACGCCACTTGGGGTCGATTTTCACAAAACCCATTTTGTAGGGGATCTGTACTCAATGAAAAGAATCCTCTTACCAAATTTCAAGACTGTACGTCTAATAGTTTAAAAATGAAAATAATTATGTATAGCGCCCCTTAAGCGCCCTCAACGCCCCTTGGAGGTCGATTTTCGTAAAAATCATTATGTAGGGAATCTCTACTTTATGAAAGAAATCTGTGTACCAAGTTTCACGACTGTACATCTAATAGTTTAGTAATGGAAATAATTATCTATAACGCCCCTTGGGGTTCGAACTTAGCAAAATCCGTTCTTAGCTGACGTCTACTCCATGAAGGGAACCTACCTACCAAATTTCAAGTCTGTTGGTTTAATAGTTCCGGAGATATCGTGATTAGTCAGTGAGTGAGTGAGTCGCTTTTCTCCTTTATATATATAGATATCTTAATTAAAGTTAATGATGTATAAGCAGTAGCGCACACACAGGAATTTTTCAAGGAAGGGGGGAGGTCTGGGGTCGTAAGTTCATTATTATTGTATTATGCTCCTTTTGATTTTGTCGATTTTCGGGAACAAAACACAGTAAAAAGCTAATTATTGGATAAATAATTAGCATTAATTAATAAAATTAATCCTTAATAACAAGTACTTAATTAAATTTTACGTACTATATACTTAGAATTATAATCAATCAGAAAAAAATCAAGGGCTTTGGGGGGTCCGGCCCCCAGGACCCCTTGTTTGCGCCACTGTGTATAAGTCCTAACATTAAGCTTTTTATTATATTGAAACGCATTCGTATAGCCCCTCTCCTCTTGATTAAAAAACAGAACTTGAATTTCTTAAAAATGAATTATTTTTATCTTTTATACCCCCGCAACTGCACCCTTTGGGAATCGATTTCCGCAAAACCCATTCTTAGTTTTCTGCTCTATAAAATAATTCTGTAAAAATTCTATAAAAATTTCTGCTCTATAAAATAAACGAGCTTGCCAAGTTTCAAGTCTGTAGGTCTAACACTTGAAACTCAAGGATTTTTTTATATAACAGTGAAATAGTGATTTTCGCGTTTACACATGCATCTATCGAGCCCTTGAAATGCTGAAATAGAGGCAAGTAAAATAATTTCAAGAGAAGATGTATATCATTCTGAATCAAATACAAGTTGAAAAAGATGTACTTGAAGAGAAACCAAATAAAAGGAAATTTCAAAATAATTGCTTTTACTTCCACGCTTCTTCCAAGACGATGATAAAAAGATAAGTGCATATTTTAACATCCTATGGAGGAATATATTGTTTCTAATATGCCGTAAAATCCGGCGTCGTGTAACGCGCACTTTTAACACAAAAAATAAGATCGAAATTTACGGGTACGCGTTATACGCCGGGGATAAAGATAAGAGATTTAAAATTGAAAAAAAGGATGAGCAGATAGAAAAAAAAATTAGACTTCTACATAGATCGAAATACTGCTTATTTAAACGAAATGACATTTCTTATGAACTTAAAGGGTTACATTCCTAGAAGTCTACTAGTTTTTCAAAAACCTGCAATAATACCTTGATTAAATGACTGAAAAACATGCGTGCATTGCATACGTGCATTCCAAGTTAGGGATGGTGATCTTAGATCGATTAATCGAAGAATCGATTTCTCGGTGGAAAAAATCGATTGTTTAAATCGATATGTAACGCTGAATCGATTCAGTGAATCGACATTTCATTCTAGAAAATCGACATTCGATGTTTTCTGTTTCATTACAAATTATAAAATTATTTACAAATTGTTGAATGTACTATCTTTAAACACTATTTATCGCAGGCAGTTGTGCACCTGAAGCATGATCCTATGCTTTATTGGCAAGAACCAAAAAACTCTTATTTATCTTCACGTTCACTCAATAGCCATGATGTACGTATATAAGTATCGTGGGATCATCTGTTTCTTGTGAAAGCCTTTTTTCGATTGCTCGCAAGGGATGAACAGAACCGCTTGGATCCCAGTAGACTCGACAGACTGTTGTTATTAAAAAGCTGAGATATTAAGCATTGGGAACTAAGCTATATTATTTATTTTCTAAATGTTTTAATGTTACAAATACGTTTAGAAAAAATAAATGTCTTCTTTTATACCTAATACTTTGATATGGTAATAAAATAATTGTAATTGTCGAATTCCCTGAACTAAAGAATTTCCTAATTTTACTGATAAGAGATAGTTTATTATGGTATCTTTATTGTTTTTCATAAAAGGGATTTATATTTACATTGTAAATGAAGACAGACTTGAAAAAAAATCGATCTTTTAGACCTCGAATTTTTTGTGAATCGGTTCATCAGGTTACTATTCGAATAGATTTAAAAATCAATCTTTTTCGGAAAGAATCGCCACCCCTATTCCAAGTTTCTTCTTTAAAAAAGAGGGTGCGCGTTATACGGCGAATGTATCAAAAAATTAAAAATTGCAGCCCTAAAGTGTGAGTGCGCGTTATACGCCGGATTTTAGGAAAGTTTAATTTTTGAAGTTATAATCAAATCATATAGCAAAAATCCTTTATTGTTGAATAAATTTTGATAGAAAGAAATTCTCGAAAACTGAGACTAAACTCTTTTAATCAAATCCTTAAATTACGTATTTGTGTAATCTTGCACGTTTTATCTTTCCCTTCTACCTTTGGCGTTGGATCATTCAGACATAAGACAGGAGAAAATGTTGGATTTCTTTGTAAGGAAATCCGAAAATACTCCTCATTTGCTTTTGTCACAGTTTTTCACACTTTTGACAGGAAATAATCACAATTTTGAAATATTAACAGCAACAAAATAAGTAGTTGAAATTTTATACATCTCTGGTCTTCCCACTATTACAGAAAAAGGCATAGTTATTTAAAGTAGTTAATGTTGTCATCATTTTTCTACTTTTTTAAATGATTTTTTGTTAGTCAAATGTTAAGGGATGGACTGATAGACATATCTTAAAAGAATTCAGAATCACTTGCAATTAATAATGAGCCTTAAAAATAATTGTCTGTAAAGTTTAAATAATCTTAATTATACGCAGTTTATCATGATTTTATACACAATGCAGTTATGTTTGACTTATATCTCTGTATGTAAGATTATAATTAAAATTTTTCCAACATTACATATGCATTACATTAACATTGTTGTTATTAAAAAGTTAATTACAGATTTTTCAAAATAGATTTCTAGGAATGGATTCTATTAATTTGATTGTTTTTCTTTTCTTCTTAAGTTAAAAAAAGGACATTAACTAAGCATCTTTATACTTATTTTGTTTTTTAATGCTTGTTACACATACTTTTACAGTATTCTTTCTTAATAAGAAAAAAATAAGAAGAAAGTTAATGAAAACCTACTTACATATCCTTCTAACACGATAGAGCATTGTTTAGATTTCATTCTATGCTTGAATGAAAAACAAGTTAATGAATATTCATGCTGTATTGTTAAGTTCTGAAAAGCATTTACTGATGTAAAACAAATTAATCAATTGAGTGTAAACTTCCTTTCTCGTGTTTTGATTCTGGATATTCAAAAATGGATTAGAATTCTTTCTTATCTCTACAGTTTTTTTAGATGAAGGATGAAAAAAATGCATTCATGTATGAATTTCAAAATAAATTTACTGCTTTTTAATCCTCATTAAAGCACGTTGGAGGATTTGGATTTTTACAAATTCAGTTTTGAAACATTTCGTCTCAGTTTTTTTTATTCGTTGTGAATATTTTGATTTTAAAACTGCCACAATGAATGTCTTTAAATCGTCTAAAATGATTACAATAGCGTTCCGTTTTACAGACAATAGCATACCATTCTTAAGAAAAAGAATTACTTTTGTTACCCATTTTAAATAATAAATTGTACAGATTTTCTAAAAAAACAGACAACAAAATTGAAATGTATGTAGCAAAATATGTTAAAATACTCATACGTAATTTTTTTACTATATGTTATTTATTCACTATTAAATATTTACTCTTTTTAAAATATAAGACAGCAACAAAAAAAAACAATCCCTCCAATAAAAACATGTGACGCAAGAAATTTTATATAGCAGTAACAATAATTAGAAGGATTGATTAAAAAAATGGCATCCAAATCAAGTCGTTACTTTAAGAGTTAAAAATATCTTCAGTGATAATATCTTTGATTAGTTTAAAAAATATTGAAGAAATTTGAAAAAACTCATATTCGGTATAAGCTTTGAATAAAAATTTCAAATATCTTTCGCCTATAAGATAAAAAAAAATGCTGACAGCAACATGATCAAAAATTGAATTTCTTCCTCTGTCGTAAAATATTTATTTATGGTCTTTTTATGTTCATGGAAGCGCACAAAGCTATAGAAATGTTATGTAACTACAAAATATATGAAAAACTGCCATACACAAATGTTTACAAAAATGCACAACAATGCATTTTTTTCGTTCCAAAATACCTTAAACCTAAAACGAATGTATTGCCTTCCTCTAAAAAAAATTGCAATTTTATAAACAAATATTTAATCATATGTTCTTAAAAAAATTTTGTTAATTATCGTAATGAGGATATTTAACTGATTCGGGAAATTCGAAAACATGCATAGAAAAGATACGAGGAAAAAACTTGATTATTAACAATTTTACAGAAATATCAGAGATTGTGCATGCAATTATTTGATGTTAAAAATGATTAAATGATTTTAAATCATTCCCATGGTAGTTACCAAAAAAAGAACATATTTAACAATTGATATTGTTATTAAAATGTGTTAATATATTTCTAATTATACATTTTAATGATTTGAAATTAAAAAAAATAATCAAGCTCATTTTGGATTTTAAAAATCTAAATTAGCTAATTTTGAATTTTAAAAATACAATTTAGTTTACACATGTCATATAAATTATTTTATATTTCCTTGCTTTCTGTTTCGTATTAAATTATTACCGACCGATAGTTTTAAAATTAAATCATAATAAAATAATATAGAAATAGTTTTTATTTATAAGTTATCATAAAAA
Organism: Trichonephila clavipes; assembly: GCA_019973935.1. Taxonomy (NCBI): domain Eukaryota; kingdom Metazoa; phylum Arthropoda; class Arachnida; order Araneae; family Nephilidae; genus Trichonephila; species Trichonephila clavipes. The sequence goes on from BMAU01014878.1 coordinate 647,610, forward strand.
GGTACATCTTTAATAATTAAAATACTCGTTACTAAAACATTAAGAAACATTCTCATTGCCAATCGACCGAACAAATCTCTACACAAATTTACTTCTTTTTCACTAAACGATTTTCCTCTCCACATGTTCTTTTAACAAGTAATTATTCTTTTGTTTCATCATCACAAAAAAAAAAATGTTGATCTGATGACTGAATATTCCCATCAGAATTTTCGAAACATGACCAACACAAATTTCAATAAAAATAATTTTCTAGTTATAATAAAAGGTGTAATTTTAATAATTAAAACTCTCGTTTCAAAAGATATTAATAGTAATAAAAAACGTTCTCGTTGGCAATCAAACGGAACAATAGTTTTACGAATTTACTTCTCTTCCACCAAACGATTTTCTTCTCCACGGTCTTCATTCTAGAAATAAAATATTCGTCTGTTTCAACATTACTAGAAAAAAAATGTCGCTCTGTTGATTGAATATTTTAATTAATATTCCAATCAGAATTTTCGAAATATGGCCAACATAAATTTTAATCTTTATGAACGAAAGTGTGTTTCTGCAATTGATCTGGCCCGCTTCTGCCCTGGGCTATATCCGTTTGGCAATGATTTCGATCCATATTCATCGCAACTGGGCAATTATACGAGTCAGGGTGAAAAGTAATTCGGAATGTTCCAATTAATGCGACCTTTTATTTTTTCCAACACTTTCGCTGTCAACAGATTGACCTTGGTATCGGACCCAACGGCATCCGTTATGTAAGACGAGAGTGACAACGTGTCTTGCGCAAGATCAGAAGTGTTTTTGTTCCACATTAACATGGCATAAGTCACTGAAAATGGTCAAAGTGATGGAATATTTTGACATCGTATCGGGAGCTTTATTTCTTTGTCTTAAGTTGAATGGGGGAAATATTGAGAGCTAAGAAATAAATAGAAAGGGAAAATTACGCACTTCGTTTATAGAAACGTTAAAACCTTCCTCATGCTATATTCCATTCAAAGATTTTCAAATGGATCAAAATAATTAATAGAAGAAGTGAAAAGTAATGCCAATTCCTGGCAACATATAAAAAAATTGTTGACGTATTTTTAACTAAGGGCTGCGCCCTAATTAAGAAACATTTTTAACTGAACCTTTAATTAAATTTATTTTAATTAACGAGATAAAACTTAAAACTTTTAATTAACTCAAAACTTTAGATTAACTCAAACCTTGAATTAACCTAAATTTTCAGCTATCTGGTGAACGGAGGCGAATTAATTCAGCGAAAGCTTTGAAATTTTGAAGAATTATTTGAGGACCAAGAAAGAAAAAAAAGGATGAATTGGTAATTATTTTTGAAATTCTTCATTTTGTTCTACTTAACATGGTTTTTCTTTTCATTTTTGTTATAATGCAAATCAAGATAAAACGCAACAATCATGTACATATAAATATATTGCAATTTAGTATATATATATAATAAATTGCAATTAAATCTAAAGAAGAAATGTAAAAATAGAAGTACAACGAGACAATATAAATCAAAAATAAATTAGCCACAGCAATACAATAGCAGACTCTTAGCCTTAGATTGCAGGTTAAAACAATTTTTTAGACGAGCCAACCTTCACCTGTAATCTGAATATACCACTGGTATATAGGGAATGGAAATAGGAGAACGATTAAGCCATCATTAATACTAAGGATAATAATCATAATATTAGAAGATTAATATTAAATTTACTAAAACTAAGTTTACCGACGCTAATGTCAAGTAAGAGTAACGAGGAAAAATAAACCTAGATCTACTTACCTAATGCAGAGAATATTAAACAGGTATAAAAATATATATATTATTTTTAGGGCAATATTAATAACATTACAACACATTGTATTCTTAACTTGCAGCCAACTGTTACTGTCACAGAACAGCAACGCATAAATTTAAAAATTAGGAAATTGATAAAGTCAAATAAAATTATAACTTCAAATGCATGAAACGCAAAAAAATGGATAAGAAAATTTTAGAAGGAAAAGACTAGTAAACACACACAATCAAAATACAGAAAGGAGAAAAGCGACTCCCTCACTCATCAATATACTTCCGGAATTGCTAGAACTACGGAATTGTAATTCGGCATGCGTGTTCCTTTCATGGAGTAGAGGTCCACTAAGTAAGGGGTTTTCCAAAATTGACTCCCAAGTAGAGTTTTAAGGTGTTAAGAGGCATCATGGATAAATATTCCCGTTTCTCAACAATTCGGTCAACAAACTTGAAATTTGTAAAGTACGTTTCTTTTTTTGAGTAGGGGTCCGCTAAAAAGAATTTTGTATAAATCGATTCCCAAAGGGCTGTTCGGGAGGTACATAAGCAAAAAATTCCTTTTTAGAGCTATTAGACTTAAACTTGAGATTTGGCAAGCGTGTTTATTTTGTTGAGTTGAGACCCACTAAGAATGGGTTTTGGGGGAATGCACTTAGGGGAAGGGGACTATGGAAACGTAAAAAATAATTCTACTTCAATTTTAGAATTATAAGCCCTGTCCTTTTTAAATCTATACCTGAGGTTTATAAGTATGTTTTTCAAATGCAAAGCATAATGTAAATGCTGATTCAGTCTTATTCCTTAAAAACAAACGACGTTATCAAAAGTGATATCAAGAAAGTTAATTCCTTTTTTTCTTCTTCTTTTTTGTCAGGAAAATTGTTGCATTCCGAAGAAGATATTAGCTTAAGCATGAGCTTACTTTCACGTTCACCTAAAATTTAATTATTTTCGATTTTCAGGATTTCCCTCTGATTGGAAACCAAAATTGTGAACATTTTTAAATTCAAATGCAATGAAGATAAACAAGTGAATGCCAGAAACAAAATGTTGAAAAGGACCCTCCTGTTAATCTCCAACATTTCAGTACCGTTTACTAAAAGAATTTTTGTCTTCAGGAAGCAAAATTCTTTTTTCTCTTTACAAATACTTCTCCTTCTTGAAAAATATTTTTGTTGCAGCGTAAATCTCGCCTATAGTATAAAATTAAAAAAATATCTTAAATGTGATGTTTATTTTGCTTAAATGAATTTAAAATTCGCTTGAAAAATATTTTATTCCTTTGTAAGATGAATACAATGAATACTCTTTATAATAAATTTTATAACAATTTATACTTTTTATAGGCATATAACTTGATTTATTTATCTGAAGTTCATACAAAATTGAGAAATTTATTGACTTTTGCACAATAAATAAAGATGTACTATTGAATAAAGTAAGTTTATAGAGTAAAGTTTTTTATAAGAATAAAAACATGTTTAATTTGTTCTAATAATACAATTATTATATATTAGTTATAAATAAATTAGTATGTTAATTATCATTAAAATGAATTATGTATTATTTATTATAGCTATTTATTACGACTGACTATTATTAAGTTATGAGACTTTTAATCTTTTTTAATAAAGGATGTTTTTTTAGAGGTATAGAACTTTAAATTGCAATAAGACAACGATGTATTATTCGATTGACATGAAATTTTTTTATTCGAAAGATACCCTTGTGGCATTACATTTTAAATATGATTTTTGGCATAGGACTGCCACGGCTGGCTTGGATGTAGTCCAATCTGGACGTCCAATTTTCGATGACTTTTTACAACATTTGTGGCCGTATATCGGCAATAACACGGCGAATGTTGTCTTCCAAATGGTCAAGCGTTTTTGGCTTATCCGCATAGACCAATGACTTTACATAGCCCCACAGAAAATAGTCTAGCGGTGTTAAATCACAAGATCTTGGAGGCCAATTCACAGGTCCAAAACGTGAAATTAGGCGGTCACTAAACGTGTCTTTCAATAAATCGATTGTGGCACGAGCTGTGTGACATGTTGCGCCGTCTTGTTGGAACCACAGCTCCTGGATATCATGATTGTTCAATTCGGGAATGAAAAAGTTAGTAATCATGGCTCTATACCGATCACCATTGACTGTAATGTTGTGGCCTTCATCGTTTTTGAAGAAGTACGGACCAATGATTCCACCAGCCCATAAAGCGCACCAAACAGTCAGTTTTTCAGGATGTAACGGTGTTTCGACATACACTTGTGGATTAGCTTCACTCCAAATGCGGCAGTTTTGTTTTGTTGACGTAGCCATTCAACCAGGAGTGCGCTTCATCGCTAAACAAAATTCGCTTATGAAAATCGGGAACAACGGCAGTCTCGTTTTGGGCCCATTCGACGAATCTACGCTTTGATTGATCATATTTAAAATGTAATGCCACAAGATTATCTTTCGAATAAAAAAAAATTCATGTCTATCGAATAATACATCATTGTTTTATTGCAATTTAAATTTCTATACCTCTAAAAAAACACCCTTTAGTTGACTATTTCCAACAAAATATACCGTTTCCAGTTACGGGGATAGTTTGTACGGTAGATAAGGGCATAGCATAAAAAAAGCATAGCACACACACAAAGAAACACAAAATGAAAAAGAAATAGCACAAAAAAAACCATTCGAAAATTTCATAAATGCTTACACATAACTATTAACTTCACCGACATACTGCAGAAAATAATTTTATGCGGCGGTAAGGAACCGCATGAAAAAAGTTGCACTAAGAAAATACATAAATGAAATTTATGAGAAAATACTTCCATAACGAATTAAATTACGCATGGAAACATTTTTTAAAACATTTAGTTCCTCATTGTATGTATGGAGAAGTTTCCAAAATGCTCTTACATAATTCACTGCTACTCCTCTTAATATAAAACGCGCATCTTCCAGTGATGAATTAGTCCAAAATCGCCTTCGTCACTTGAAGATGCAATTTCAATTGATTTATTTTTTAGCTCCATAAAGTAAGTGATATGTCTTTGCGACGAAGGTCGGTTGGTCAATTGCTTGTAAGCGTTACGATCACCAGAAATGCAAGATCGAAGCTTTTTTTGGCATTGCTTTCGGAATTGGTATTTATTTTAAGAAAATGCTTTTAGAATTCGTTGGAAAGCTGGACCCCTGCATATATTTCATCCGCTCTCAAAGAATCCGGTCCTTCTGGTCCGTCTTCATATAATCTATCAAATTATTGATAACGTCACTGTCATTGAAAGTTTCGTCTTCAATCAAGCGTGGACTGCTGGCGCGTTGAGAGAAAGCAACTGAACATGCATTGTCAAGAACGTGCACTGTCAACTGAATTTCATTGTCACTGTTTATAAAAAATAAGAAGAGCGTCTTGAAGTGTGCATATGTACATTGATAGAAAACATGAAAACATTACAGTGATGCTAAAACCGTATAAATTCATATACCGCCTAAGAAAAGGTCGCACAGAAAAAATCGCACAAAAATAAAATCGCATAAAAAAAGGACCACACAAAAACAGGCTCTACTATATTATATGTTTCAACAAATAACATTATACAACAGCTAATATTTGGCCATGTTCATCAGGTTTATCAGATAAGTCTCAAAAAATTTAGAAAAGAACAGCGAGAAAATGTCCGTACAAGTAGGAGTAAATTAAAAGAATTTTTATAGAGAGCTTTAAATATTTAACTTAAAATATTTTTAAAAATACTTTTTGCCTAATTATTTAAATTTTAAAATGTTTAGAATAATAAAAAGATATAAATTAACACAAACGAGACAGTAAAAAAGCAACTTTGATATAAGTATTCAATTCAAATAGTTTTCATATAATTTCATCTGTAGGTACAATATTTTAACTGGATAGTTATTTTTTTCCTTCTATACCACAGGTCCGGGGATCATATGCCAGGCTGGTCAAGGTTGACTCAGTCTTTCATCCCTTCAGTGGGTCGATAAATGAGTACCAAGCTTGTTTAGGAACTTAACACCGGGGGTTTCACGTCAGTTTGGTCACATGATCGGAACATCTGCTCATGAACCCCAGGGCCCAAAGTCACGTATGCAGAGTTGGCCCCAGTAGGCCTCGGCCCTCATGAGATGTTGCGCCACTGAGTTAAGCTAAATTAAATATTTACGTATTGTAAAACTTTCAATTAAAATGAAAACAGTATTTCTGTTTAAATAACTTCCGTTTAAAAATAAAACTTACAGTAAAATGTTTGCGTGTAGATTTTAAACACAGTCAATTACTTCTTTTTTATTATTTCAATTTCTCTTAAGGTTCCATTCAATTTTCGAATAGTTAGACTTAACACATAATTTTCATTCAGCTGAATCTTTCGCAAAATAGAAAATTTAGAATTACGCATCTGTTAAAAAAATATCATTAAATTATTTAGAACTTTTTATTTTGATTGATAAGGCATAATAATACCCTAAAAATAACAAAAATATCGAAAATAATATTTTTTTTTGCATTTTTCTCTGGTTTATATACACTGATGGACAAAAAAATTAGCGCACCAAGAAGGAGTCAAAATGAAACGAAATTTTACATACGTAATGACTACTTTGGTATAAGTAAATGATTAGAAAATCAAAGAAAAAAAAGATAATTTATTTCATAGAAAAAGGCAAAAGAACGGAAGATTTAATACCCTGTTGAACCCCCTCTAGCCCGAATGCAGGATGATATACGATCGGGCATTGAAGCATACAAGCTCTGTGTGTGATGTTTTGAGACATTTCATTACATATTTGCTGTAACCTTGCCTCTAGTTCGTTCAAACTCGTGGGAATCCCCACTGACCATCCCAAATGATCCCAGATATGCTTGATTGGAGACAAATCTGGGGATCGGGCAGGCCAAGGAAGGGTAGTAACAGTGCGGAGACAGTCTTGTGATACCCTTGCCATGTGAGGCTGAGCATACTCTTGTTAAAAAAGGACTCCTGGGAGCCGTTGTGGCAGCCGTTGTGGCAACCCTTGTGGTTCCAGGATGTCATGGACATATCGCTGGGCTGTCATGGTGCCACGGATCAATACCGTGACCGTGTATTATAGGCATTGGCATCCCATACCATCCCACCAGCTGTGGGAGCGGTGTGTCGCGCAAAGACAAGATTGAGGCGTTCGCCATGGGGTCTCCACACACGAACACGATTGCCATCACTACTAAAATTGAATCTGGATTCGTCGCTAAAGACGACCTGGTTTCATTCCGCTGTAGTCTAGTTTCCTCGTGCGCGGCACCACTCTAAACGGAGGCGTCGATGGGTGGGTGTCAAGGGCAGCACACGTAATGGGCGCCGCGATCCCGAATGTCATTCAGCCAGGCCTCTTCGTTTCGTTCGAGAAGACACAGGGGCCCCTAATGAAGGTGCTACCTGTGTCTGGATGGCGGCCGATGTAGCAGTTGGCTGTACGTGTGCATTTCTTACGATGTGGAGGTCTTCTGGACGACTAGCCTGTCGTGGGCGTCCTGAGCCTGGTCTTCGTGTAAATGACATCTCTCGGATCCACTGGTCCCAACACCTCCTCACAACATAATCAGAGTGTCCTAATTGACGAACTACTCGCCTAACTGACCACCGAGCTTCTATCATGCCGATGATTCTCCCACTCTCAAACTGCGACAGCTGCTCATATTGTCTTCGAAAACGGCGTAATTACATGTCTACCTCAGCTCTTCTTTTGTAAATGATTCAGCATACTCAAACTAGCTTTGGTTACCTGTTTTATACTCCACGGAGAACGAAGTTAAACATCCTCTACCGGTTATACGTAATGCGCAATCACGCTGCATTTCTAATCATTTACATATCTCCCCGACATGTACCTTCATGCCAAGTTTCGTTACGATCCTGCAATTATTTCTTGGTGCGCAAAAAGTGCCACGGTGAAAACGTACTCAGGTTGCTATAAGAAATAATATTTAAAAGAGGTGGAATACGCGACTGAAAATGATAGACTAAAATCCAGGCTTCAGCTGATACTACAATGAAACTTCCGAATACAAATGTTATGAATACAAATATTGCAGAAAGAACTGAATATTTTCATGATGTACCAAAATAATTTATGTTAAACACATTGTAGTTCTATATTATAGTATTTTAAAGTCGGGCAACCAGAATTTAGACTTCTTAAACTGCCTCGATTTAAAACTAAAAAAAATTAAATTTTATGTAGAGAAATCTTCCAATTTTTTTAGCTAAGTTAATATAATTGTTATTTTGTACATAAATGCTTTTGTGTTTTAAAATTTGTGTGAAAATATTGGTCAAGATTAAGCTGAATAAACTGCCGTCGTAATAAAGGCTATCAATATTATGCAAAAATATATTTTGAATTAAAAAAACATTTTCAATCATATTCAATTCAAGTAGTGCTTTAATATTGAACATAGGCTAGGAAGTAACACATTAAAAAATTAGTTCTTTACAGCAGTGCTTCTCAAACTTTCAATACTGACGCCCCCCTTTTCAATCACAATTTTTATCGCCCCCCTTATACATAATAATTTACTGAATGCAATAATAATGCACTTTTACGATAAAGCAACAATATTTATTATAAACCGTACAAATTCATGACATAAGTATTAAATTTTGTATATGTTACTTTTAAGCAAAAAAAAGTTAAGTAATAGGATAATTACTAAGTTATTTTTCCTTTCTCTGATATTTAAATTGGAACATATTACAAAATGCGGTGGCTGCTTAGAAGACAAAATATAGATATCAGCTAAATATAGAAGATAAACTCAGAGGGTCAATTTCTTATCTTAAAACTCCTTTCAAAAACTTTGCTCTGTAAGACAAGCCCATGGAAGTAGCTAATAATTATTAAACTTGTTCTTAATTTAGTATTAATTAATTAGTCATAAAATACTCTGTGCACCACTCATACATTAAAAGCAGTGTTTCTCAAACTTTCAATACTGGCGACCCAATTTTCAATCATAATTTTTGTCTCGCCCCCCTGTACAACAATAATGTATTTACTGCAATAAAAATGCACTTTGAGAGAGAGACGCTAAAATTACAATACGATCTTAATTATAAACCGTACAAATTAATACGATAAGTATATTAAATGTTGTGTATATTTTAAGTAATATATATTTTAAGAAAATTACTTAAAATATATATTACTTAGAATTATGTTATTTTTCTTTCTCTAATTTTTAAATTGGAACAGATCGCAAAATGATGTATTTAATTAAAGATTTATTTCCTTCAGAATTCATTTCTCAAAGTACAAATGTCATTAGAAAAATAGTCTAGTCAATGTCGCTCTCTATCATATCCATCATATCTGGCATTATAGGGTACGTTTGCGTGAGTCTGGGCAACCTATCGGACGTCTGCGCAAAACATGTAAAAATGCTTTTCCTCGTACAATTCCAGTCAGTTTTGGTCGACTCGATACTCCTATAGCTACCGAATCTAGCTTGAATGTACATTTTTTAAATTTCCACGTTAATTGTAATTCACGGTAATTAAGTATTTACGGCAGTAGATTAAAACAATATCATACATACATTTTTAAGTCGTAAGTAAACATTCGACCATAATAAAGAATCAACAAGTACACAGACGAACGAGCATGGTTCCGAAAATTAAATCAAGGCGATCTTCTCAAAAATACTTAAATTTTGGATTTACCACTACTGAAGTAAATGATGGAAAAAAGCCCCAGCTCGATATGTGTTAAAACTTACAAATCTGTAGAACAACATGTGAAAGTTGTTTTTAAAACATGTAAAATCATTTAGCTATGTTGGCAAAGAATTTTAAAAAGTATTTTCTGGATGAGGACAGCTTGGTAGCAAGTTACGAGTGGATTAGGGATCTATTTCAAGATACTCCAGAAGGGCTCTCAACTTCCGAAGAAGAAATCTTCATAGATTTCACATCCAATGAAAAATTAAAAGGCAATTTTGTAATAAATCGCTCTTTGAATTTGGGGTAGGGTGGATGAGGAATTATCTGTACTGAAAACAAAAGCACTTTGTATACTATTACCATTTTCAACATCCTACCTTTTTCAAACCGGATTTTCTGCAGTGGATGCCTTGAAGACAAAATATAGATCTCAGCTAAATATAGAAAAATAACTCTTTAAGTGTCAATTTCTGATATTAAAACCTTCCATTGAAAAACTTTCCTCTACAAGAAAAGCCCGTGGAAGTCCCTAATAATTATTAAACTTGTTCTTAATTTAGTAATAAGATTGATTGATTGAATACTAACGTCGCACTGTTCAGCTGCATGAGGTCTTTTGACGACGGACCACGTAAATTTGAATCATGGTCAAGTGACGTGGATGACACCTGAGCTGGCACCCTTCTCTCCTAACTACCACTCCACACCAACGGGAAAACGTTTCAACTCTCAACAGATTTAACATGCATCGCTGCCCTACATGGCGGGTCTTTAGTGGTACTGGGCTCGAACTCGTGACAAGGCAAGCCACGATCCGATACCTATACCACTCGGCTACCGCGGCCAAATTCAGTAATAAGAAATTATTCATAAAATACCTTCTTCAGTACTGATACATCAAACGTATACTGGCTGAAACACCGACTCTTCGCACGAGTTCATTTTTTAAAAAAATAAAACATTATTCTTGATATAATAGCTGAACTGTAAGGAGAGTAAAACTGTGTGCACGACATTGTATACAAAAATGTAAAATGATTTTTTTTTAGATAAATGCTATAATTGTAAATAACTGTTTAAAAGAACTGTAATTTTAAACCTCACACAATTAGCATTTAGAATTAATGTTAAATTATGAAAAAGAATATAAAATTCCGATGAAGAATAATTGTGTTACTTTTTTAACATTTAAAGCCAGTAGACTTCAAAATGTTTTAACCCGGGAGCAGGCGCGTACTCGATACTAACATTAATGGTAGTGCGGGGGGACTCAGTCACCCCAATCGTTTGTTTAGAATTATTTTTACTGTACACGATACAAATCGGAATTCTAGTGAATATTTTAATTTATAGAAAGTATACTTACCTTCTTTCAAGGACTATTCAATTCTTTGATGATTTGAGAAAAAATCCAATAAAACGGAACTAAAATGATTCAAAAGTACAAGACCATAATAAAGGACGCAAATCAGACACTTTTCAATTATCCTACAGAAATATTAAACCAATCAATTCTTTTCCAAATATCGCAAAACTCAATTATTTACAATTTCCTTAAGCGAAAAGCAAACGCATAAAAGATGGGAGGGAACTAATATTGATAATAACCATACCATAAGATTGAAGGTCAATCAAATGATTAGCAAACGTACTATGCAGCCTGGCTGAAAAGTGAATCATGATTTCCTTTTCTTTTTCTACAACTAATGTACAGTATTTCAATAATAAATACAGTGGTGAATTGTTTATCTTAGAATTTTTCTCAGGGTCTGGGTTTCGTTTTTTCTTTTAACGAGTAATATTTTATGTTAAAACGTAATAAAAAAATCTCTCATTGAGGAAAAACAGCAAATAAAACAAAATGTTTTTTTTCTTTAATTTTGTTTTGGGATCAAAGATAGCTATTTGATGACGGAAAAAAGCCAGATAATAAATATAAATTATGTCAGTGTTGTTGTGTGTATTTTTTTTATTATGCAAGAAAGCATTTTGTTTTACTTCTCTTTCCGGTTATTTTTTTTTTAAAAATCTTTAAATTTTCGATACGCTCGCGCCCCCCTTGTAGGGTTATCGCGCTTCCCCAGGGGGGCACGCCCCAGGCATTATTATATTTTTTCTTTATGACTTCACAAGACAGACTTTTAATTATGAAGATGAAAGTGTATTCTAACCGTAAAGGCTTTTTTTCTGCTTCAGAGTCTTGAAACTTTTTATATATACTCCCAAATATATGTGCTATAAAAATTTGTGTTTAGGACTGATATCTCTAGTTATTTTTTTTAAGAAAATGTATGTTAATATTTTAAAAATTTTCGTGTTTTTCCAGGTTTTGCTAGAAAAATAATTATTAAAAATCAACAAGGGAACACAGATTCCCCCCCCCACACACACACAAATCGATACTAACTTTTGTTCCCTATAATCTAAGAAACATAAATTACTTAAAATGAATAAAATATTTAAAAATGGGGCATTATTTATTAGTCTAAAAAAACTTCAAAAATTCTTAATTTCTTAAAATTATAAAATAATGGCTGGCAAAACTGACTTTTTACTTTCAAAATGAACTTAAGAATATAATCTGAAAGTAAAATATAAATTACTTTTACGATAACTGTCTTCATAAAAGATTTGCTTAGAAGGGTACACTGTGTAGTTTTTATATAAATTTAATAATGACTGTATCCTTGATTTTATACGCCATATTGCAAAGTTAAGTTGATTTAGTGCAGTGATACTCAACCTGCAGCCCACAGGCCTTTTCTGAGTGGCCCTCTTATGGCCCATTGTACTTAGAAATTCTATTATTGGATAAGAATGTACTAAAAATTTAGCGATAAATTTTATCAAAAAAGCTATCAATTATATCAATTTTGCTACCAATTCGCTCTTTTTTATAGTAGAATGTAAGCAAGAGATTTGATCATAAATGAAAAGAAATCTAAACTACCCTATTACTCAGTAAATATTATCATAGATGTAAATATTTTTTGTATGTTTGATAGAGTATTAAAATACAAGCCAAAAATGAGTTTTAATATTTTGACCAATTTTGCTTTGTCCAATGTTGCTTGGTCTTATAGTTTGCTTTTCCCACTATCCTCATGGTGCGGCCCACGTGATATACCTGTTATGTGTATGCAGGCCCGGCAAGAAAAAAGGCTAAGTACCCCTGATTGGGTGAGCGAGTGAGAAATAATAACGTCGCACTGTAAACCAACACGAGAGAGCTATTGATGACGGAACTTGTAATTTTGAACTTTGGTCAAATGACGAGAACGACACCTGAGGTGACACCTCCCTCTCTTAACTACCACGCCACACCAATGGGAGGACATTGAGCCTCGGAAGATTTAACATACATCGATTCCCTCTACATGGTTGGAATTCAGTGGCATCAGGACTCGACCCCGCTTGATTGGTTCAGAGGGAAGGCATTACAACCCCTCCCACCTCTTAAAAATACAAATAGACAAGCTGAAACACAGGTTAAGATAATACTGTACTATCTTTATTCGTCCTGTAGAATCCCCAAAACTCGGTCTAATGTAGGCTGAAGGATGGCCGAGTTTGGGAAAATAACGGGTTATCGAGGACGTGATTAATAAACAATAAATACGAGTGTTTCTTCAGAAAATATTGCACTGCACTCGTATGTACTGTTTGCTTTAGAATACAATAGAAAATAAAAGGTTCAAATACCCTTAAACAAAGGAAAAAATACGTACTTTATGAAAGCATAGAGCATTTACTACAGGAAAATTAATGGATATGTAGTATACAGTAATTTACCTGATCAGTGACACGCTTCAGACAAATACTTTATGAAGGCATAAAGCTGTTTTTAATGAAAATTAAAGAGCCGACTTTGCAACATTTCACTACTTTTTTTAAAAAAAAGAAATGGGGTTTTTCAACCTGCAAAGGTGGGGTCGAATTATCCGAGTACCGAGTTTTCGGAACTCTAAATTAGCAATTTTTAAAATCGGCTGGAAAAAGCTTCATGCATCACAAATTTCTCATTTCAAAGCGAGTTAGAAATAGTATATATAAGTGTAAGTAATATAATTACACTGATATATGCTATTTAATTGAACCTTTCTACTTGTTTAATGAAGAGCGCATTGATGTAATTCGAGAAAAGAGTTTCGGGGATAATTAACTTATGTATTTGAAGAATTCATCTAAGACTCAATTCTTCAAATATAGAAGTAAATTATCTCCAAAGAGTACATCAATATGTTCTTCATAAAACATGTAAAAAGGTTCAATTATAACTAGGATGACTCAATTGCATATTTTAATTAACACGTAATTGATCAATACAACTCATTAAAAGTTTTAAAAGGATCCAATCACAATGACGACGACACAACCACACATTTTAAATAATACATATATTCGATAAACGCATTTCAGTTCACTAACTTGAATTTTCACTTATTAGTAGTAATTTACCCTGAATATGTTACTATTTAAGTATAGTAGATAATTGTGAATTTTCTTGGCGAGGTTCTTGCAATAGATTAAAATCGTGCCAAAAAAGTCGTTAAATCTTTATCTGTTGCAATCGAGAACTGCTTAAAATTGTTTCCTCACTTAGTTAATAATAATAGAATGCAGAAAATTTTTTAGAGTCTATGTTATTTCTGTTTTTAAATTTGTTTTGAATTTGATGTACAGGTTTGGGATAATCAATCGTATTGTTCTTTAATGTAAAAATAATAAAAATCTTTTTACGGCGGATGCCAGATTTTATTTTGATCAGCTTCCCACTTGCAGCTTAAAGGTAAGAAAATATATTGCTACAAATTTTATGTAAAATAATATAAATAATTTGTATTTGGATGTGTAATGCATTAATATTACTCTATATATTATATATTTATCTTATGTTAAATTTGTAATATTCGCAAGCAACACCGTACCTTCCCAATGACGGTTCAATGGAAACTTGGCAAAATCTAGGCGATAGAGCCAAGTTGGCATAATTTTTGGCTACCAAGTTGGCTAATTTTCGACATTACGGATTCTTCTGGAAATTACTGGAGAAACCCACTAATATCAAGACCTATGAGGAATCCTATAGGATCCTACCTATAGGATCTTCGCGGCCTAAATAAGGAGACTCTCATCGAGACTGAGTTAGTATTGTTTTGACTCGCGATTAGAAGTCTTGCCTTGACCGTTGAAGAGTCGACCAGCGATTGGTGGTTACTTCGGCTGTGGAACGAGCGAATGGTTGTGAATAATCTTTTATATATTGTATTTTAGACATTGATAGTTGTGTTTGAACACTTTTGAAGGTGTGAAAACCCTCTGAGATTTATTCTGAGAATATTGCTGGTGAATCCTGTATTTCAAAGGATTGTTTTTCGATAATAAATTTCCTATTCTCCTGAAAAATTGCCATGTTGTTTGTGACTGATTTGCATAAAATACTCGAACCTCAATCAACGTAACAATATTCATTTTACATTTTTATTAATACATATACATTATCAAGGAAGCCGAGGGGGGATGACAAATGTGGAACACATTTTAGTGTAACAATATTATACATAATAACAATAAACTAATTTATAATAAACAAATAAATTATAAAATAATGAAGAAGAAAATAAGATAGCCACAATAATACATAACCGCTTAGGGCTAAGACATCAGGGTTAAACACTGTTTTAAGGCACCAACCTTTCCCTTTATTTGCCTATATTACACGGTAGAAATAAACTGAGAAGAGAGAATACAATTAAATATTATGTACATATTTTAATTGCAATAAAAGTTTTCAAATGTAATTAATGTAAATCAACAGATTCCAATACCAACACAAAAGGAACTCTACACCTTCGCTTTTTAAAGCCTACTTATTGAGCCAGTAAATAAAATTCCCAGTACTGTATATTGAATAGAATCTTTATAATATAATTAGCAACATATTATACGTAAAAAGTATATAAAATTAAAATAATCTAGTATATAAAATTCTCCTGTCACAGTGTTTGTTGCCAAACTCCTTCGAAACGGCTAGACCAATTCTTATGAAATTTTGCATGTATATTCAGTAGGTCTGAGAATAGAACGTAAACTATTTTTCATACCCCTAAGTGATAAGGGTGGTCCACCCTAAAAAAAAACGTTTTTTTTTGACACCAACTTTGATTTGTCTGCATTGTTGTAACACTGTTATATTTTTGCAACAATGACAAAAGTTGGCGTTGAAAATCCGTTTACAGCCAAACTTGAATTTCGTGACGTTTCTCTATTGACTGTATTAATTAACTTTGTTTCAAAAATAAATGTTTTTAACATGTGATTAACTTGAAATATATCATTAAAATATCACTTTCTATAATGTTTTATATTACATTTCGATTTTTTTAAAATTTAAATTCCTAAAAAAAGATAAAAGTATGTTTCAAACTGATTGGTACATTTTAAAACCTTTTCTAACGCTTCCAAATTAATTTGAAACAAAATATTGTAAAATTTCAAAAAAAATTTGGAATTTTGTATTTAAAAAGATCTGCTTTTTTATACATAAAATATTTTTAAACATATATTTTTTCCGTCTTCGGGAGTCGTAAAAGTACAACGAAAAGAATTAGAAAAATCGCCAAATGCCAAATAACAGTTAACTATGGGAAAGCTACCTCAGAACTCAAGAGTTTGAGTGCTTATAGAGCACGTGAGGAAAAACAACTTACAGAGAGTACGTAAGCAGATAAAAGGGTTTTCTTTTTGAATGTTTTTTCTTTTATAATGAGTGCAAATAATGAATTTTCCATTAATTTTCCAAATCCAACCTATTAGTTTGAATTTTAAGAAAGTATTCATTGTTCCATGCATAAAATAATTAATACGATCTTAGTTTTTTGTAATACATCGCAACTGATAGTTTTCTTTTGGAGAAATAATTTACATAAAAACCTTAAAATATAGGAAAATGCTGCCATGTTTTTATTAAATAGTACTATTTCCTTTTAAATCTTTTTTATACAAGGAATGTAAACAAATTTTTAGGCTTTCTCCCTCATAGTTCTTTTTTCATAGTTACATATATTTAATCGAAAAATCAAACATCCAGATATAAGCAGTCGTTTCATAGCTAACGGTAGACATATTTTTGATTCATTATTTAACGAAAATTAATATAAATTAATATATTTTTCTTCAGAATTAAATTATTTATTTAATAATAAATCCGTACATTGTCTGTTTTCTTGAGAACGAAACTTGATTAGATTTGCAAATTTTTAATCGGAAATAGATGTTTGGAAAAAAAAGAACTTATCCCTGGGGAAAAAAAGTTTTTTTATATTTGGAAAAAACCCCTGCAACGCTGGGCTGAACGGAGGGAAAAGAAATCTGTCCAACAAAGAGAAGCGGAAGAAATTTCTGAAAAGGGGATTTAAATGACATAAATATAGAAATCGCTCTCACTCACACAGAAGTGCTGGCATCCAGAGAGAAAGGGAAAATTTCCATGAGGATAAAGTTGTACCCAAGGAAAAAACCCGTGCAATGCCGAGCTAAGTGGCGAGAAAACAGACGGGATAAAGGCGTGGAAGGAACTTCGCAAAACAGTATTTTAATGACATTAATATAGAAATCACACACCAGGGACTGGTGACACTGAGAGGGGAATCTTCAAAGGCATAAAACTGTACACTTGAAGAAGCCCGTGCAACGCCGGGCCATCCAGCTAGTAAATATATAAAATTATAACAATGTATATAACATTTATAAATAGATTTTTTAAGAACGAGAAATTATAAAGAATAAAATATAAAGAAATAGTAATAAAATCAAATAATTATCAAAATAAATTCAATAGTAGTGACATCTATTATTAAATTTGATCAGTTGTATTAAAGTTGTATGTTAAATCAAACTAACATTTTATTTACACTTCATACTTACTATGCATACATAATTTAAGAAATTTAAGCGAATAGCTGTTTTCTAAAGACTATACATTAATAATTTTATTACAATTCTTATAAAACGAGTTGTTAATTCCTTCGTTAATTAAGTACTACATTCTTATGTATTGAAATATGTGTATGTGTGTGTGTGTGAATACTACTGTTCATATATTTAATAATGTTAAAATTAAACTTTAATAATTTTAAGATAAAAAAGCATCCTTCTTATTATAAATATTGTTTATTAATTTATGATCCCTAATATATAATGTTATTTCCATGTTGCCTTTCAGAATATTTTAAGCATTAATTTTTGAATGATTCTCATTTTTGAACTCTCTTTTAAGAGATCTAAGGTATTAATTGAATGTAAATGTTATACACATACAATCTATCATAAATTTTCTTATTATTATATCCTTTCAACACAGTAAATCAGCTTTGTGTTGCTTTTGATTATTTGTTTAGTCCATAACAACAGAATATAAATCCACGTGATCAACAAACAGCGCAGCACTTTTAAATTGCTAAATGCATTGATAGTCTTTTGTTAATTAATCACGCGAATTTGGGCCCTTTTTTGTAAATTTCGGTAATTCTTTTTGAAATTTTTGTCAAAAAGGGCGATTTAAGAATGCCCAAAATCGGGAATTTGATCACGGCGGCTTGTGGTGTCTTCCACTACACCTTTGATGTTTCCGTTGGCGATAATTTCCAGTCCTTTTTTCTTTACGTCGGATACATGTTAGTCTCGGTATCTATTAAGAAAATGCACAAAACCAAGAACTTAGAAGGGGTTCAGCATTTTAAACTTAAGAAGTCTGTTCCAGAACAACTGAATTCGGATTCGAACAACAACTTAGAGAATACTGATGTCGAAGCTTTTACTGAGATTCCTCAGCCTATACATTCTGCAGTCGTTCCATCTGTTGAAGCTGTGCAAAGAACTGCCTGTTTATCACTAAATCTAGAACCTGAAAATTTAATGGATAAATGTTCTAAGCCTATTCTTTCTAGAAAAACTGAAATATTAAAGAGAGACATGATAGCAAGGGCGGTAAAGAAATTCAGACATCGCAAGAATAAAATTCCTAAATGTTTGGAGCTCCATTCTGTTGCAAATTACAGATTTGCTCAAAGACTGGGAGTAAATGCAAAACTAAGTCCTTGCTTAAAAACTGTAAGAATAAAAGGATAAATTAAAATATTTCATTCGTTTTTCCTACCCTTTGACTCGATTTAAGAATTTAAAAATTAAATAATCGAACAGCTATTGAGGAATCAATGCTTTTAATGAAGATACAAATGCTTGATTCAAATCAGAAACGAAAATCATAAAAATATTCAAATCACTGGGACCAGTCGATCAAACTTTGATACATCTACGAAGAATAGTAAATGATATATTTCACTTGCAAGAGTATTTCTATAAGGAAGCACCTGATTCTCAAGAGACGAAAATTAAAAAAAAAACCAAATACGCGTCTTCATTTCCTACGTGAGTTACTGTACTTCATTTCTAGAAAACCATTATATTTCCTCAGCAATGCGGTTGACGGTTAGTTTTAAAAATGCAAGTATTCTCTAGCAAGAAAGTGACTGCAAACTTCAAAAATTTGACCTAATAATCAAAACAATCAATCAGTCTTAAAAAGGGTCTAATCCAAATAATTACTTCATTTCCAGCAGATAATACTTTTTACAGCAATGAGACTGTTGCTAAAAATAAACAGTAACTTGGTTTCTTAGTTTCTAGTTGTTTTTTTTAAAAGAGTACGGGCCTTTTACGAAAAATAAAAAAAAAGTGTCGTATAATTTATATATTCTCAGATTATTAATGATAAAAAAATGTCTCTCTCCCTTACAGATGCTTTTTACTCCTGGAAAATAATTAGGGGTACTTACGTATTATCGCAACAATCGCCAATGTTCAAGGGCAACCCCAATTTCGCATGTGTCGTATGCGCTGAATTGACAATCACATGCTTCGTTCCATATAATATCGTCAATAGGTTGCGATAATACGTAAATACCAAATTAAGTTTCGTCTTAATCAAAAAAAAGTGTAGGTTATTTCTTAAATCTTAAATCATTATTTTTTTCAAATGCTTTTTATTCATTGCATTTCTTGAAAATATTTCAAAATAAATTTTTAAGTGAGTGAGTATTAACGTCGCACTGTTCAGCTACACGAGGGCTTTTGGTGACGGACCACGTAATTTTAAACCATGGTCAAGTGACGTGGACGACATCTGAGCTGGCACCTTTCTCCTAACTACCACACCACACCAACGGGAGGACGTTTCAGCTCTCGACAGATTTAGCGTGCATCGCTGCCGTACACGGCGGGTCTTTAGTGGCACTGGGCTCGATCTCATGACATGCTTGCCATGATCCGATACCTTGACCACTGGGCTACCGAAGCCCCTAAAAATGTTTTTAAAAAAACCCGTCTTAAAACATATATGAGACAACACTATAATCATTTTCCGATGCATATTACAGTCGTTTACATTTAAAATATTCCTTCTGTGTATTTTTTGTAGTTTTTTTTCTGAATACAAATGCCATTTGTAACAATATTCCCCATATTTTTGAAACGTATTTCATATTAAAATGATTGATTAAACTCGAAAGCTGAAAATTTCGCACCTTTTTAACAAAGCGAAAATTCTTATTTTTTAAAATGTAGACTCTTTAAGCTTTTGCTACGAAAAATATTAAAAATTTTATATAAAAATTGCGATCTCATTCAATTCCTACTATTAGTTCATATTCTCCCAATATACATCTTGTTCAAAATTTCAATCGTTTATAAAATACATTTTAAAGCGCTCAATTGAGTTGAAATTTTAAAAACACGATCATTTTGGATGACAATATTGTAATTTATTTATAATTAATAAAAATTAAGTGATTAAAACTAATTATTCAAAGAATTACAGATACAGCCACGTTGGCATCATTTTTGGCGACTTGTGTGTCAAAAATTTGAAAGATTTTTTTCTCACATTTTAAAGCGATCATTTGAGCTAAAATTTTACATACACGATTGTATTGGGTGAAAATTCGATAAATTAATTATAATTAATTAAAATGAATTGACTGAAACTAATTATTTAAATAATTATAGATACAGTCACGTTGGTTTCATTTTTAGCGACTTGGATCAAATTTTTAAAAGATTTTTTTTTCCCTCACGTTTTAAAGCATTGAAAAAGTTGACCTGAAATTTTATATACACGATTGTTTTGGATGAGAGTATGATACTTTAATGATAATTAATTAAAATTCATTGATTAAAACAAATTATTTAAAGAATTACAAATACAGCCACGTTGGCATCATTTTTGGCGACTTGTGTCAAAACTTGAAAAGGTTTCTTTCTCACGTTTTAAAGCATTCAGTTGAACTGAAATTTTATAGACATGATTGTTTTGGATGACAATACGATACTTAAATGTTAATGAATAAAAATTAATTACCACGAATGTTGTGATTCTGTCATACATATACGTATTTATATTAATTGTAATAATTTAATAAAAAGTAGCTAAAATAAAAATGTTTCTTTGTTGATCTAAGTAGAAATTGACTAAAATTTTTTTTTACATTACTTGTTTTTGTTACAAATTGTCCTGCCGAAGAAAATGCTCATTCGGATTCTATACTAGTAAGTGTTATCGTCATTAAATAGTAGTACGTTCTTTTCGAGTAGTCAACACGTCTCCCCCTCCATTTTCAAAAGGAGACATTCCTTTTTGAATTTTTGATGATAGTGTCTCAAATCCAATAGACTGCGTTGGTGCATATATCTCTTTCATAAAATTTATCTAGTTCTTTTGCTCCACTGAATGGGGTTTTTTTTTGTATAAATTGACCCAATTACTGATTCAGAATGTAAATCCATTTCAAGTGTTAACTTATTTAAAATAGAAGATCCAATTGGGTAAAATCCTAGGAGGACCCACTGGTGTTTTTGGCGCCAAACATTTTTCGCCAAAAAGCGCCAAATTGAAGGTTTTCAAAAAGGCGTCAATGACGAAAAACTCTTGGGAAGCGTATGTGTCAGCGGGGGGGGGGGGAGAAGGGGGATGAAATGGGCGTTTCGCAAAGATGAAATCGAATAAATACATTAAATTAATCATTATAAAAAGATAAAAACGGAGAAAGCAATGAAATTCATTTTAAAAAAGCATTCTAAAACCAGTGTGTAGAACATGATTTACATTTTTAAAAAAGGATTGAAAGGGGCGTTTCGCAAAGATAAAATCGAAGAAATACATGAAATCAATCATTTTAAAAAATTTTAAAAGGCACTTACCTTACGCTTGCATTTCGTCATGTTCCGTTGATGGATACACCCTTGCGATGGATGCAAGGAATTCATGAAAATTGTCATCCACCAGCTTGTGACCGTTAGATCGTCATTCACCACGAACGCATTCATGCTCTTGTCGAACCAATATCTCGTCAAACGCAAGATAATAGTTATAGCAAGTTTGCTTTCGCTAAACCAAGTGCTCTTTCTCACACTCCGAACGACGTCGTGGGGATTATCTTTCGACTGGCTGCGGCAACGCCATTCGTAGCCGTCAAACGCATTTCTTTTTTACACCTCGGACATTCATAACGAGAAGCAATTAAATTAGCTTTCATACACCATTCTAACGTCTCTTTCTTCCCCTTTGTGCCCAGGAGCACAAAGAAACCTGTCGTAGCCTCACTTTCAAGTAATTTCCTTTCACAAGCCATTCTTAACAAAAACCGGTGGAACCTTCTCAAGCGAAGTCAAATGTCAAAAAGACGTTTTTCGGAAAAGGCGAAAAACGTTGCACTTTTTAGGGTTGCCATTTTTTTCGGTGATTTGAAAATCCAAATTTTTGGATGAAATGGAAGGGTTACCATATTGTAACATTTATCGCTCAAAATTTGGCGACAAAAAAATTTGGCGACCAAAAGTGGGTCCTCCTAGGACTCAACCATCCAATTGCCTGAGCTGTTAGTAATGCAACGGCATTTGAAGTGTCTCAAGTCTTTGAAGCAGGTCCGCTTTTAATTGACTACAGTTAAGTGAAGAAGGTACTGCGACAAAATCTATTCTTGAGGCGCTGCTTTTGTTGTGTAAGTATTACAGTGAGCCACTTAGAATTGGAATCCGTGGGTAGCCTAGTGGTTAGAGCATCGGACTCTAGACCATAAGGCCTGGGTTCGATGCCCAATGCCACCAAATACCCTCCGAGTACACACGGAGTACGTGGTCGTTAAATCATTGGGTCCGAAAGTCTTGTGGTTTGAAATAACGAGTGCAGGGGACAGGAGAATATTTCCCTCCCCTTCAGTTCCCTGAATAAATTGTGGAGGTGGAGATCGGTGGTGTCGCCATCTATCGTCCCTTCGGGAATTTCACCCAAATAAATCGTACTGTCTCCTGTATGGTGCTCAAGGCTAAGGCCAATGACAGGCGTACATCTAGTCCATTGCCATGATGAATTTCGTGGGCCTCGATCTGACTACGTCAGACAGGTGGCATTAGAAACAACAACTTAAATTTGTTCGTCGTTCTCCCATATGAGAAATGACAGATACATATATTTTCATACTTATAGCACTTATAAATGTACAAAAAAATTCTACGAACATATTTCATAAACAAAATATAAATTTTCTAAGAATTAAATTCTTAGAAAATTTTGATGAGAAAAAATTTTAAAATATAATTCAGACAAAAATTATAAATCCCGGGATTTCGAGATGGGAAAAAAATACCGGGATCCTGGGGCTGCAAACTCTAATACGTACTTAACCATTTCTTTATGTCTCAAATTCCTTACTTAGATCAGTGTTTCTTATACTAAGGGTCGCGTGACTTGCAGCTGAGTTCTCCAAAATATTTTAGGATTTTTGACATATCTTTTTGCATAAAACAACTTGTTCGCCGTTAATAATAATAATTTAGGAGTTTATTTGGATTTTCATTGGAGAAAGCCAATAAATAATTTTATTCTTTTTTTTCAGATTCTTATTGGAATTTCTATCAAATCAAAAGAATATTGAGGAAGTACTTCATGCAGTGGTGTCGACTATTATTCCAAGATTTAATATTATAATAACATAATTAAAAATAATCAAGCCCATCTATCTTATATCTTGCATATACTGCTATTAATAAAAGGTGATGACTTCAGATGTGAACTCAAAATGACTACACTTAAAACAGGTTTTAGTTTATGTATACTTTACCGTGTTATTACACGCACATATATAATTTTTTTTTTAATTTACTAATTAAAGATTCTTTATCGTTATAGTCAAAGTAAAAAATTTTTTATTGCGGATATAAGTACAATAATAATATACTACAAACAAAACACGTATAGAAGTGTCCAAGTGTATATAAACTTTGCGCATTGCTTATGGGGTCGCACACAATTTTTGTACAAAAAATGGGGTCATCATCCCAAAAAGTTTAAGAACACCTGGTTTAGATTATTTCATCACAGAAATAGATTGAAATTTTACGATTTAATTAACAAATAAATGAAAATAGTTATTTCAACTTTTTTACATCACTCCTAAATATACATGATTCGATTTAGAAATCCCAAACTGCTTGTGTCTCGCTTTTTCTTGATAAACATGCTGAATGTCAAAACAGCGGCTTCTTATTTGTGAAGCAACTACAGAGAACTTTTATTAATTCCCATCCAAGATCGATCGATGCTTTTCTATTTAAAATAAGAACTTATATTCAGAGGCCATAATGCTGGTAAATAATCAAGCTAGAGGACGCCATTAGAATTAGAGCCATTGTTAAACAACAAATGGAGCAATTTCAACTCTCTTTGCTATTGATCTCTTTCTAATTATCACTATCTTAAATTTTCTATTAGTGTATATTGATTGCGGTAATTCTAGCTATCAATAGAAGTTCCTTTCAATGCTTTTCTTTCGCAAGCTCAATGAAGGCCGTTCTTCTCTGATAAATTGAAAAACTCGACAGTTTTTAATATTATTAATTCCTTTCAATGTAAATAATTAAGTCTTATAGCTCTAAAACAGGGGTGGCTTACCTTTTCGAGAAGAGTGCCACTATCTGATAAAAAAAATTATGCGTGCCACTTGCAACTTTTCAAACAAAACATAACAAAAAATAGATGCAGAAATTTTACTAATAAGCTAATTATGGGATTTTTGCGCAAAAAGCACATTTTAAACGCAAGTTTATAAGTAGTGGAAATTTAAAAATAATATAATAAATAAGGCAAAAAAGTATAAATTTAGATTTTAATAAACTGTTCACAGGTTCAATCAGGTTAGGTAAAATAAAAATGAGTAACATGAAACATTTAATTCTAAATAATTATCAAACAATCAATACTTACTTAATGTGGCTTGTGAATTTATAGTGTTTTTTATCAAGTCATCTATACTAGCAAAATTAGGTTGTTTTAAGTGTATATAAACTAGTTTCGAGCGATATTTTGATCTTAAGTTCATAATTGAAAACATTTATTCAGAAATACACATTATTCAAATTTTGAAGGAGGGGGTTTTGTCTGAGACAACCACATTTGAATAAAATTGTAAATAAAAGTATTTATAATTATATTTTCGAAATTTTTAAATTTTCAATAGGTCTTTGCGTTCTACAATACCACGCACCGCTCCTGTTCCAGAAATTTCAGAAATAGTATTTAAATTTTTTTCCACTTTTATGTCATAAGAAATGTATCAAATTTATTAAAAAATTTTTTTTGACAGAATTAACTTCTTACAATGTTTGGTTCTATGTTTCTTTTGTTTCAAATTAGATACAATTGTTCTTTTTCTGTTTGTGATTATAATAGCCTTTTGCTAATGAACTCTTACCTATAGAATTCCTGAGAATTTTAATGTAGATGGAAAAAAAAAGAATAATTGATTAGGATTTCGTCAAGTTTCTCAAATAACGTAATAAATTAAATTTAAAAATTATAACTTAATAGTACACTATATAGTCAAATGTTATAAATATAATAAAAAAATTATATTCAACATAAAATAAGGTTTCATAAATGTATATTTATTTAAAATATTATATTTGTGTACATAATAACAGTTGCAGAAGAATTACATGTATGTTCTATAAAATTTATTTACTGTAGCAAAATCATCTGCTATTACAACCTTTAATTTTGTTCTTAAGGTTATCATTGTTCGCTTTTATATAGATAAAATATGTGAACATATCAATTCCAAAATATTGTAATTTTTACCCATCTTTTTTGGATCTATCTATCTATCTATCTATCTATCTATCTTTCTCTATATATATATATATATCGTTCAATTTATATTCTTACATATCTGATTCTGTTAGTCTCAGCAGGAGCGTTTATACGTTTGAACTATTAATTTGTCTAATTTACATTAAACTATAATTAATTCTGTTCTTGTAGCTATCATACACTCATGTCCATAAATTAAGAGTAATTCAGAATCACACAGAAATTAAACTCTAAAATTAAATTTCATGTGTAGAAATATCACACACGTCTTGAAGAAGAATATGCAAATTACAGGAAACCACCAGATGGCGCGGATAGTACGTCACAATGACGAGAGTTTAAGAGAGGGGTTTATAAGGAATGGTAACAAAGAAATAAAATTGTTCACAAGCGCTTTAAAAGCCTTTCAGTGCAATAAACGTATAGTTATGGCACAAAGGAACATTTGGATGATTTTTTATGTGGTAGAATTATTAGACGACTGGAATGTGGACGTATCCATCTGGAAGTATCCGAGGAACTTGGAATCGCCCAGAGTGTCATCACTAGGCTTTGGCAACGATTCCAAGATGATGGAAATGTGAGTAGATGTTACAGCGCAGGTCGCCCCTGAGTTACAAAGCTGAATGAGGACCGGTATATTTGGCAGTTACTGCCAAAAGAAACAGACGGAGCACAACCTCATACCTGACTCTTCAGCTACCGGTACGACAGTTTCAAGGCAGACCGTGCACAGACACTTAGGGCACATTGGTCTATATGCTCGTAGGCCTGTCAGATGTGTTCCACTTACCGCAACTCAATGTCGCCTGCGATTAACCTGGAGTAGAAAGCATGCATTGTGGACACCACAACAGTTTACTTGTGTGATGCTTTTCGTCGAGTCCAGGTTTAGCTTGCAGTCTGATTCTCGCCGGACTTTAATATGGAGAGCGCCAGGTACCCGTTACCACCAAGAGAACACCATTGAACGACACCGTTACGGTGGTGCAGGATGGCTCGCGTTTGGGGAGGAATTATTCTTGGTTCTAGAACTGACCTGCATGTTCAGAGTGTAACTATTGGGATGTCATTCTGAAATAGCATGTAAGTTTGTTTCGGGGCACCACGGGTGCTGAATTTCTGTTTATGGATGACAACGCCCGTCCTCACCGTGCAAACATTGTGGACGAATGCATTCAATCGGAGGATATCACCCGTATGGATTGGCCAGAATACTCACCGGACTTGAATCCAATAGAGCATGTGTGGGATATGCTTGGCCGACGAATTGCAGCCCGTCAACTCCTTCCCACCTGTCTACTGGAACTTCGGAGGGCATTGCTTGATGAGTGGTGTAATATTCCTCAAGATCAGATTGATAATTTGATACTCAGCATGCCTAGGCGTTGTAAGGCCTGTATTGCATCGCCCGGGAGACATACTCCGTATTAACCATCATATTAACCATGTTATACTGTTTTTTGTAAATAGGTTCTTTTTTGAAATTTGCTCCAGGGAGTTAAAATCGCAGTTTTTATTAATTATGTCAAACATATAGCATCTTTTTTACTCTTTACCTTTTGTTTAATAAGTAGACTTAACAAATAAGTCAAATTTGTGTTGCTTCTGTCTCTTTCTTTGCTTGAACTTCATTATCGTTAATTTATGGACATGAGTGTATTTCGTGTTAATATTTGGAATCATAGTTAAAATATTTACCCCTTTAAAATAACATCATTTTTTATTCCAACAGATTAAATTCATGATGATCACATGATAAATACAACCACGTGTTCTTTGAATTCAAAATTGATACTCGACTTGCAATTGTTCTACTCAGAATTTCAAATTTGATAATTGAGTAAAGATGCTCAAATATTTGAATTCTTCAAAATGTTTCTCAATATTAAAAAATTATATTATGTGTACACTTTTAAATCAAGTGCATTTTTTAACTTATGTGCATTATTGTTGTTGACAAATATGTACTTTTTAAAATATAGTTTCTACAAAAAGTAAAAGTTGGCAGTATTGGACTAATTAGCTGAAAACACACTTGCATTTATCTTGTGACTATGACATCACATAAATTTATCCCATTGGAATTTCTTACTTTATTAAAAAACAAATTTTATGGTAAATAAAATTGAAGAGATAATTCTTGGGTTTCTCGTCATTTCCCATAAAGAAACTGAAACGAATGACTAAATAAAATTGCTTAAATTGGATTAGAACATCTGATGGAATTCTTCGAATTTTCAGAATGAAATACATTCAATTAAAATAGTAAATACACTCATTAAAAAATAATGTAAATTTAAAAAAAAATGTAGAAAAGTATTCCAAGCAGATTTTTAATTATAAACGAAATATAAAGAAAGAGCGATTTTTTTCCTTTACCACACATTTTGCAATAAAACAAGTGTTCCTACTATTTATTTTACCTTCAATTATAAGCTTTGCTTTCATATCAAAGAAACTGAAACCTTGGCGCTGGGGTATTGGTGAGAATCATTTATTGAAGCCATTGTGTTTGCAGGCAAATCATGAGGTCGAAAGTCAATGAGAAATGTGTTGCATTATTTCTTTCTCTGCGTAACAGAAAGGCAATTATCACGTGTGTCAGGGGTACATCTAACGAATCTTTGCATAACTGAAGCATAATTTCGATTTCGTATTCGGGTCATGGCTTCACCTCCTTTTTGGGAAGATCGTGGGAAAATGTAAATACAGTTATTTGGGACCCTCTTTCTTATGCTGAAATGCGGAATTTAATCGAAATATTTCTTAATGTCATTTCGGATAAAAGTCTAAGAATTTACAACTTGTTTCTTTTCATGGTTTCGAAAGTTTAATGACTTCCTATAAACGGCATTGATATTACTCTACAGAATTAATGATCCAAAGATCTTTAAAATGGTCCAAAAGTAAAAGTGTATGTAAATAATTTAATAAGTTAATAATTATATCTCTAAGCTTGAGTTGACGATTAACATTTGAATCTAGGTAATTGGCAAGAAAAAAGAACTTGCATTTTATTTAAATATGATACTTATAATAAAAGAAAAATAAGCTTTTATATAGAAATGCAAGGAACTTTTTAACAGAAAATAAAGAATATATTTAATATGTCCAAAAATGACTCTCAAACTCTGTAAGTGAAAGATAGGAAAAATGATCCAAAATAACCCATTAAATAAGTAGGCTAAAATCGTGGATTATGTTTTGAAGTTATGTATAAGTTAGTAATGTGCCCCTGTAACTAAATTCCTTTTTTACTTTATTGAATACTCCCTATTGCAACGTTTCACAAACTATGTAGCACGTCTCCTAACGGGGCATGAGAACCCTATGTGGGGGGCAAGAGCATATCAAAAAGTCGAAAATAAAAGATTATTTAAAAAGATTATTAATTTAGTAAAAGATAGCAAGAAAAATACATTATGACATAATAAAAAATAAAATACACATTTGCACTGATATAATACACATATAAATGTATCAGTACTGCATAATGTGTTTCATAATTAATTTAAGAGTCTTAGTTAATAATTACCATTGACCCAATAGCCATGCCATCAAAAATTATATACACAGCTTAATATTTGATAATTTGTACGGATTATGATTGAAAATTGGGTCGCAATTATAGAAAGTTTGCGAAGCACTGTTCTATTGAATATTTTTCCAATTAAAAATACAAGACAGTAAAAATAATAATACTCTTTAAGAAATATAGAGATAGGACGAAATAAATAAAAACAATACCTAGTATTTTGACACCCGAAATATTCACAAAAACGATAACCTACAAATGGACAAATAATTTCCTACTCGTTCAATAGATTTACCTCAGACATGGAAAAAGGAAGCTTGAAAAACAAGTACTGATAATTAGACACCCAGGAGCTATTGTTTTCGTTGCTTATAAATTGTTCCCAACCACTTTTCAAAATCCTACTTTCACCAATATTAATTTCCAAAAATATTTTATGACAGAGGGGAACTGAATTTTGAACTGAAATGAAGTAAAACACGCACAAAAATTAAGCAACAATTTCTTATCAATCCTTTGAAGTATTATAATTATTTATACCTAATGAGGAATTGATAAAGTAACTGAGATATTTTTAAGACTAACAATTTTACGGCAGTTGTGAGACTGCTATGAGCTGCTATCTCATGAGCTATTTTTTCGTAATTTGGTTTTCTTCTTTGTATACTTCTGAGTCAAATGAATTCTAAATGAGACAGAGAACTTGTCGAAAATTATTTGCTGAGGTCACCAATAAAGTAATCTGGCAATGAACCTTAATCATAGTAGTTTGACACGTGTAACCAGAGCAAGAAAAATAAATTATATCGGCTTTAACATTTTAATTAACTTTTTGATTTTTAAATACTTTAATTATATATATCCCCTGAGCAGCCCAAATAACTTTTTTTTTCTAATACGATTAATTTGCACCAATAATGTCAATTTATCCATTGAGTGCAATGACGTTTAGATGTATTTCGCATTAATTACGCAAAAGAATATACAAGAGTGAGAGCAAAGAGATTATAGTATCTTCTTATAAATATTTTGTTTTAAAGAAGGACGAAGTCTCACACTATTTACCAGATACCTGTAAGTTTTTCCAAAAGTGAACAGGATATGGATTTTGTGTTGTAATAGAGAGAATTCTAAGAAATGCTTTCTTCATAAAATAAGGTATAAAAATAGATGAAAAAATAATTTAGCTTGATAAATTAGTTGACCAATATATTTTATTATTGTGTTTTTAAAATTGGTAATAAAGCAGATTTTTTTCATATTAAATTAAGTTTTCTAGTTAGAAGAAAATTCAACACACATTGTCTGGAATTCTACGACTACAATAAAAATCCAGTCGGATCTCTATATAACGAAGTCGCTAAATCCGAAAAAACGCTCGTTATATGGAAAATTCGTTATACAGAGGTTCATCTTTTAATATACTTTGTTGTTGTTGTTGTTGTTGTGGCTAATGCCACCTGTCTGACGTAGTCAGAACGAGGCCCACGAAATTCATCGTGGCATGGGCAAGAGGTACGCCTGTCGTTGGCCTTGAGCACCATACAGGTGACAGTGCGATTTAAGCTCGGTGAAACTCCCCGAAGGGACGATAGATGGCGACACGACCTCTATCTCCACCTCCACAATTTCTGCAAGTGAACTGAAGGGGAGGGAAATATTCTCCAGTTCCTGCGCTCGTGAATAAGCCCACAAGACTACGGACCCACTGATTTAACGAGCACGTACTCCACCACATAAAACAAATTTTAAATTCATAAACACTATATTAAAAAAAGTAGTTATTCACACAATAATTTAAATTAATATATGTTTATTTTATATATATTATCCATCAAAAAAGAAAGAAAGAAAGAAAAATTGCAAAGAAAACTAGAAAAAGGAATGTCGAAGAATTCACTGTATTTTCAATATCAAGAAAATAATTTTAAACTAAAATTAATAAATTTTAAGGACAGTTTATAATTTAAAGCATACAAGTAATATTAAACATACATTATTTTGTAATTAGAACACGGGGGCACCAGACAGCTCCACTGAGGGGGAAAGAGGATATCAAAGATGTTTCTAATGAGCTGAGCAATGGGGGCTAAAGATTGAACTTCTTGGAGGAAACGTCCAGAACTCTATTGCTCTCTGTGAGTTAGGACCTAATAAAACCAGTTCAAGATTTATGACCAACATAAAATTTATTAAAGAGAGAATAACTTGAAAATTTTTTTCAGAAATACTTTAAAAAAAGGGAGAACAAAAATTGAATCAGAGAAGAAAATGTTCGTTACATAGAAAATGTACTTCGCTATAGAGAGGATATTTTACGAAGAAAATCGTGAAATGTTCAATGTTCTAGGAAAAGTTCGCTGTATAGAAAAATTCGCAATACAGAGGTTCGTTATATAGAGGTTTAACTGTATATATTTTAGAGTACTTGTTTCTCCAAGTTTGATTGGGGAATATAAAACTTCACAATAAGAAGGTTTAATTTTGAGAAGCAGAAGACGGAGAATAGAATTTTGGAAATACTTTCCAAAATTGATATACTTGTAGATATTTCTCAGTATCTTGTCGGGTACTCACTCACAGAACTTCTCACTTCATACTTTCGAAACTACCAATAATAAGAACTAATAATAAATGCAATCAAATAACTAAAGAAGGAGGGACTAATGTAATTATACTTCTGCATAATGTTATATATTTTAACTAATAACATACAACAAATATATATGTAGGATTTTCCGTTTGAAACATTTTGTAAAAAGTTGAGTCATATCCTTTTCAGAGGACTATCAATGTCAATTTTGTTTATTACAGCATTCCGAAGCAGCGCCGTCTGTTGAGCTTTCGGAGCTCCGGCTTGAATAATTTTTTGGCAGAGGCCTACTAACCACCGCCGGTTCAACACGTCACGTTTTGTGCGCATTTCGCGCCCAGCGCGGTCTCAGTCCAAGCATGAGAAAGGTAATTAATTTCCCCGTCTTCTAAAGATATAACTCAACTTTCAATTAACCTAATTTCTGCATGTCTCTTTCCCTTTGTAAATATTCCCCTTGTAAATTTTCCACTTTAACTTGAAATAAATTCTTTTTTACTTAAATAAAGTATCTGCGTATAAATGACTTTGATTCAATTAATTTATCACTAACCCTTTAATACCTACCCCTAGACAACCACCTCGCCAATTTAAAATCCCGACTTCTGAAGAGTCTGATTTTTATTCGAAGATTTTATTCGGACTCCCACAGAAATAATTGGGGGATCATCCGGGACTTGATTTCAAAAATCTTCTCTAAATAATTAGTTTGATGAACTTCTAACCTTCTTCTTCTTTGAAAAAATATTGGCTTAAAGCCTAAATTACAAACGGACTGCCTCTCATAACATACTAACAAGTACAAGTTCTACTCAAGATTTCTCCAGCAAACGTCCATAATCTTCGGAAGAGAGTCGACGCCTTCATCAAACACATCCAGGTGTCAAGATCTTGCAACTTCAAAAGATCAGTGAACACGTCGTGCAGTGAATCAGGAACTGTGTTTTTTTTTCGTTTTCCTTGGGACAGGAGAGAGAGAGAGAAAAAAAGAGAATCTTCAGAAAAGAAATCTAAAAGAATACGTGAGCCACTATCATTTTGTTTATAAAAAAATTGTTGTAGCCGATTTCATGAAGTTATTTATATTTTTAAATATCATGTGTGTTTTTTTTAAATACTATTTTTCTGTTTGTGTATAGAAATCGTATCAATTAAAAGTTTCTACAAGTATATCTTTTAAAATATTAAGGAAGTAGTAAGTAATATTAAAGTTTATTTGTATCTCATTTAATAACGAATTGAATTGCATTTTATGTGTGTACGAAAAGCTTTCGTTTCCTTTGGTTGCACGATTAACCTTGAACGTCAAAATTCATGTTTCTAAACATTTTGCAATTTCGATGGCTCATATAGTTTAACATCTTTCTCCCGCAGCTGTTTCGTAATTAATTATTGTTATGAGTATTCGAGAAAAATATTTTGAAAGAATTATATCATGTTTTTAAAATTTATTGATGAGATTCTACTTGATCTTATTTTTAATGGTGTATTTTATCTTTCAATATATAAGTATTTTGAGTTCATTTTGACAGAATTATTATGCTTTATATTGAAACGTGTGTTTATTCTTAGAATTTGCCGATGAGATCCTAAAAAGATTTTATTTTTATTGGTGTAATAAAAAATATATATGAGATTTTTCTTAAAGTGACTAACTTCTAATTCTTTGCTTTTCTCAGTAAAGAACTTTATATTATTAAATTCTTTTTCATATCACAATAAATTTAATCACAGTTTTAAAACAAGATTTATATTAATTTTTTTTCTTTCAAATTCTTTTTGCATTTATTATAACGAAATGAGATAACTAATATATTAAATGGTTTAAAAAAAGTTTTGTTTTTAGTTGAAATTAATAATTTGACTATTTCAAATTAAGCATTGCGCATTTAGCTCGCACTGTTGTCTTTACACGTTACTGGTTTAAAATATTTCTAAATGAATAAATTTGAATGTTTTAATGTATGTTTAGTGTATTTTGATGCAATATCATTTTAACTTGAGAATTTTTTAAAATGAAAACGAGATTTGCCTATAGCAACATCATAGTTTTTGTTTGAACGCGTGACAATTTTGTTTATTCCTTTGGTTACTATCTAAAATTAAATTTAAATTTTAAAATGGCGTATCTTGGCAAAGGTCGACGCGAAGATTTATTTGTCTTAGCCACGGAATTAAATTTAGAATTCGATAAATCTATGACCATTGCCACACTCAAAGATCTAATTATTGGTAGTGAAAATTATGACGAAGAACTGACCCAAAACATACATTCAACGATTGTTGAGGATCGCAAAGCCAGGGAGAAAAAGCAAGAAGAGCAAAAAGAAAAATTACGCTTTGATGAGCAAAAAGAAAAATTACGCATTGAAGAACGAGAAGAAAATTTACGCATCCAACAATTGAGGTTAGATGAGCAAAAACGCAAAGATGAATTTGAGTTGGAAAAGTTAAGGATCCAAACACAATCCAAGTTAGGCGCTGATACATCCAAAGAAAGTGATACTAAATTTCTCGTCAAAGAAGTTTCAAGGTTTATATATCGTTTTCATTTAAAAGAAGACATCAGTCTTTACCTAAAATTATTTGAACGTCAAGCGCAGAGATTAAATATTAATCAAGAAAACTGGGTTTCTCATCTGTTAGGCTTGTTACCGACGGAAGTATCTCACATCATAGCGAGAGAGCCTGACGATAAAGCCAACTCTTACGAACACGTTAAAGATTTACTGCTGAAACGCTTTAAACTAACTCCAGAAAAGTTTCGACAACTATTTGTCACTCACCAAAAAGCACCTAAAGAACATGGATTGATTTTTACCACGATTTAAACACTTCAACGGATGGATAGATGGATTGAAGATAGATGCTTTCGACAAATTATCAGATCTAATCATAACAGATCAACTAAAACGAAAAACGCCTTTTGAATTTAAGGAATATTATCTTGATGAATGGGCAAATATGAACTCTCCTGTTCAATTAGCAGAAAAACTAGAAGAATTCGAAGAGGACTCTGAAACAAAAATCAAGCAGTCAATTTGTGAAGAAACAAGAATTTAAATCCACAGAAAAGATCTCAGATATGAAGCACCGGGAAAATTCGAGTATAACAGGAAAGATAAGAAGTTTCCAGCGTCAACAAATTACAACAAACATTACGAAGCTCCTGTCACCAAGTACGAATCTGTTGAAATATATCAAGACAGCATGCAGAAAGGGTATTACAAGAAAAATTACGAGAAACACACAAATCACAATACTTCCAAGCATGCTCAAATGAACTATTCAAAATCACAGAAATTCAAAGAACCTCCAAAAGAAATTTGCACACTCATCGTTAGGGAAGGTTTATGTACTAAAGAGACATTTTTTGGAAAGGTGAAAATCACGGTGCTCATAGACAGTGGTAGTACCGTAAGTTTGCTACGAGAAAACACGAGCAGAAGAATAATGGATCCAACAAAATTATCGAAGAACAAGATGTTTCTCACAGGTATTGATGAAGCACAAGTGACAACTATCGGTTCCTTTGAACATGAGTTCGAAATAGATAATGAAAATCAATTTTGCAATTTTGTTACAAGAAGCCGAAGAGGGAAAGTTACACCACGTTTACTACATGTCGAAGAAGACAAATACAGCATAAGAAAAGTATGATAGCTACGAACTAGAGGTACTAGCAATTATCAACGCATTAAAGGAGTTTCGTGTTTATCTTTTAGGACAACACTTTAAAATAGTAACTGACTGTTCAGCATTTCAGAAGACTATGCAAAAAAAGGAGCTAATTACTCGCATAGCCAGATGGGCGCTTCAATTAGAAGAATTCGATTATGAAATAGAGCACAGAGCTGGAAGTCGTATGAAGCATGTTGATGCTCTTAGCCGATATTCCGTAATGATAGTATGCAATGATACATTAACTTCAAAGCTTAAAAAATCACAAGAGGAAGATGACAACATCCAAACATTGAAATCGCTTCTAGAGAAGCAAGAATCAGAAGAATTTTTTGAGCGAAACGGTATACTCTACAAGTACTTAAATGGTCGAGAATTAATCGTAACCCCTAAAGCAATGGAAGCTGAACTAATTAAATTGATTCACTAAAATGGTCATTTCTCAGTAGGAAAAACAGAAGAAATTGTGAAACAGGAATTTTTTATCCCAAACTTAACCAACGTCGTTAAAAAAGTAATACTTAATTGCGTTCCATGTATCTTAGCTAATAAGAAAACTGGCAAAAAGGAAGGGGTTTTGAATCCTAATTCTAAGGAAAGTATTCCTCTAAGTACGTAAAATGTTGACTTCATTGGTCCTTTACCCTCCACAAATAAAAGTTATCAACACATTTTCACCGTAGTAGACGCATTTACTAAATTTACTTGGCTATATCCCGTAAAAACTGTATCTGCTGAAAGTGCCCTCGAAAAACTAAAACAACAGCAGAAAACCTTTGGTAATCCCATCAGAATTATCTCTGATAGAGGTTCAGCGTTCACTTCAGAATTATTCAACGACTACTGTGATGAAGAGAACATTCAACATCTACAAATAGCAACAGGTGTTCCTCGAGGAAATGGACAAGTTGAACGAAATCATCGAACTTTGATTCCAGTTCTCACTAAACTATCATTAGACGACTCAACGAAATGGTACAAATACGTCGACAGATTACAGAGAATACTAAACAGCACTATATGTCGCAGTACAAAATGGACATCATTCGAACTATTAGTGGGAATCAAAATGCGTAACAAGGAAGACATCCTAATCAAAGACTTACTGTTAGAAGAAATGGCGAACGAATTGCTAGTACAACGTGGATTTTTAAGAAACAATGCAAAAAAGAACATCGAAACCCTACAATCTGAGAATAGAAAGACGTATAACAGAAGAAGAAAGAAAGCTTCGTTATACAAAGAAGATGATTTAGTAGCCATCCAAAGAACCCAATTTGGAGCTGGACTGAAACTAAGACCAAAGTTCTTAGGCCCTTACAAAGTAACGAAAGTGAATTCTAAGGATAGGTATGAAGTGGAAAAGGTTGGTCAGCACGAAGAACCGAACTCAACCACCACCTCAGCTGATTTGATGAAACATTTTTATGCTTAATTGAAATTTTTTATTAGTTATTATTTTTAATTTTTCTCATATCCCTGTTGAGAAATTAATAGATGTTCTATGATAACACTCGTTTCCATTAATCATTTTATATTCACTTGTAACATTTATTATATTTTCGTATTATTCTTTATCTTTCTATTGATACGAAGAATTTTTTTTCATGGTTTAGTTAATTGTAGATCACAACATATAATATTTTGTTTTTATATGCTTTATTTTAGGTCCGGAATTGTGAATATTAGGTATACATCTTTTCATCTGTAATATTTTATTTTATTATCTTTAAGAACCGTATTATTTGTCTTTATTGCATCCACATTCCAATAATCATGAAATTTATAGTTGTAACTAAAAATGGTTTATATTTAAAGTACTTTAGCTCTCAACACATTTTGTAAGAGCGGAGAGACCAGCTCTGTCAGGAGAGGGTGATTTTGTAGGATTTTCCATTTGAAACATTTTGTAAAAAGTTGAAGGACTATCAGTGTCAATTTTGTTTATTACCGCATTCCGAAGCAGCGCCGTCTGGTGAGCTTTCGGAGCTCCGGCTTGAATAATTTTTTGGCAGAGGCCTACTAACCACCACCGGTTCAACACGGCACGCTTTTTGCGTATTTCGCGCCCAGCGTGGTCTCAGTCCAAGCATGAGATGAATAATTAATTTCCCCGTCTTCTAAAGGTATAACTCAACTTTCGATTAACCTAATTTCTGCATGTCTCTTTCCCTTTGTAAATATTCCCCTTGTAAATTTTCCCCTTTAACTTGAAATAAATTCTTTTTTACTTAAATGAAGTATCTGCGTTTAAATAACTTTGATTCAATTAATTCATCACTAACCCTTTAATACTTACCCCTAGACAACCACCTCGCCAATTTAAAATCCCGACTTCTGAAGAATCTGATTTTTATTCGAAGATTTTATTCGGACTGCCACATATATGCTTATTTATAAAGTAGTAGATAATGTGCTATAAAATATTTAATAATAATCTATAATGTACAGTAAAAAAAAAAAAACACTACAAAAATATCTTTATACTATGCATAGTAGGCAGTATCCTTTTTATCACGAAGAATAAAAGAAAAGTATTTATCTCTCTTTATATATACGTATACATATACATTTATATTTAAAAACCTATTATATTTTTAATTTCTCATTTATCCTTTAATGTCTGGTTGTCTTGAGATTTCAATTTTTCAGTTTTGCTTGTTGAGTGTTCATCTCTCTTTGATAGAGAATTTCGACTATATATATGAACTTAAATATATAGATATACATATATATGTACATACACGCGCGTGCAAACACACACACATGTACTTATATATATGTGTGTCTATGTGTAACATATACAATAAAAAACAAAATACAAGTTTCTTTACTCCACCACCAGAAATAAGATTGCAATATAAGATTATTGAAATTATTTTTTAAAAGCAAAAAGTGGCATTCTAAGGAACCTTGTTGTGACATTAGTTAAAAATTTAATATAATGAGATATATACATATCGTTCTTAACAGAAATTTCTACTTCTTTCTAAGTTTATCGTTAATCGGATTCAAATTCCTACACGTCTATCTTTAGATTGAGGCTGTAATAAATTGAAAACAAAAAAAAAATTAAAATAATCAGATAATAAATCACTATCGGCTTTGGAATTTTATGGAATAAAATTAATAACTACTATACACAAAATTCAGAACTCTGCCATCATTATTAAACCAAAAAAAGCAACAAAAAAAGACACTGCATTTAATACATTTAAAGAAGTAAAGCATTAGAATATGTTAACTATAGCACATACAAACCTGTGTAATATGATACTTCGAGTGTTTTTACAAATGCAGATTAGGAAAGATACATTTAAATTTCAAAAAGAAATATTTGTAATACTTAAGATAACTTCTAAAAATAAGTATATAATTCTGAAAATAAAATTATTTGAAAATTTTAACATCAATACAAAAATATTTTCATTGTGATATATGTAACTGAATGAGATATAGTTGCAGGTCTCTTTTGTAAATTTAATAAAAATATTGCACCATTTGTGCAAGAGTTAATAAAATTTCGTTTTTATTTTTCGTTCAAAACGTTTTCTATCTTCGTTTTTGCGCTAAGAATGTTATAGCTATTGACCTTGGTTAGCATAATTATTTTCTAAGCTATTTTTGAAGAAAAAGTACTTTGATTTCTTGTTTGTTCTTTCATTACACTGTAAGAATTTTCTTTAATATAACGTGTTAAAATGACAAATGTAAGATAATGTTGTTTTTTTTTACCTTAAGCTTTTAGGTTTTGTTTCCTATCTTTTTATTTGTAATAGGTTTTGTCTATGTTAATAACTGATATTAAAGTAATATTTCATTCAACAAAATGCAATTTGTTTCATTTCAGATTAAAGTTTTTTAAAAAAAAGAAAAAAAAGAAAGAGATTTCCATTACTCGATTTCTTATTTTTATTTTTTTTTTTTTTGTAGTACTGAAAAATAAAATTCATTGCGAAATTTACGTAAAAACTGACTGAATGTGGTTTAAGATTATTTGGATCGAAAATATAAGGAATTTAATTAAAAAAATTCAATTCTCTTAAAAATATTGCTTAGAACTTTCTGTAAAAGAAGAAATATATAATGGAGGTATTTGAAACAGCTCAAAACAATAAAAAACAAGAGAAAAATTAAAGATTTTCTTTTTCTTCATATAGGTGTGCTTTATTTCTAATGCTTCTCTTTCATAAAATCGAACCCTTACACATCGTCCCCCAATTATTTTGCAAATCAATTCAGATAACAAAAATAATACTTTTTACAAATAGGAGGTGGGGGGGAGTATGCAAAAATCTCACACTCTCTATTAGCATACTTAACTCTTAAGAGATTTTAATTTTTTTAATGATTTCGATTTTCTTATATTGTATAAGCAGTACAAATAAGTTTCCGCTATTTGACAAAAGAGGGCACCACCAGTAAGTTATGGTTGACATTTACAGATATAAACATTATACCAGCGATACTCAACCTGCGGCCCGCCGGGCCTTTCTGAGTGGCCCGG
Organism: Trichonephila clavipes; assembly: GCA_019973935.1. Lineage (NCBI taxonomy): Eukaryota > Metazoa > Arthropoda > Arachnida > Araneae > Nephilidae > Trichonephila > Trichonephila clavipes. The sequence goes on from BMAU01014878.1 coordinate 687,658, forward strand.
TCAGGCTCCTTTTCACTAACAAGTTGAATTATTTAAAAACATTGCATAAAAAATTTAGCGAGAAATTCTATCAAGTAATCCCATATAAAGATTTTGCTATCGATATGGTGCTGGTAGGAATTGCTGGATAATCTTTTTTTTTTTTTTTTTTGAAATTGTAAAGGTCAGTGTTAACAAAACACAGTAGAATAGCGATTATTTTATGGGTGAAACTAATTTTTAATTAACCTTCATGCCTTCCAAGCGAAAAATATCTACAGAATATTTGTTATTTCTAGACGATTGGGGTCTTTACTGTTTCGTAGAAAAAACAAACATGGATCAACAACTTGTTTAATTTGTCATGAAAATGCTCTATATTTAAATATATAATTTTGCTCTTCACTATACCACTAAGCACAAATTTTTCAATGTCTCCTTCTTTTTAGCAGCAAAATATTTGGGGGCTTGGGATCATTGATTAAAGGAAATCGAAATTACCCCATAACAGGTAAAAAAATGCATAACACCCTTTTTTTGCTGTGAGTTCAGTTTGATGGAGTTCAATATAGTTTTGAAATAAAATCCCCAAAATATTTTAATATTAATACTTTGATCAATTTCTGCATTTTATTACGCCCACCCTCTATTCCCCCGTTACACCTCATTTTGCAGCCCGCGAGAAATAGTAGTCATGTATGCTGCTTGCGAGAATTACTTGTCATACGTGTGTGGCCCGGCTGAAAAAAAGGTTGAGTACTGCTGCATTATACCGTAAGGTTGCACACCTGGCAACGCCATAACACTGAAATATTAGTGATTTTCTGACAGCATCCCACAATACTTTTCATGAAAAAAGGTCTAATTTTGAGCCATTTGAGTATCATTTGCGGGAACTTTTGATTAATTCTTAAATTTGAAGAAATTTACAGTTGGGGTTGTCGAAGCATATGGTGAGGCTGTTTCGAGTGAGAGAAGTTGTGAGTGGTTTCAAAAGTTTAGGAATGGTCAGACTGACGTCGAAGGCAACGAACATATCGGAAAATTACTGGAAGAAGATTTGTGCCAAACACAAGAAGAACTTGCTCTTACTTTAAGAGGGACTCAACAGCTCATTTCACATCCTTTGAAATCGTTGGGAAGGATTCAGGATCAAGGGAATTGGGTCCCATATGAACTCGATGCTACTATTAGTCTTAGGCCCTTTAGGCACGTGGGACTGCGATAGCCCAGTGGTCAAGGTATCGGATCATGGCAGGCATGTCATGAGTTCGAGCCCAGTACCACTAAAGACCCTCCGTGTAGGGCAGTGATGCAAGTTCAATATGTCGAGAGCTAAAACTTCCTCCCGTTGGTGTGGTGTGGTAGTTAGAAGAGGGGGATGCCACATCAGGTGTCGTCCACGCCACTTGACCCTGTTTCAAAATTACGTGGTCCGTCGCCAAAATCCCTCGTGTAGCTGAACAGTGCGACGTTAATATTCACTCACTCACCCGTTAGGCACGTGCCTATGGCGCAAAAGTTTGGGGGAGCCGAAAATTGGAGGGCGAAAAAGGAGGAAAAATTAAAATTATACCGAACGTATCACACCAGTGTGAAGACATTAAGTAAAACGATAAGCGACGAAAAAGATGATAAATAATAATTTGAAACCAGTTCATACATAATGTATACTCTATACAAAAGGTACACAACCTTTTTTCTGCTGGGCCGTATTCATATGTCAGCTATATCGCGTGGGCCGCAACATGAGGATAAATGGGGGGAGAAATGCTTTAAGACCAAGATAGCATTGGAAATTTAAAATGTAAAAACTTGATCAAAATATAATAACTCTTTTGTTTTGCTTTTTTAATAATTATTTTTTTATATATATTTTTTTCTTTGTCGCTAACACTGAATTAGAAGCATTCAAGAAACACCCTTTCACAATTTCTGCATCAATAAACGGTTTCATATGATTACAAATAATATAACATACTTCATAGGATGTCTTTGTTACCGCTGTGATATTACCACTAATAAACCACTTTGTTGCTGTTGCAAAGATTACTCAATAAACCCTATTCATCACCTCTTGAAAGAGATCTTCGAGGAAAAGTGTCACTGATTGATTTCTGTTTATTGGTATTTTTTAAATACAGCACTTTCGTGACAAATCAAACAATTACTGATCCAAGTTTGTTTTTCAGTACAAAATATTAATCCACCTCCCAATCGTTTTGAAACGATTTATTTTTTTCGAATATTTTTCGCTTGCAAAATATGAAAGATAGTTAAAAATTTGTTCCACCCATAAAATTGTTGCTACTCCACTGTTTTCTGTTATCACTAACCGTAACCGTTCCAAATAGAAAAAGAATATGAATTCGCACCCATGAGACACCGACAGCAGAAAAACAAAATTGATTTATTTGATTTCTTGACAAAGAAGTTCCCACCGAATTTTTAATACAATGTTCTTAAATAAGTTAATTTCTCAGAGCAATGGACGATGACCGGGCCACTTAAAAAGGTTTGGTGGGTCACGGTTGAGCATCGCTGCTCTATACTGTAACTGCAAACGATTTCATTAATTTACTGTACTAATTTACAAAAAGAGTGTGTGAGTTGTTCGTGATGCTATACCGTAAGAAAAGAACAAGAGTGGCCGAACCATCACACTATTCTTTCCTTATGGCTGCCAGTTGCCAGTCTGGGACACGGCGGGCTCAAAGGGATAGGATAATGGAAACTCCACAATGAAAAGGAAGAGTGAGAAACAAAGAACCAAGAACTATCCCGAACCAAAATGGCAAGGTAAGAACTGAAGGGGGGTGTATCTGGAAATAGTGGGGGGATGGGGAGAGTAACAATTTGAAATTCCTAGGGTGCTGGGGAGGTTAAAAACGGCTCTGTATGAACCGAAGCTGAGAAACGCTGAATGCTGATTTTGAAAATGTGAAATGATGCTTGATAGGCATAAAAGAAAGAGTTTTTTTGCATTGTATAGCCAGTGGTGATGACAAATGGATCCACTAAACGATAACTTGAAGAGGAAATCATGGGAACCACGTGGATGAAAAATATTTGAAACAAAATTGTTCCTAAGAAATCATGTAATTTAACTGATCAGTACTTTTCGGAATTCTTAATCTATTCATAAAAATTTGGTATTGTTTTATCAGAAGGAAAAAAAGATTAAAAAAAATCTCGAAACTATAGTTTGCGATCACACACATTTGAATCTATCATTCATCTCATTTATAGACACGAACAAAAAATATCTTTTAATCATCCTTACTCTCCAATATAGCACATATTTATGGAAACATATTCTTTTCTCCCAACTTCTAATGATTTGTATTTTGTGTTCATGTTACCGATACTGATTTCCTTTTCATTTTGTGAAGCAATTTGATTTACTAACTTATTGTTTATAACTAAGACGACTTCATCAATCAACCAATTTATCAATAAACTTGAAAATCTGATAGTACTGATAATTATACTATATATATATATATATATATATATATATATATATATATATATATTAAAACAATGTCTTGAATAAATTTTAAAATTATTTCCCTTATTTGCCTCAATTGTTACAAAAAGATATCTGCAATGTTTCCTATTTTTCCGAGAATCATTTACCCAACATTTACAATACTAAATGCCGAAGCAATTAGTTCTTAATGGTTACAGACATGCATTATCAAGAAAGATAGAGTTTTATATAATTTTACTATGGTATATGTTTAATAAAATAAGAAGTGTAACGATAAAAGATTTTTAGTAAATTATTATTAGTATAATTGATCGCATGCACAGAATACTTCACTCAAAAAAGTTGCTTAATATACATTTTAATAACTTAAAACTCAGTATTAAAAATATTTTAGCAACCGTTTGTTATTATATATACATATATATATATATATATATTCATTTATATATATTCATTTATTAATCCCATTAATTTTAGAAAATGAGGCTTTATAAACACATGATTTATAATATTATGTGTTTTTCAATATATTAATTTGTTTAATATGTATTTGATTGATTGATTTTAATATATGTGTCGTATTTTGAAGCATCACGATGGTTATTGGCGGAATGCCCAGGGAAACCGAGCTCATCCGAAAGAGGTTCAGAGCTACAAAACGCTCCCTCAGGAAACTACCACCCACACGTTCACTCTTTATTGAGCAAAATTATAGTATACATTTTATGCGGTATAACACATTAAATTTACATATTACAAGTTAAAGGTAAATGAAACGAAATACATATGTTATTGTAAGGTACACACATACAAAGCTGAAAATAATAATAAAGAACATAAGGGTAAGAGAGGAAAAATAATATACATTATTCCAACAATCTTGCAAATACATCAAAAGTAATATAAATATAAAATATAAATGCACCATACAAAAAAGAAAGAAAAAGGCAGGAAACATTTGGGAAGGGACGGAGGGAAAAAAAAAGATAGAAAGAAAAGGAGAGGGGGAAAAACACGTGACCACATAAGAGTGCTGATGCAATCCCAACTAAGGAATTTGATCCCGAATTGTAGACTTAATTTTAATACATGGTTTTAGTTTAGAGTGAATGGAAGGATTTCCAATGATAGTTTGGAATCAGGCATTTTTGGCATTTTAAGATGGAGAGACGAAATGGAAATCCTTAGTCAGGGGACATGCGAATACATAATGGTCAGCGTCCTCAACAGATCCACAAAGATAATTGGGAGTAGCTTTTAATTTAAAGCGATGCAAGTAAGAAACAAATTGGCCATGGTTTGTTAAGAATTGAGTAACGCAACTGGAATGGGGATTGATATCTAAACTGGGTTTGCGAAAGAAGGATTTGACTCGTAATCCAGTATTAGAGTTTGACTACCAATTCTCCCAGTCTTCAATTAATTTATTTTGATGGAATTTGATGACATAAGAGCGAGGGGCGGGGGCACTCACCTCTACACCATTAGTAGTAGAGACTTTAGCAAAATGATCTACAGTATCATTAAAAAAATTATTATTATGACCCTTAGCCCAGAAAATATTATAAAAGTTGTGGTACATAGAGAGTTTGTACTTTATTGAATTAAGATAGGCAGATTTATTATTAGCACTTTTAAGAAAAAGAATGGACGATAAACTATCAGTGTAAATATTAATTTTAACATTTTTAGCAACCGCCAAGATGACGGAAAATCCGGTTGCAGATACCTCCGCTTGGAAAAAGCATTGAAGGGTTTTAATTTATAAGAATAGGTCCATAAAAAGGGACCCCCGATAAAAGATGCACAATCGCAAACGCGGTCTCAGTTCAAATTTTTGAACCGTCGATGTACACCTCCCACTCATTAGCCCTGCAATTGATTAAAATTAATAATTCTATTACGAGCTTTCACAGAGTGGAAAGAAATAAAATTTTAAATGGGGAATGACAATCATATGGAACCGTTTGATATTTGTAAACAATTGAACTAATTAGTACATTAATAAACATATGCATAGACTTTTCACAGTATTTTAGTCTTGCATATTTTAAACGGAATAAGTCATATCAAAGTGAGAATATTAAATATATTATTGATAACAAGTATTATATATGTAACTATAAAAAGAATTAATACACCTAAAATTGTACTTATTATGCATGATAGATGGCAGCACAAGTTGAGAAAATGCTCTTTATTTCTGCTGTAATAATTTTTCCAAGGAAACCAGAAAACGTGGTTCATTTTTTGGTTAAGAAATCCATCCAAAATTTATTGAAACCTTTTTGGAAGTCACTGCATATTTTAGAGAAACAAAAGAACAGTTTGTATGAAACCTTCTTAATGCATGAACAATCTTGAGTTGGCAAATTACGATAGTGCTGCCATCTGTCGTAAATAAAGATATTTTTCTCCTTAAATGTAAAAAGCGACAGCAAAAAAAATTTTTCTAAAAATTTTGGTAACATAAAAATTTTGTCATTATCTGGTGCATTTTTAGAAAAAAATGGGTTTTTTTCTCTCTCTCTCTCTCTCTCTCTCTCTCTCTATATATATATATATCTATATATAAGTTTTTCAAACACAAAACTTTTTTTTAATCAACTTCAAAGGAAATGTAATTCTTTTCAAACAACCTCGCACGGTCATTTTGATTATTTTTCATTATCGCTTTCAGAAAATTATCTCATCTTAATGAAAGTGTAATTAATTGTTCATTGTTATTCGTTTTGTTTGTTTCATTGTATTCTAAAAGATCAAAATACGCAGACATTAAACATTAGCGATCTCATGGTCTTAACATGTACAATGCTATAATGACCATGTTTTTCTTTGTTACTTTTTATTGTGAGTCTCGTCCATTTATTTGGTATATTCTCTTTCTTTCATAGCAAAAATTGAAAAATAACAGAAGATTCACAGATTTTGCATTGATTTTGAATTTAGATAGAAGCTCTTCTGGAAAAACCTAGGAAATGTATAACAATAAATTTATTTGTAATTTGTCCTGAAAACTCAAAACCCTCCCTAAATATTTTAGATATATAATTTAATAGTGCAGTCCTGAACATTGTAAAAAGAACAGGAAGAGTATTGTTCTCATATTGGTAGCTTCTTAGTAAAAACGCCTATGTATTTCAACCATTATTGCAGGTTAAATTTTTCTAGAATTATATTTTCCCCCCTACCACGTATCCTTGTTATAATTAATGAAATTTAATAAAATAATTATAATAAATAATTAGAATTAAATGATTATTATATAATTATAATTAATGAATGTGCAGTCAAGAAGATATTATTAGCTGAATAAAGAGCTAATATCCTAATGTTGCTTAGCATTTCACAAAATAATTTTGTCTCTTAGAAAGGGTTTTCGTTTTTAAAGCAAAGAGATTGGCTATAAAAATTTTTAATTTTTGTAAAGAAATAATTAATATATTCTTTTTTAATCGAGCTTTAAGAAATTAAAATCATTCAAATTATGGCATTAAAAGGTTTAGCGCCTGGGTGGCGCGGTTGGTTTGTTGCTGGCCTTTCTCACCTAAGGTTGCGGGTTCGATCTCGGCCCACCCAGTGGTCAAGGTATCGGATCATGGCAGGCATGTCATGAGTTCGAGCCCAGTACTACTAAAGACCCGCCGTGTAGGGCAGCGATGCACGTTAAATCTGTCGAAAGCTGAAACGTCCACCCGTTGGTGTGGTGTGGTAGTTACGAGAGGGGGTGCCAGCTCAGGTGTCATCCACGTCACTTGACCGTGGTTCAAAATTACGTGGTCCATTGCCAAAAACCCTCGCGTAGCTGAACAGTGCGACGTTAATATTCACTCATTCACTCGACCTTGGCCCAAGTCGGTGGATTTTCATGATGCAGAAAATCCTCGGCGGTCATGTTGTATGATTATACAGCATGTAAAAGATCCCTGGAGTGTGTATGTTTGGCTTGGGTACTCTCGGCAAAATTAAATCCTAGTACAAGTTCGCATCGTCAGAGATCAAGTGCCTCCTCTAGGGAGGAGACTGGGCGTCAAAATTACCTGCGGCGATTGGTATCTGTCTTTATATGGTACCGTACTAAAAACTGATACCAGTTTCCGGGGATGTACTCGGTCTGCAATGGTAAAACACGGATCCGCAGCCCATTAGAAATAAAAAAAAGTTTTTTTCATGATGTGGAGAATTTTCAGAGTCCATCTGGATTGTTATTTATTCGTAACTTATTATCACTCAGCGAAATGCATGAATGAACGTGCATATTTCTTTCTTATTTTAAATAATGATATCTCTGTAGAAGAGAGGGAAAATCTGAAAAGGAAAGTGAAACGTAAAAAATTAAATAATAAAACTATTAGAACATATTATTTATTTGTATCAATTTGTATAAGAAGAAACTATGTGAAGTGATACAAACGGAAATGGTACAAAGGATTGCAATCTATATACAGACTATGCAGGGACGTGTTAAGGCATGGGCCAATTGGGCCCAGAGCCTTACCCTCGAAGGGAACCGCTTCGTTCTCGACTCTTGTCTTAATAAGATCATGATCTGGATAATTTTAATGGTTAAATGTGACAAGACTGTATAATTATGTGATGACCGTTGTCCATGTCTGGGCTGAGGCACACACAAGGGAGGGGGGAGAGGAATTCATGGATTTTGACCCCCCCATAGCCCTTGATTTTTTTCGAAAGATAATAATCCTATGTGTATAGTACGTAAAATTTAGTTAAGTATTCGTTATTACCAATTTATTTCACTATTAATGCTGATTATTAATTAAATATTTATATTTTTTTTTCTGTTTTTTGTTCTCCAAATCGACAAAATCAAAAAAATATGTTTGGTGGCGTATTGAGGTATGATACGAGAATAGTGGACTTTCCACACACACACACCCTTGAAAAATTTTTTGTGCGTTCCAGTGGCTTAGGCCTAATACCATAAAAAGTCTTTCAACTCATTGAGTCGAAATGCGGTCATCAGTAGTGCCAGTTTGTGTCTAGATATGCGATATTGTGAGTCGCGCACATTTATTGGTTTCAAATTACCCTTTGAACGAGTATTTGTGACAATGCATACTAACCTTTTAGAAAGATCTCAGGTAGGGCCTACTTTTTTCTAGGAGCCCAGGGTCTCAAAAAATCTTCTCTGGGCCCAGGGCCTCAAAGAGTCTTAAGACGACCCCGAGAATATGTTACAAACGAATTCATGAACATTGTATCTTTGATTTATGGCCATCGCAACATCGCAATTACTTATATCACTAATGTTCTTGATCATGAAAATCGAACACGAAGCAGAAAGCAAATAAAATGGAAATAGTAACCTTATCGCGCGCAAACTGTGACCTTTTTTTAAAAAATAATTTCTAAAGGAACAGCTTTAAAATTAATAATAATAAAAATTCAATAATATATTCTCTTATGGTATCTTTCCAGTGATTTCTTATAAAATTGAGTCAATTAAATATTAATATCTCTAATTTTTTTGTTAGATATTTTCCTTTTATGTATAAGTGTTATTAATATTTTTCGCGCTGCCAACCTCGAAATGAGAGCTATATCATATCGTTCGAATCATCCTGAAGTAGATGACTTCATCAATTATGAAATATTCGAATACATTCGCAACTAATTGAGAAATATTTGCCAGTATTTCTAATCTTATTTTGTAACATTATTCTCGTGTTTCAGTAAAACTTACTTACGAAATTATACGCCATTATATTATCCTGGACGTGAATTCGGCACGCTGGTTCTGAAAACAGAAATGTATAAAATTTCACTATATTAAATAGGTTTCGTAGTTAAATAAAAGTAACATGTGATTTTACGTTATAAAGGGACAAAAAAAATTTTTTTTTTCTCAAAAAATATGTTTAGCAATAAGGTAAACATTAGAGTGTTGTTCAAACTCCCTGCATACTGACCTACACATATAGATAATATAAGAAGCAGGTAATACTAAATTTTATATAATACATGATAAAGGACCCTTAACAGAGATATCCGTGCTCTCTAAAAAACATCCTTCTTCAAACCTATGCAACTTAGCAATAAAAATAAACAATAATTTGAGATTTTTACCACATGATAATCATATATTTACAATGTCTCAAATTTTCAGAGAATTTGAGAAAAAATTTAAAGAGATAAAAATTGGACAATTTTTCAAAAATATGAAAATCAGCATTTTACACCGCGCTGGATTCTAAAGTACAAAATTTACAAAATTAATTTTACTTGGTATAAAAAATGTTCACTTTTGAAGTTATACTAATTTTACAAAATTTAGAGATAAAAATATTTTTTTAAATACAATTATATATTACGAAAATTTTAAAATTTTAAGAAAAAATACATTAAAATCCAAATAAGAACAATTCTATTGTTATTTTATTTTATTTATTTATTTATTTATTTTTGAAAATTGATGTATAAGTTATGAAGAGCTTTATTTTGAACACGTGTATAAAATTTCAAGTTGATATCGTAAATAGTTTCTGAGAAATCCTGCGTGGAAGCTAAATATTTTTATTTTGCGAAAAAAGAAGTTAAAGATAAGAAAAATAGAGGGTTTTCGTTTAAATTTCACTACTTATTTCTCAATAACTTTGGAAGTTTTTACAGTATCAACACAATTTCGGTACCAAAATACTCAGAAATATTGAGGCTGTAACATAATTTTTTAAAAAAAAATTGAAAAATTTGCAATTTAAGAGTCTAGTGAGCCCTTATGCCCTTAAATTACTTGTCTGAATACTGAATATGGTCCGATTAGTTAAATTGATTGTTTTTAAATGTCACTCTCTCTTAGAGTGAGTGATTGAATATTAACGTCGCACTGTTCAGCTACACGAGGGCTTTTGGCGACGGACCACGTAATTTTGAGCCATGGTCAAGTGACGTGGACGACACTTAAGCTGGCACCCTCCTTTCCTAACTACCACACCACACCAACGGGAGGACGTTTCAGCTCTCGACAGATTTAACGTGCATCGCTGCCCTACACGGCGGGTCTTTAGTGGTATTGGGCTCGAACTCGTGACAAGGCAAGCTACGATCCGATACCTATACCACTCGGCTACCGAGGCCACCGCTCTCTCTTAGAAGCAACCATATGGCAACGGGCATCCTAATTTTAAGCTACTGTCAAACAACGAAACTTGCACCTGAGTTATAACCTAATCTCAGTATTTACTCACAATCAAGACTTTCAGCCTTGACATATTTATCAGGAAGTAGCCCTACTTGAGAGGGAATCATTAATGAAATCAGGACTCGAACACGTGGCACAACGGAAGCATCACAATGTCAAGTTTTAGGTTACAGTCTAGGTGGGCCACATAGTTTATTAAAGCACTTTAGTTGGAATAAATTTCTCTCCTATATTTTTTAAAATCAGTCTGAAGAAACTTTGGCAGATATATAAAAAGATTTCAAAGAAAACAATCGAATATTCTGGACCGGGTGATATTCTATAGGTTTCCAATCACGACATGGTCTACTCTAAAGCTGTTATTTCTTCAATTGTAAACTTCTAGAAGAAATATTAAAAAAAGTCAATTTTTTAAAAAATTCTTTAATTGTATCATAAAAACCAAATATTCTGCTATTTTCTTGCCTATTTTTCTACAAGATATCTTCTTTCAGCTATCACATTTTTGCTTCTGAAATTAAGAATATCCATTAGAGCCAAATAAACAACGTCTTATACGATTTCTGTTTCAGACGTGCTTTGGAGGGTCGTCGCTCTCAGAGCAAGGGTGTGGATCCTTCTTTGAACAAAGGTGCTTCCAGAAAGACGACGCAACCGACGACCGCGACCTTTTTTTTTTTCAAATCCCGATTTGTTGACACAGCCGCTCGCTCCACATACACACACAGAAGAGAAATATATTCTCCGTTCGCATAACCGACTTACTCTCGCGGTCTTTCAACGATCGAAATGGATGACGACGTGCTTTAATTTCGTTCTAAAATCGTGTAACGGACGATTCGGTGAAGTTTTGATATCAATACTTCAATCATATTCGAGTCTAGGCATGGGGAGTCAAGTAAAATTATATTAATGCCCAATTAGAAAAAAAAAGGTGCATCGGTAGTTATGAAACAAGCCTCATCGTTTTAACTAATGTCTCCCTGCAACTCGAAAATGAATTATTCTTTGTAATCATGTGTATACACTTTTTCAGCTTCCTTTCTAGAAGGGCCATGGTATCCTTCAACTTCATGCTGTCAACACGATAGCATCAAAGAATAATATCCAAAATCAAAACACTTTTAATTTGAGAAAACAATTCTCAGTCTGAAAAATATAAAAAATATTTTTACTTCACAATCCTAAAAATAGTAGAATACCTTAGTTGGCTAATTATTTCTGTTAAAATCAGTATATTTTTATGGTTCAAAATGTGTTTCACATTTCATCACCCGTAATATAATGCAGGAAACGCAGTGATTGAGTGATAGGGCATCGCGCTTCCACGCCACAGATCCAGGCCTCAGATCCCGGACTGAGCAAGGTCGATTCAGCCTTTCATCACTTCAGTGGGTTGATAAATGAGTACCAAGCTTCACTGGGAACTGAACACTGGAGGTTTCGCGTCAGATTAACCACTTGACCGAAATATCTGCACCCCCCCAGCGCCTAAGGTCACGTATATTGAGATAGGCACAGTAGGCCTCGGCCCTCATGGGCAGTTGCACCACTGAGTTCAATTCAGTTCAATATAATGTTGGGAGTGAGTTTTTATTAACGTCATACGACTACTTGTGAGGGATCTCGTAATTTTGAGCCTCAATCAAGTGACGAAGACAACATCTGAGCTGGCACCACTTTCCCTTTTCCCCACCACGCTAATGGGAGGACTTTGAACTTCAACAGATTTCAGCTCCTCCACACGGTGGGTCTTCAGGGGCACAAGGGCTCGAACACATGAAACGCCGGCCACGAGTTCATGACTCTAACCAATAAACTACCGCGGACCACACCATAATGCCATAAGATGATCTTAGTACGTGCTTAAGGAAAAATATTTGTAAACAACTATGTACCGTCTTATTCAATTTTAAAAACACTCTACAACAAGCTTATGTAGTATATTGCAAAAATTCAGAGTTTTGGATTCGATTTCGGCAAGGAATAATGAAGTAGATCGTACGCCATATCGAACTTAAGGTCAAAAATTGACTAAAATATTTTGGTTATAATAAATCATTAAATGCATATTTAGGTCTAACACTCTGTAGAGGAAGAGGAAGGGGTAGGGACAAAAAGTATCTTGAGCAACTTTTGATTATCAGTTGAATTCTGTGTGTTCCATTTAATCATAGTAACAGACAACAAAACAAAAGAAATTTTAAAATTGACAGAAAATGAAAAAAATATTTTTAATATCGAGAGCTTTTTAATAACAATTGTATCTGTATAATTCACTCTTTTAATAGAAAAGGTACTCCCCTTAGAAATGTATTTAGAAAACAAACTAGAGGTATATTCTTAATTTTTGGAGAGCTTGTACATTATGTATAGTGTCACGATTTGAGAAAACTAAACAGAGTTTCGTGTGACTTAAGAAAAAAGATTATTGATTTATCACATCTATATACATCTATTAATCACAATATTTACATTCAGATACAAGTTATTCATATTGAGTATTTCGATATTACAGAATATTTTATTGGTGATGGAGGAGGAGGCTGGACACAACATCTCTTTTCGAGTGTTCCTAGCGGACTGCTCTCTCCACTCTCTTGGGTTGGGACGGTCCCTTCTTACACCTCCAATTTCACTCGATGCTCGGCTCGCAGGAGGAATCCAGCTGTTGTTTTTCGCAAGACCATCGGTTGTCAGATGAAACGATTCTGCAATATCTTACGGGTGCGCGTTCGGGTATGAATGAAGTAATGTTATTTGCATAGGGAAACCGATCTTGCAGATGCGAGGGGAGAAAACGTTGCAATGGCCCTTATGCTCTATGAAAAAAATTTGAGAATTATTATAATGTTCCAAATGACATATATATTAAATTAAAGAACAAATGTGGAAAAATTTGAAATAATTTTTTATAACCAAAATGTTGATATTAATTGAAATTAACTTTCCAGGACTTCGAAACTAATTGACGAGTTTATGCAGAGTACATCAAAAATACGGCGTGAGTGAGAGAATATTAACGTCGCACTGTTCAGCTACACGAGGGCTTTTTGGCGACGGACCACGTCATTTTGAACCATGGTCCAGTGACGAGGACACCATCCGAGTTGGCATCCCCTCTCCTAACTACCACACTACACCAACAGGAGGACGTCTGAGCTCTCGACCGATTTAACGTACATCCCTCCCCTACACGGCGGGTCTTTAGTGGTATTGGGCTTGAACTCGTGACAAGGCCAGCCACCTTGACCACTAGGCTACCACGGCCATCAAAATACGGCAACATTACCTGTAAAATCTAATAAAAACAAATATCTAAAAAGTAATTGTGCACATAAATGTGGAAAATAATATACATATGCCTATAAAAAGTTATGGAAGACAGAAATGTGTGATTGTATCATATCAAGCATTCAGTCTGAAAAAGTATTTTGTAAAAAGGTTTCCTAATGAGTAGAGTTTGCTCTCTTAAGGCAAAGTCCATGAATGCAATTTGAAATCCTTTGAAAGGTTTAAACATAAAACAATCTGAAGGTCGTAAAAAAGCTGATTTAATTAGATTTTTTATTAAATATGTTTAAAAAGTATGGAAACGCAATCCTGTTTTACTGGAATCATTGAATTGCGATTGTTCAAAAATACTTAAAAGAGAAAAAAAAAATTTTTTATAAAACCTAAAAAGAGTTTTTTTAATTTCAAATTTTCTCTAATAATGAATTTAATCTTAAAGGGAAAACATATTAAAACAAATGTAAATCTCAAAAAGTTATTTACACTTAATCTAACTGAACGATTAAATCAATCTATTAACGAACATTACAAAAAGGATCTAAACTTCAGAAAATATTTAATTATTTTGGTTTGAAAAATAAAAGTGAGCTATTAGTATAAAAGAAAAGAAAATAAGAGACAAATAATTGAAACTAATCTTAAAAAATTGTTAAAAGCCGATTATAAGACAGTTGAAATACACCAAAAATTTTATTAGAAAATATAAAGCCTAAAGCTTATAAACTTAAAGTTTATAGAAATCAATAAACGTAGACTTAAACAATATCATAATATTTTGAGAGATTTATGCAGAACACACCACTTGGAACAATAGTTGTAAGGTTTATTATATTATTACAAGAAATCCTAAGCCAAAATCAGTTTTTTCATCCTTAAATAATGTCTACCTACCATAATACATACCTGTAAAGAACGCTGATGCAGCACTATTGACCAAGCCTCGTGATTTGATATTTATTTATTGTCTGCTTATTCAATATGGAATTCGTTTTGAATAATCGTTTGCTTTATATAACTGAACTCGCGAGTGAAATAAAAGAATAAAATTACGTTAGGATTTATAACCAAGTTGGTATTCTATTGTATCTTTTCTGCTACAGTTTATTTACATCATCATCTTTGACAGAATAATTCAAATATTGGTTGACTTGCGGGAGATTTGGAAGTATTTTCTTTTTAATTTTTACCTTCAATAACTATTTTTAAAAAAAATTTGAGCAGATGATAAATAAATTAAGCCATGAGGCTTTGTCAATAGTGCTGTATGAGTGTAATCACATGAAATAGAAAACAAAGAATAAAATATTAAAAACTTGAACATTGATTTTAATGTTATTGTTTTATCATTTGGAAAAAAAGATCAAATCCTATTAGAGTTTGGTTAGCTTTGACCAAGGCCCCAGATGTGGAGTGCACCTACTGTACTGAATTGAACTATGGAGAAAGAGACATAAAACTTTAAAAATACTTAATATTATTGACAAAAGTATTAGAATCAAAACAATGATAATATTTATTTACATACATCTACAATAAATAGCTTTTAGTATTCAAAATTCTGAAATTTTAAGCATAAAATTAAAACATAAGAAAAAGTTAGTATAGTTTTATGTAATTTAGTACATGTGGAAAATATATGGAGAATTTTTAGGAAAATTCAAATTATAATACTTTGAAAAGAAAATTTTGATGTAACATTGTACAAAAGTAATTATAAACAGACATCAACTTACAAATATAAGAACAAAAATCACTTTGATGTTATTACATCTAGTACAGGAATTTTAGAGAAAAATAATTATCGTAAATATTGAGAAGGAAACTGTAAAAGAAGTGACAAGTATATTTGTATGTCCATTAAAATGTAATAGATGTTTTAAAAAGAGTAATTGTGAACGTGAAAGTGAAAAAATCAAACGTGATAAATGTTTTAGAATATTTAAAAATGAAGAATTTTCTGTTTGTGAAAAACTATAGAATTGTTAAAAAATTCACAGTTTATTTTCCTCATTTACTTAACACTTCAAAAAAATCTAAATTATGTAGGCAAATGTTATAAAACATTATTATAGATGTGACCTATAAGGATACAGAATCACACACACACACACATTTGGTGAGTGGTATGAAATTATGAAAAATAAAACGTTTGATTTCCAAAACGAAATAATTAATTACTGTAAATCTGATGTAGATATTTTGTGAAGAGGATGTTTAGAATGGAGAAGATTTTTAGAAAGAACAAATATAGATTCTTTTAATATGATACTCATACCAAATTGGTGTTTGTATGGCTATATTTGAAAAATATATATATATATATATATATATATATATATATATATATATATATATATATATATATATTTAAAGAAAATATTACAGCTGCAGATGAAGACACAATATTAAAAAATATCAATAAAACAAAAAAAAAGGTTAGTTATTTTTTTAGTTATTTTAGATTAGTTATTTTTTCAAAAACATATACAAATAGATACAACATGCTTATATACAGTATTTCTATTTCATGGATGATAATAAGAATGGTAGTCTTGACTGATTTGCAGAACCTACATCAAATAAAGAAATTATACGAATAAAAACATATACAAGAATTAATACAAATGAAAATGCGTTTGAGTTGAACGCTTGTGAATTCTAGAAATACTTTCGTAAGGGTAGATGTGAACCAACTAAATATATTAAGAAGACTCGATGCCCCCAAAATGACTGAACTAACATTTTTTTTTTTACTTTTATTTAATCTTATTCTGTGCATTAATATCTTTCGTTTGTTATATCACCTGTGCATATCGGAAAGTTAGAAGTAGGATAAAACTTCATTTGAAGCAAATTAGGCAATTCGGTCACGCCCACTTTTTAGAAAAAAAAGCGTTTTGATAAAAAAAATCTATTTTACAAAGAGGAATAAAATTATAAAAAATGCGTAATATACAAAGCAGGATACTACCACGGCAATATAATAATGTATTTTTTTTGCTTTGTGCAAGTAAAAGTTTTGAATTAAGGCATTTATATATAATATATTAATATAATTTCATAATTTCGGTTCTTATTCCATATATTTTTGATACAAATATAATACTTCAATATTATGTGAAGAAAAAAACTAAAATTTCTGTAGTGACAGAAAAAAAATTTTGTTAACATTTTTCTTGAATTTTCTTGTGCAATTAATACTCTCTAAAAATTTATAAAAATGTATGGGTTGAAAAATACGAAAATGCAGTTATTTTAAAGAAAATTTTTTAACCAATATTTTAAAGTGGTAGTTTAAGTTTTTTAAGCTTATAATAATTTTTTTCAGAATTATAAACTTTAAAGTAGTTTTTCTCAGTTTGTGTTTTTCGAAACATTAGTGCATTCAAAATGCTATTCTTTCCACAATTATTTACCAATCACTTCCATTTTTTGCCTGCATGTATATATAATGTGTGTAACGAAATTAGGGATCCATTTTTCTGCAAACTGAATACTTCTTTTTAAAAAATTAAAATGCGAGAGATATTGGCTTTTTCGTTGATTTTTAGCATGCATATCAACATTTTATTTTTTTCCCTCCCAAACTAATTAAGATATTGTAAAATCGATCCATAAAGTTGCTTAGGTTAAATTCCTTAAGATTATAACAAAAAAATTTTGGGTCAAAAAATTAATAATTACAAAAGAAGTAGAATTTTAAAATTTTCCAAATTTTGTTCAAAAAATTTTAATTTTTAAAATTGTGTGAACAACATGTGAAAAAATTTCATTTTGTATTATTTTTTTAAATAGAAACATTATATGAAATGCTAAAATATAATTTTTAAATATATAAATAAAAAAGATTGTTCAAAGGATACCAAGACCCAAACAATAAATGAAAGACAATGAAAGTATATATATTGATGCATGTTCACTCTGTCCAACTGTATAAATTCTTTGGATGAATACCCTTTTCTATATATTTTGATGTGGATTTCTATTAACGTGCCCTTTGCAGCGGCACTAATGCTACTACAACAACTTTGCAATTTTGAGCCTCAAACACGTGACGAGAACGACACCTAATTAAAGACAATCCAAAAAAACATCTTGTAAAGATTTACAGTCAGGAGAAAGTTAAGTGACGAGAACGACTC
Source organism: Trichonephila clavipes (assembly GCA_019973935.1). NCBI lineage: Eukaryota > Metazoa > Arthropoda > Arachnida > Araneae > Nephilidae > Trichonephila > Trichonephila clavipes. The sequence goes on from BMAU01014878.1 coordinate 705,728, forward strand.
CCACGCTGGCAATCCACTCACCTTACTTCCAACCACACCAACGTGAGGAATTTGAGCCCCAACAGATTGAATGGAATCAGCCCCTCCACAATGTAGATCTTCAGTGACACCACGATTTGAGCCCTAGACTCGAGAACGACGGCCACCAATTCGTAACCATGACCACTAGGCTACCGCGGCCACGTGAAATATGATGAAGATTGATTTAGTTTAGTAAATGCAAAGAAAAAGAATGTCATCTTTTAGAGGAATAAATTGTTATATAGTTTATGAAAATCTTGTACAAAAACTGTGAAAAGTAAACAGGAGAATGTATGAAAAGTGTGATGATATGAGAAATAAAGTGCGAAATCATACACATGAACAAGTAATAATAATAAAAAAAAAATTTAAGTCAATTCCTACTTTGAATGGATTAATAGAAAGTATTTATAAGGTTGAAAATTTATATATATATATATATATATATATATATATATATATATAGGGAGAGAGTGAACTAATATTAGGAATTGGAAAAAAGAGCGTGATTTGTCTGCATTGTTGTAAGAATGCACAGCCAGTTTGGCTGGAAAACCGGTTTTCGACTCTAACTTTTGTCATTGTTTTAACAGTTACATTGTTACAACAATGGAGACGAATCTAAGTTGGCGTCAAAAACCGGTAATTAATTAAATTAAATTAAATTAATTAATAATTGAAAAAACTGTATTAACATCAGGTGTCATCCACTACAAGTTTTAAAAAAAGTATTTGAACTTGAAAGTATTTCATTAAAGATTGAAACTTTGAACAAGATAAATATATAAATATAGAGAGAGTGAGCTAATAGTAAGAGAAAAAATAGTTTTAAAAACTCTCAAAACTAAAGAAGAATATAGAAAATGGAAAAAAGATAAAAATATGAATATACAATTGGAGCAAATTAATTTAAATCCTTTGGAATGAGATTTGTATAAAAAATATGCTTGAATTTACTGTGGGGTAAGTTTGAACAAAAAAAATTTCTAATAAATGGAATATGAACAATTTAATTGGAAGATGTTTATAAAAAATACTGAATGATGTGAGGTATCTAAATATGTGATATTTTTGAATAATTATTATGTATAAATGATTTATGAAAAATATGAATATAGAGTGATGAATTTTGAAACTAAACTTTAACACAAATATCTATATTCCTGCACAAATAAGTTCTCCAAGAATCACTGCATTATAAAATGACAGATAAGTTAGAAAAAAAATTATGTATAAAGCAGTGGCATAACGGAGAATATTAGGGGCCCCTCTGTAAAATCATGTATTTGGTACTCATATACTCATTTACATTGGTACTTTGCGTCAGTCAGGCTTTGGGCCCCCTAGAATCCTGCACCCCACCTCCGCGAAGCGGGGGCTTACGTTACGCCACTGGTATAAAGCATACAGACAGCAAATGTATATATGAGAAACAGGAAATATTCTAGAAGGGCAAACGGATAAAAAAAAGAAACGAGCCTTACAGTAGTCGTATATGATGTGTAACATCTGACATGTTATCTTAGTAAAAATACACAATAGTAACTTACATCCTGAAAAAAATGAATTGGGTATGCTTGGAAATAATTTTCTATCGAATAATTATATCTTTAATCAAAATTTTATTTAATTAACACAAGGAGTAATGCAATTTTTTTTTATCAAAAAATAATTATTCTTGTACAATTTGGGGAAGAGTGGAGACAATAGACTTATGATAACTAAAATATGACATAAAAACTTGTGATTTCAAAGTATTTAAAAACCGTTGAAAACCAGCGTCAATAACAGTACCACTGTTAGCAGTCAAAACATTTTGATTTGTGTTTATTTCAAGCTTGTTCTGCATCATTCATAAAAGCTATGAGCGGCTCAGCTTTTTGAAAACTGAAGTTAAAGTTAAAATCACCACTCAAAATCAGGGAAAGCGAGTGATAATTTTTTAAAAGAGCAGAACACCTTCGTTATATGGTAAAAGTACAAAATGCAGTAAATCTAATTTTTGTACCGTATGATTTCAAGAAATGTATGCGACCACCAAAATCACTGTTTGTCCGTTTTCAAATAAGCATTTTGCCGCACATATGTCACCCAATATCGTTACTAACAATACCCAGTCCACTTGTTGATAAGTAATGTTCATATGAGGAGTCACAGCATGTGAGTTTTTCTGTTTGCGATGGATCGCAACACCAGCTGCTCTGCGGTCCGGTCGTTTAAACTGTACGCAGCGATCGAAGTTAGGTATCGAAACACGTTCGTCACTATCTAACCACGTCTCTGACAACATGAGTAACGAAAATTTTTATGAAATAACGTCGTCGAAATCTGTTTGGTGAGCCCTTTGACAATTGAGCGTAAGGATCACAAGTTTATCCTGGGTGAAGTCTAAGACTTGCTGGAATGTGCGAAGTGGATTTAGAGTATCATTGGGTGGATGACCAGAGTATCTAGTTCTTCCGAGTTATAACCTCTTATCTTTAGGATTTTGAGTGACTGTGACGAATTCACTCTTGCCCTTTGTTAATAAAAAATAGTTAAAAAGTAAAATATACTTCTATGAAAGCAAAAAATTAAAATTTAAAACTACCAAAATGCTTTAAGTATTAGAAAAATATCTTCAAAAACGGTGCAAGCACTGAGAATGAAAATAAATTTCGATCAGTGGGTGGGTGAGGTGAGGCCTGACCAATGGGAATGCAACTTAGAACTCAGTTGTTGTAGAAATGAGAGAAACATTGAATGATTTGAAATAAGAAAAACAGCTTTTTTAAAAGCTAATAAAAATAAAATACATTTTGAAAAATAGGAAAGAACGTGTAAATTTAAATTTGATCTGGATAAATAATCCTCCAGGGAAAATTAAAGTGATTTAAAGTAAATTTGAAAATAACGAGTTCCTGGGAATCGAACCTGTAGCGATTCATTTCAAGTCAGCTACTATTACCATTATGCTACGAAGGCTCGGGGAAGGAGTTAAAGTAAGCTTTTTAGTTGGGCGAAAAGTGTGAAATGAATTTAATTAAGAATTTTAATTGAAGAGAGGATACAAAAGAATATTATTCGGTCTGTTAAAATTAGGATCAGGGATATATTTTTTAATATCCAAGATGGAAGGATTATTAGAGTTATCAATTTTTTGAAAGAAGTTAGTTGCTAATTTTTTGATAAATTGTCTAATAGACATCCTTTTGCTCGCGGATCCGAGGTCCTTATTCCTCATGAACCATCGAGCTTTTAATATTTGTTGGAGAATGATACTTTGAGAAACTTCAATTTGATTAATATGAATTTTAGCTGCTTGTGCCCAGATTGGCGCGGCATACCGGTTACAACTGGTCTTAGGATTAGTGTGTAGATAAGCAATTTATTTTCTCTGTGCTCTATAATATAGAGATTCTTGCAATTAAGAGGTAGATTTTACAGACCGATTGTGAATTTAGATTCAAGCGCTCGAGTCCTTGATGGCTACTAGAGATGTACCCCGATGCGCTGTACACCACCACGCGCTCTCATTGGTCAAATCAAATAGCACACGCTTACTTCATTTCCTGTTACACACATCCGTCCCTTTTCCGAAATCACTCCAACAAATATCCAGCAAGCGAGAGGAAAGATGCTACACATAAAAAAGAATATTATGGGGAATATACAGGTGAGAGATTATTAAAATAATGGAAACATCTGTTACTAAAAGTGACCTTTTTGAATGCACTTCGTAAACATTAAAACATAATTATAGTTGCTAGTTTTTTTTATTAAGGTATCCGACTACTTGCGAACTATTTTTTTTTAAAAAAAATGGAGATATGGGGATTTTTTGTAATTTTTAGATTTATTTAAAATAAAATAATTAAAATTTTTAATAAATTTAAGTTTTTTTTTTAATTGAAAACAGAAAAAAAATTATTATTAATAAAATGGGAAAAAATGGTAATGTACAAAAAATTACATGAACGGGGCCCGCTCTGCATAAAATTATATGAATAAATTCTCAATTTTTCAATTTTTCTGTGTTACTTAGTTATTCATGTTTGAAATGACCTTCAAGATAAGAGATATTTTAATTTTTACAAAAACTAGAGCACTTTATCTTAGTGATTAAACGAAATTGCTCAACGAAACAGGGAATATATTCACATAAAGCAGTGTTTCTCAAACTTTCAATACTGGCGCCCCCCTTATCAATCACAATTTTTATCGCCCCCTTATACATTAATAATGTACTGAATGCAATAATAATGCACTTTTTTTACGCTAAAGCAATAATCTTAATTATATGCCGTACAAATTCATGACATAAGTATTAAATTTTGTATATGTTGCTTTTAAGCAAAAAAAATATTAAGTAATAGGATAATTATTATGTTATTTTTCCTTTCTCTAATTTTTAAACTGGAACATATTGCAAAATGCGGTGGTTGCTTAGAAGACAAAATACAGATATCAGCCAAATATAGAAAAAGAACTCAGAGGGTCAATTTCTAATCATAGGCATTCTTTTGAAAAACTTTGCTCTCTAAGACAAGTCCATGGAAGTCGCTAATACTTATTAATCTTGTTCTTAATTTAGTATTAATTAATTAGTTTTATAATACTCTGGGCAGCACTGATACATTAAAAGTATACCGACTGAAGTACCCGCTCTTTGCACGAGTTCATTTATAAGAAAATAAAACATTATTGAAATAATCGCTGAATTGTAAGCAGAATAAAGCTAAGTGCGCGACAATGTTTACAAAAATGTAAAATGAATTTTTTAAATCATTGCTCAAATTATAATTAGTTTTAAGCGAACTGTAATTTTAAACCTCACAGAATTATCATTTAGAATTGATGTTGAATAATGAACAATAATATAAAATTCCGATGAGAAATAATTGTATTATTTTTAATATTTAAAGTGAAAAGACTTCAACATGTTTTAAACCTGGAGCAGGCGCGCACTCGATACTAATGGTCGAGTGGGGTTATTGAGCCACCCCAATCTTTTTTTTAATAATTATTTTTATAATACACAATAAAAATCGTAATTACAGTGAATAATTTAATTAAGAGAAAATATACTCACCTACTTTCAAGAATACAGAAAATATTTCGGAAAAAAAGTTATCACACCGGGAACTCAGTCAAAACAAGTACCTTAAGATTGTAAAAAGACGTTTGTCACTCCCCAAAAAGAGGGGGAGATATGTGACAAATATATTTTGGTTCACACGTTAAGACTGTCAAACAGAAGGATAGTGTCAGAGCCGTTGGTAACAATTGAACAGTTTTACCAGAATTACCGATTTCGTGCACTCTGTGCTCGGCGTGACAGCTCCGGAATAAAAGTGTATTTATTACAATATGGATGTTCAAAAAAATTATGTAAAACGTTTTTCATTATGCTTTTTTATATGTTTGAGGATAACTCATAGAAATAAATCTTGGCCAAGTAATCCTTCAAAGAGCTCTCTGTGCTTTTCCAAAAATCATAAAAATATTTTACAAGGAAAAAATCGCATCAGAAATAGTTTATTTGCAACTTCCCTAAATGAAAAAAGAAATACACACACACACACACACACATAAGAGCAGGGACGTAACTAACCGTACAAGTAAGTTCGAAGGTCAGACCGCAGCAACTACATTCTGCTGCCTACAGCTGATGACAATAATATAACAGTGATGAATTTTTTATCTTCCTAAATTTTTTTTTTTTGATTATGGGTCTGGGTTTTGTTTTTTCTCATTTTGGTTTGAAAAGAAACCGTAATAGAAGTAGAAGCTTTAATTTTTAATGACGTAATATCGCAGATATATAAATTATATCAGTGTAAATGTGTATTTTTTTATGTCAGAAAGTATTTTGTTTTACTTCATTCCAGTAAATAATTTTTTTTAATCTTTTATTTTCGATATGCTCGCGCCCCCCTTGTACGTTTATCGCGCCCCCCCAGGGGGGCGCGCCCCACAGTTTGAGAAACACTGACATAAAGGACTTTAAATTTTGAAATAAAACAGTGATTGATAAATCTGAAAGTTAAAACACTTTACTGTTCTGCACAACATAAACACAAAATTTCAGCAAATTATTCTCAAAACTTTTTGAGCAATCGCTGTTCCCGTTTGAGGTTTTCGAAAAAAACACATTTCGAGTAAAACGCAATTTAAAGTTTGACATCTTATGTAAAGTTATGGCATCTGTTTTTACAAAAACACTTGTAGTTTTTGTTCTAATGAATAGAAAATAAAAAACTTGGTATTTTTACAAAGCTAATAAGAGGGCCTATAAAATAAAACCATACAAAAATTTGTCAGTTTTTAAAAAAAAAATCACGATTTTATGGTAGTCGGATACCTTAAATAGAAAAGTATTTGTTATGGTAGTATGTAGTTGATTTATTAAAGTTCTGTAAGTCTTGGATTTTTTTTCAAAAGCGTAAAATGTCTGATCGCTCAGATTTTCAAAGAGATTAAATTGTAGAAGCCCGTCTAACTGTTGCAAGTGTGACCGAAACATCACAACTTTTAGACGCTTCTAGAGATACGGTATCTAAAGTCATGACAGCATATCCACGGGTTGGCAAACAAGCTCAGCAAAGCAAAATAGTGAACGGAAAGAGAAGCTCGTTGAAAGAGACCGACGAGTATTAAAGTGGATCGTAATGTCTAAAAAAGTGAGCCATTGCAGCAAAAGTTGTAAGCCCGTGGAGGATGCCTTACTTTCAAGTTATCCTCGTGACCTAGGGGTGTGAAAGGGAATGAAGAACCAGGCGTTGCCATAATCCTAATATCTCTTTATTAAGATCTTAACTTAAACACTATACAATGATAATATATGTATTTAAACTTAGAGAATCCGAGGTGAAGAAACACACAATACGTATTACGAAATACTCGCGATCCTGACCACACTATAATTAACTTTACCGCTTACTCCTAACCTCTGTTTATACACAGTTCCTAATATTTAGTAGAACGGTTCTACCTTTATATCCTAGGTAGCAGCAACACACTCGAAACCTCAATGTCGTTTCTTTATCTCGCGTGAAATGGTATCCACCTTGACTTGAATGCACTGTCACGGATAAACGAACTCTGGAATATTGGCTTACTTCAGTTTATGCGCTTAAACTCAGACTAGCATAATCACTTCCCAAAAGGCCACACCGCTTACGCTAAACGTCTGCTATTTAAAAGGTTCTTACTTTGCATAATCACGCTTCACTTCTGGATTTGGTTGGAAAGAATTTGCCTTTTTCGGCCTCAAGGAACCCAAGAGGATAATTAATGGAAAGCGCGATGAGCCCGTCACAAAGTGACCGCAGTGATCAATCAGCATCTTGATTTTCCAGTGTCAATGATTACAGTGAGAAGGCACCTTCATAAACAGAACACGTACGGCAAAGCAGCAATTCTCAAGCCACTAGTCACAGATGTTAATGCCAAATGCTGCTTAATACAGTACCGCCTCGACTTAGCGAACCCGGAGTTACGCATTAAAATCTCGTCTATTGCTTGAGAGTTTTAAACTCGATTTCCTGATGAAATTGGTAATGTTATGGAAGAAGTTGTCGGTCTTTCCAGGCAAATAAATTTAAAAATGGATCGTGATGACTTTCCAGAACTGCGGGATTCCCACAGTCATGAGTTGACAATTGACGAGCTCATAGAAATGCACGAGCAAGAGCAAGACATTGTAGAACGTGAGTCTCTTTAGACCCAATTCAATAGGAAGATTGAAAAATAGCGGGGAATTTGACAGAAGCCTAAGTTTAATTGAAAAAGGGTTACACAAATTTCAGAAAATATAGACTTTCTCTCTCTCTCAACAAAGAATATATTTTTTTTCAACAAAGCAAGAAATAAAAAAAATTTATTAGTATGCTACTAGGAAATTTTGAAAAGGAGAAAAACAAAACCGTTGTGACGGCAGACTAAGTTATATTTTATGAAACACCTTCTGCATTAAAATAACATAAATACAAAATCGCAGAAACCGAAGATTTTATTAAATTTCTTTTAAAATTATTATTTTCTTTCGTCTCTGGCCCCAACTAAAAACAATTTACATGCATTTATATGCAAAATCATACACCGACTTCCTCGAATTCGACTTAAGTTCGGGGTAATACTGCACATGTAAATTACAGTTTTACAATTTGAGCAACGAGTATGAACAATTGTATAATTTTTACGAGGGCGGTTAGTTCACAGTTAGCCCCCTAGGTTTTCAATTTGCAGGGTATCTTCCATAAACTTATTTTGAAAGAATCTTTTACATTATTTTCTTTTCAAAATTCTATAAATGTTTCCTTACAAACGCATCCCTATTTTAGGGACGCCATAAACCAATTTCTTTATTGTTCTTAAAACATAAAAAAAAGTCTGCAATTTCGGGTCATGTTCCAACAATTCTTTTTTTGTAATTAAAGGCAAAATCGTTTTTTATAATCACTTTTGTTTTCAAATATCTTACGGCATGTTCGATTGATGAGAGATCAGGGTAGAATGATGGCGAGGGAAGTATTTGTACATCTTGGAGAGCATATTAAATTGATGTATGCAGTGTGTGGTTGGGAGCTTTCTTGCTGGTAAATGGCACTGGACACCTTCGAAGCAAGAGGAATGTTACCTCTTAAACATCTCGTAATTTTGAATCTGGTGCAAACATATATATATATATATGGGAAACAACAAGGGGTCCAAGACATTTGTCTTTCTTCAGATTTATTTACACTTAACAAAAATTAATTAAAAAAAAGGTAGCTATTCTACAATTAGATTTCCATGATGTGACGACGGGAACGCCTGCTCGCGCACCTCAGTCTCTTTCTCCGCTTTTTTCTCAATGGTCAAAGTTTTTGTTTCACATTGGATCAGCTGCGCCTGCGTGCGAAGACTGCGTGCTTTGTTTCGTTGAGAGATTCAATTGGATGACGACTCCACAACCGATTCCACAACGGCTAACCTGACCGTACGCTGTCCGCAGCGGTACTTATTTCTTTTTTTTTCATGGAGAACAGAGGAGAATCTGAAACATACAAAAAAGACGGAACAGACAAGGACTATACAACAAATACACAAAAATTTAACATAGCATAATTTTGCTGAATTAGACAGTTTCTCCCCACATCTTCATGTGGTCTGCTGCTGTGGATGTAGTATTGGCCCAATATCATTCAACGATATTGGAGGTTCTGGAAGAACAGAGAGAACAATTTCCCCATCATATGAAGGCACCTCTTCGACATCCGGAAGGTTCAGCAGGGAAACATTGTGTATCACAGGCATGGCATGATTCTGAGATGACGATAGTACGGTAGGAGAGAAAGCCAGAGTTGCTAACCACAACGGTGTTGTAGGTTTCTAAAACAGAGGACGACGTGTACGTTACCGACGGAGAGTTATGCTGCTTCTCAGTTTCTGACATGCCACTCTCGGGCCCAAACCCGTTGATTTGCGGAATGTGGTTCTGATGAACGGAATCATTTATTTTGCTATTTTGGTCTTTATCAGTTCCATCAGGCATAAGAACGCCCTTTTTAATAAGCTCTTCTTTGGTTGAACGCATCGATATTTTCCTCTCTAGAGTTCTGGACGTCTGTTCAAAACAATCGCTCTTTTTCTTCCGTTTCCACTTCCAGGGCTTGAAGAGCCTCCCGAGCATCGCGAACCGACTATATTTACCCTCCATAGGTGAAGGGGTGGGCGACCGGGAGTTGGAGCCCACGGAACTCGTTTTCATGGCACCATTGACTTTCGTACACAATACTATAGGTGAACAATAATCAGAACAACTTTCTCTTATAATACCCTGTTGTAACCAATCATCAATTTGATCGTTTACCTGTAATTTCTCAGAACAAGATAAACGTCTGGCTCTCTGACACACACACACAGGGGAATATCATCTTTCAATATAATACTCATTTTTAATTTAGTACTCTTAATTTTATTAGGTTTATAATTCTTAATTAGAGAACTCAAATCATTTCTAATATTAAAGTTTTTAACATGTTACAAATCATAACTAGAGTTTTCTATCACATTTGCAACAGAAAAAATAGAATAAGCACCTAAAGAGGATTCACTTTCATTCAATAAAACATCGCTCTTTTTTGCGTGGCTTATTTTCTTTATTCCAGTATATACACTGGGATGTATAATAAATTCTTCGGTCAAGGTCGGTGATATTGCCGTTCGAACACTTAAACTGGGAGAGTGCTGAGTAAGAGAAATATTTATTGGTGCAACTTCTACCATACGCTTCTCGTTAAAACATGAGCTTAATGTTATTTTTCCTTCGGAAGGTTTGTTCAATCTAATTAGTGAGGAATTTAGAACTGGGATCTGGCAACCTGAATCAATCAAGGCTGTTACGGGTGGATTTTCTACAAAAATGTTTACGTATTGGACCTGTTGTGCGAACTCATCCCTTTTTTGTTTTTCGCTCTTGACTTTCAAACTATTCGCGCTTTTTCCATTATGGATGTGGCCGTTAGATTCTTTAGGTCTAAAACGCTTCTCACAATCTTTTGCGTAATGAGATGAATCACCGCATATGTAGCAATTTTTATTTTGTCTTTCAAGATTTTGGGGATAGCTATCTTTAATCTTTGGTTTATAGTTTCGTGGTCTATTTGTAAAGGGGTCTTCGGTATATCCACAAGAAATAGGAGTTTCCTTACGTGATCCGCTTCTAGATGAAATATAAATATCGCACTCTTTAGCTAAATCAATAGGCCTAAACCAATCTTCCGCTTCTCGAATGCCAATATGAGTTGCGGTTTCCTTATTTAAAGTTTCAAATAATTTATCAGAAATTAAAAGATCACATAGAGATTCAAAGGAATTTTAACTTTTCTTAACGAACAATAATATTGGAAGTTTGCCATCAATCTTGCAGCAAATTGGATGTATGTCTCGCCTGATGATTTTACAGCATTTTTAAATTAGTTTAAACACTCGCGAGGGGTTACTTGGAATTCTCTGAGTACTATAGATTTTAGTTTTTCATAGTCATTAATTCCTCCTTTTTAATATACAATAAGACGTTATGAGCTCTTTCGCCCAGAAGATTTATTAAAATTTCAGATTTATATTCGTCATTTATTTTCTTGGTTAAAAATGCGCGTTCTAATGATTGGAAGAACAGATTAAAATTTTCAGATCTGGTGGGAACAGGAAGAGATAAAGTCCTAATACTTTTTATCATATTTTCTATGTTTGTTTCGAACTGTTTCTCTTCGACTTTAGCTGCAGGATTTAAACTTAATGCTTTATTTTTAGCCGTTTGAAGTTCGACTTCTTTTTCTAACTGTGCTAACTGTAGTTTTGCGAGCTCAATTTTCTGTTTTTCTAAAGTTGCCTCTCTTTCGTTTCGCGATACCCTCTCATCTATACAGTTTTTAATTAAAGTTTTAACGAAATCTGCATCACTTTCAAATGTACTACTCTTCTCAATTTTAGTCTTTAGTTTAGCTATGGTGTCCGTACTCTCCACAGTACCGTCTAGATCCTCAACAACTCTTATGAGATCCTCTTTAAGAGCGTTTTTATACATTTTAGAAAAAATATGGAAAGATCCTACCTTTTTTTTTCCAGCTCCCTTGTTGCTCGCACGTACGATGTATCCAATAATTGAAGAAAAACATTGATTCTCTTCTACGCAGATGAACACAGATCCCACAACCTCTTCGCAGGTTATATCGTTAGACGAAAAATAGTTCTTGAAATTGGTAAAATGACACATCTTCGCAGGTGTTAAATCAATAGTTCCGACCTCTATACAAGCGGAATATTCACGCTGGGTTCGAATGAAAAATTCAACCTCTACACAGGTTGAGCGAAGTTTCCAAAAAATGGCGGCGCGTCTCCTCCACGGACGCTTCTTTTGTTCACTTGTTCCAAACTTTGATCAAAATCCCGGCCGAGCCCCCATAATTTGTGGGAGACAACAAGGGGTCCAAGACATTTGTATTTCTTCAGATTTATTTAAACTTAACAAAAATTAATTTAAAAAAAGGTAGCTATTCTACAATTAGATTTCCATGATGTGACGACGGGAACGCCTGCTCGCGCACCTCAGTCTCTTTCTCCACTTTTTTCTCAATGGTCAAAGTTTTTGTTTCACATTGGATCAGCTGCGCCTGCGCGCGAAGACTGCGTGCTTTGTTTCGTTGAGAGATTCAATTGGATGACGACTCCACAACCGATTCCACACACACACACACACACACACACATATATATATATATATATATATATATATATATATATATATATATATATATATATATATATATATATATATTCATTCTACATTTTGACTCTTTTATGCACATCTACTTGATAACTACAAAGCAGAAACAAAAAATTATAGTTTACAAAAAACTAAAAAACACACTTTTATGGTTCTTAATATAAGAATAAAATGATTTACGAGGCAATTAATGTCATCGGGTAAAAGCGGGGGGTGCTCTATATCAATTGTTATAATTTCTTACTACTTCTATTCCGAAATGTTGAGTTAGTGTAAAAATGCAGTAGAAAGCACGCACTCTTTTATCACACACACAATGACATTAATTTTCTCGTAAATCATTTTACTATATAATAAGAATTAATTTTTTTACTTTTTGTTCGATTAACCATAAAAGCGTGCTTTTATTTTTTTAAAACTATAATTTATTTTTTAGTTCGATCTACAATAAAAGCATGCATTTTTAGTTTTTTAAACTATCATTTATTCATACACTTTTTTTTTTAGTTTTTGGTTCGCGACCGGAAAAGTTTGCCCATCCCTGAGTTAAACAAACTATTTTTTTCACATGCACGTGTCTTTTTTTATTTCCATCTTCAGCAAACTGGGGATAATTGTCTATATTATGGTAAGAAATTGCTGACTCAAGAAAACGTTTTTGCCTTTAGGTTTGCTCTTAATCTTTTAGTCGCCAAATCTGGAAATGGGATCTGGAATTAGTCGCCAAATTTGGAGATGGTATATACAATTAGCCTCCAAATCTAGAAATGGTATAATGAATTAGTCGCCACATCTGGAAATAATTTCTGATGATCCTAATCAGGAGAATGGAACAAAATTATGAAATTATTGTACTGACATCGGTCCTTGACAAGTGTGAAAAATTTCGAATTAATCTGACCGTTTAAAGTGGGTAAAAATCGAGTTCAAAAATTGCGTTACATACAAGTGAAACTTATAAACGCGTGTTAAAAAGTTACATAATCATGCAATGGATGAATGTCACATATCAAACATTACTGCTTACGTATTCCAGAAAACTGATTTTTATCGCTACTTGTATTCCATCTGGCGAGTAATGTTCCCTCAATTCGTTAATTCTCAAAAAAGTTAAGTAAAATATAAATAAAAAAAATTTTAAAAATAAAAATGTTAAAACAGAACATTTGCTCTTCCAAATGCAAATATTTATTAAAATCCTTCCATACTAAGAAATTATTGATATCGTTCATCGAAGCAGTTTCCAATGATTTTGACTTATGTTTATAGTAATTGGTTAGTAGCAAAAGCTATATAAAATAATAAAACAAAAAAAAAACCCTCGAAAAACTCTTTACGACAGCGTTTCTCAAACTGTGCCCCCTTGGGAGCCGTGACAACTCTACAAGGGGGCGAGAGCATATTGAAAAGTCAAAAACAAAATTTTATTTAATTAATGTTGTTTGTTTAACTTCAGTAAATTAATAAATACATTCTGACGTAATAAAAAATAAAACACATATTTACATTGATATATTACACTTATAAATGTATCAGTACTACACAATGTATTTTATAATTAATTTAACAGTACAAAGTTTTAAGAACAAGTTTAATAATTACCAGTGATCCCATGAGCTTGTCATACATAAAATTATATACAAAAATTAACCCTTATCTTGATAATTTGCACTGTTTATAATTAATCCCTTACTGCCGAGAAAAAAAGTTATGCGATTCGCTTCCCAATTCTAACCGTTTTCTACGTAGGCGTGCGTATACGATGTATTGGGAGGGGGGGAGTAAGAAATAAGGAGCAAATAATCTGAAATAAGTAAATCCTTCACAAACACTGTGTTAAGGTCCTTTTATTGCATTCCAAAGCCATCGGAAAAATTTTATGGATGGCAGTGCACAGAAAAAATCATACTTCGGAAAACGTATATATATGTCCGGGAAAATTAACGATTTGGTTGAGCGAGAAGTTTATATACGCCAGTGGTACTTAAAAGATTAAAGTCGTATAGACGCTTTAGCGTCAAAGTATCGTAGTATTGAATTCAATACATTGTTATTGTATGAGGGAGGCGTGATGTGAAAATTTTGATTGGATATTGGGTCGCGCGAATATTGAAACTTTGAGAAGCACTGCTTTACGAATTTATGTGCCTACTCTTCAAGTATTAACTCAGTACGATTCTTCCAGACTCTACTACGGCAGAAAACAGGAGGTCGTAGTCACGAGCTTTATCGAGAAGGATGTTCAAATCCATCCACGGATTAAAGTTATGATTTATCAAATACCCGTTGCGTAAGGCAGTGGTACAGGGCACAGCAGTCAGCGTCGTTAACCGGATGGGCGAAAAATGATGAGGTAGCTCTGAGCTATCTCTCTGCAGTTCTACAGCAAAGTTACAAAACTCAACTCAAAGAAGCAAAAAATGAAAAGTGGACAATGTGAATACATTGTTTTCTTTCTACACATTGTAACAGATTTACTCTTCATTAACGCTTTGCCAAACACATCTTCTCCAGAAAGTAGTGTCTGAATTATCCAAATCGAAACAAACTTGTACTAGGAAAACATTTTCCTTAAACGTGCATCGTTTGAGAAAATAAGTAGGAGTCTTTCATGGAGGTTCCTCCAAAACAAATGCTGAAGAGGGCTGCAATTTGCAAACGAGTTATATTCGTGTGTGATGCAACATCCCCTCCTCCAATCCATTAATCTCAGGTATGTGTGCGACTTTATGGAAATGCTTTCCCAAGGCCGCTCGCTTTCTACAGTGAGATAATATTTAACATTCTGGATAACAGAGGAAGATAATTGAAGCTCTGCTACAAAGAGGCGAATCTCGCGGAAGCCACGTCGTGAAGTCACGGACGGGATTTTCATGTCTCGCGCTCCGGCTGAAGGTCGTGGAAACACAATCGATGCAAAAACAAAAAGCAGCGGAGACGTGTTTTCTGAGGAAAAGACAAAAGACCCACTTCTTTTTTTGAGGATGAGGTATCCACTAGATGCTTTCTGAAGGAGAATTCTCGCCCCGTATCTGGGCTCTGTAGCTGTGTCGTTGCTGAGTTTTCTTTCTTTTCTTTAATGTTTACATTTGTATGGCTTGCTGGCGTGAAGAATAAGGGGAAGTCCGAATGCTTTGTTTTATATCTGAAGTGGTGAAGAGACCAAATGTCTCGAGAATCTTTTTCTCTGTTGTTAGCCTGGATATTCAAAAAAAAAAAGTTTTGTTTTATAAAATAATTTGTTCCTGGAGAGAGAACTGCCTGTTTCTGTTCAGTGCAACCCGAGTCAAATCCTATTTGTAATATAAAACTACGATCAGATGAAGGGGTCGACTCCTCAGCTGGCACAACACTCTTCACATCCAAATCATGTCAAAGTAAGGAGTATCAATCTATCCATGCGAGGATCTTCTGAAAAACATGATCTGGACTCGTCGGTTACGTGTCTGTTACTCTGCCAACGAGGATATTTATGATCCATTTTTGTATTGTTCTTGTTTGATATGGTTTTGATGATAACCGCGTAGACCATTGACAATAGCTAATAATGGTTTTTATTAGTCTCAATTTCATAGATAACCGCCGAGAGCTAGTCTTTAATTTTTCTGGCTGTATTAAGGCCAAGTTGAATTCAAATGGACAACATTCTTTATTTTTCTAGAGATCATTATTAAAGAAACAGAACAGAAGGATCATAAAATTTACATCATAAAATTAAACAGTTTCAAATTAACTGCTATCTATCTGTTATTCTATTATCCAGGTTACCACCTCGTTTTTTTTTCAAGATGCAAAATAAACATGATTGAAAATGAACCATAAAACTATTCTTACATATTGCTGATGTAGTTTTGTGACAATTCTTTACTTTAAGATCTAAAAGTTTTTATCCATGAATAATAATAATAATAATAATAATAATAAAAAGATTACCCTTATATAGTAATTTTGCCATAAAATCGAATGATTATATATATATATATATAGGTTAAAATGATCTCTAAAAAGTATATCTCCTTTTATTGATTAGTTGTTTATTAAAACTCAACTCAAACTCAGTGGCGCAACAGCCCAGGAAGGCCAAGACCTACTGTGCCCATCAGTTGTTTACTAATGTCACTAATAAAGCAACGGGATAGTTATTGGCAACGTTGCTTGTCATTCTGAGTCTCAATCTAATAACAAACACAGCTTCTGAAATGGCAATATGTTCTCTTAGAACACTTCCATTCTATTCTAATGTAAAATTTTTAAATCTCAATATATGTAATGTGAAAGTGAGTGAAGGAGATGAACCAGGTAATTTTGAGCACCACACAAAAGAGAGAATTGTGAGGCCCGATAAATCAGCCTCTCTGCACAGCACGTCTTCAGTGGTACTCTAGGGCTCGAACTTATATATATATATATATATATATATATATGACAAACCGGCCACGAGCTCATGACCGCATGTTTAATGCGCATTAGCCTCGCTACACGAGACTAGGCCACTTGAAAATCCAACTCGATTGAAACATTGCCGGCTCGATGTTTAAGATAATAACAGATAGTAATACGTAAAATGAATAGACATCCTGTACTGTATATTCATATTCATTGAATGAATTAGGCGTATAAATAGAAGGATTAAAATAATGAATGTGCTTTATCGAGTATTTTAAGTACCTGATTTCTAACTGAAGTTTCTAATTTGCTGTCAAATACATTGCATCTGGTGTGCAAAAGTTTGCTCCTTTTTTACTTCGTTGATATTTTTGCCAGTTAGGTTAAGGCACACACAACGCGCTCTTTCTCCTATACAAATATACTTTAAAATAAAATTCAAAAAGAAAATCGTTAATTACATGTAACAGCAATTTCATTAGAGCAAACAGCACGAAACTGAGTTTTTCTTGACCCACTGAGTAATTGTCATCATCATTATATCTGGCAAGACAGCCTCTCTTGGGCCAGTGCCTTCCTTTGAATTTTCCTCTATAATGAGTGAGTGACCGCGATATAGTCTAGAGGTCAAGGTATCGGATCGTGGCTAGATTCTCACTGAGAATTGTACCACATGCGACATGTGGCACGCGTGCCATAGGTTGCCAACCCCTGCTCTAATATATGGTAGTTTAATTTTGATTCCTTTATTAACATCGTAGTATGAAACTGCGTGAGGGCTATGGGTGCCGGATCTTATAATTTTCAGCATCGCTCGAGTGACAAGGAAGACACCTGAGCTAGCACTCCCCTATCCAAACTACCCACATCACATCAACGGGGGGACATTGAGCCTCGACAAATTTAACGTGCATCGGCGGTTCAAGTGTAGTATAGGAGGGGAACTTTGGATTTCACGATTTTTCTTCGGATTTTTCGACGTCATGGTGAGATATCGAATTCATTATAAAATAAATAATAAATAATACCGAAAAAAGTACCTTGGCGACCACTTTTAGTCACCAGAATAAAGGACTGCGCCAAGTGCCCCCCATACTACACTTGAACCTGCATCGGCTCCCTCTATACGGAAGGTCTTCAGTGGCGACAGGACTCGAGCCTACGACTGTACAACGCCGGTCACAAGCTCACAACTATAATCATTTGGTTATCGAGTAACAAGGTGTACCAAGAAAATTGTTACATGTTATAAATTAATTAATTTTTTAAAAAAGTATTCTCCTTAGAACACACTATAGTTTACAATGAAATTAAGCCTATTTGAAAATAACTATACTCGTAAGATAACTCTTTTTTTAAATTCCTACTATTAGCTCACACTCTCTATTCATTATTTATCTTGGAGGAATTTTCGATCGTTAAAAAAATACATTTTAAAGAACCCCATTGAGCTGAAATTTTATATACATGATTATTTTGGATGACAATACAATAATTTCATTATAATTAATAAAAGTTAATTGATTAAAACTAATAGTTTAAAGAATTACAAATACAGCTACGTTAGCATCATTTTTGGCGATTTGGGTCAAAACTTGAAAAGGTTTTTCTCTCGTTGTTTTAAAGCATTCAGTTGAACTGAAATTTTATACACACGATTGGTTTTGGATGACAATACGATAATTTAATGATAATTAATAAAAATTAATTCTTACTTAATGTTGTGATTCTGTCCTATATATTTACATATTTATATTAAATATTTAATAAAAAGTAGCTAAAATAAAATTTTTCTTTTTTGATCTAAGTAGGAATTGACTTAACATTTTTCTTTATATTTCTTGTTTTGTAATGCGTTGATAAAATATCAACGCATACAATTATAAATAAACATAAATGCACAATATATACTGGAGAGTGATTTTTTTATTAAATACAATTTTAATTTTTTTGAAAACAACAAATGTATTTAAATTTTTAGTTTTAATTAATAAATTTAAAACAAAGAATTATAATTTATAATTTTGTTATAAACTGTTATTTACTAAGTACAGTTACATTTATGGGTTTTGTGGGATATGGAGCAAAAATTTACTCTAATGAACAAATCTAAAGGATAATTTATAAATAATATAAACAGGTTATCTTTTTCAGCATCATAATACAGGAATGCCACAAAAATTAGGCCGTAGCTGCTAAGTAGTTATGGTCACAAGTTCGTGGCTGGCGTGTCACGAGCTTGAGTCTAGAGTCACTGAAGACTTCCCTTGTAAAGGTGTTGATGCACGCTAAATCTGTCGTGGTGTGGTAGTTTGGAGAGGAAGAGGCGCAGCTGGTCGCTTGACCGTGACTCAAAATTATGAAGTCCGTCGCCAATGATGCGACTATTTCTGAAAAGTGTAAGGTTAATAAACACTCACTCACCGAAAAATTAAATTTCAAGTATGTAGTGAGATGAAACGAAGAAAATTAAAGCAATGTTTTAATATATAGCTATGTAAGAGAGTACATGGCACAAAGGTACACGGTTCAAGATTACTGTGACGTTTCCCGTAACACAGCAGTGAATCGGCTTTTTTGTGGATGTGATCACCACTGCAATGAACATCTGCTCTCTTAAAAATTGCGTGGTCTTGCCTTGGACATCACCCCGGCAATCTTTGTCATCACGAATCCCCTACTCCACCTACGAACCGGATGTAACTCGAGGATAAAGACGATGACCCCTATCATCCCGGAGACCTTAGAGAGGGGAGAGAGTGGAGACGGTTTGAAAACTTCGCTGAGAACGGACGCAACCTCCTCCCCCATAAACAACAGAATTTGAACTCTAATGAACTCAACAATATTTTTAATAACTTCAATGTATATACTGTAATTAATAGCCACGACGCAAATAAACTAAATATTTAAATTAATAAATATTACGCTACCTTTATTTATCTCAAACGTCACAGTTGCAAAGGTTAGCACGATACATTCTCTTTACTATATCGTTTTTCGATTAGAAGTATCGCTGAAAACATCAACATTTTCATCAGTTTTATAAAGCATTTTCTTAGCAATTGAGGTCTTACAGCTACATCGAACTAATTTATATTTTGATAAACTTCTTGTTTGAGATTTTTATATAAATAGAAATATTAGTTTGCGAAGTAAGATCTACTTATACTTGTATTTGAGATTTTATTTTTACTTACTGTCACACTTTTTCCTTATTAATCGTCCATACTATTTTTATTTGTGTATGTACGTATACTTATTACTTTCAAGAACGGTACGATTTCTAAATTTTTTTCTTGTTTCTAGTTCTAATAATTCCATAAATATTGACCCTCATCACACACACACACACACAAATAAAATATTTTATATTCATGTATGGCATCATCAATCAAGATTTTATGTAGAACGTTGATCACATTATTGATTTTTCCTTTTAAAAAGTTTATTGTACAAAAGGTTTTATTGTAAAATGTTTGGATTGGAAATACTATTCTGCTTAAGAAGGAGGGAGGGGGGAGGGTGAGATGCGAAATGTATTATGGGACGCAATGGTATTTTACACACAGGACTGGGTATAAATGTGGTTATATTTGGATTCTTCATTCATTCTTGTCCACAGATATCCTTGAACGCTTACGTCGATTCATTCGC
This sequence comes from Trichonephila clavipes, assembly GCA_019973935.1. Classification (NCBI taxonomy): domain Eukaryota; kingdom Metazoa; phylum Arthropoda; class Arachnida; order Araneae; family Nephilidae; genus Trichonephila; species Trichonephila clavipes. The sequence continues at coordinate 726,042 of BMAU01014878.1, forward strand.
CATGGTCCATGATCTGTCAGTAAACAGGAAATTGCGGAATTCTTTTTCAAAGATGATGCTTTCTCTCAATTGATGTATGTTTCCTTAGATGATGCTCCTTACATGATTTGTCATGTAATAGGTTTTTCTTCCTCCATCAAGAATTTTCCTTAGAATATTACTATTCCGTCTCTACGAGAATAAAAAAACGGTAATAAAAAAAAAAGAACGCGTGATTCATTTCACTTCTCGCTGTTTATGATCTGCATCCAAGGCCTGTGTTTCAATTCAGTTTCGTTTTGGATTATCATACTTCCTAGAAAATTTACTAATATGGGTGTTCGGAAAGGAGTGATTGCGTCATATTTAAATTATATGGAAGGCATTAATTATGGAATGCTTGATAATGCTCCTTGGCCACTTCCTGAAGAAATTCACTATTATAAATAGATAGCCGTTACCCTCCTGCTTCACTGGGTATTTCATGACGTTGAGATGATTATAAGCTGTTTATACTATATATATATATATATATATATATATATATATATATATATATATATATATATTCGATTGTGTTGAAAAATATTCTTATAGTTCCCATTTCTTTATATAAAATGAAGAGGACTAGAATTTCTTCAACTGAAATATGATTATCTTTGAAGCTTCTCGAGTGGATTTCTACTCAACAAAACAAACATGGTGGTTAAATTTCAAGTCAAAGTCTCATAATTCAAAAACGGAAATTTGTTTATCAATATACCCCGCAACCCCTGTTGAGATTTGACCTCCGAAAGACCCATTTTTAGTTGATCTCTATTCAACAAAGGAAACACTATTTCCGAATTTTAAGCGTGTAGGTCTAACAGTTCAAAAACACATGAATTGTTGTCTGTTGCACCCCTTAATCCTTCGCAATTCCGCCTTTGGGTGTCGATTTTTGCAAAAATCGTTCTCAGCGGATGCTTTCCTGAAAAGAAATTTCAAAAGTCAGTAGGTCTAAAAGTTCCGGAGATATCGTGATGAGTAAGTGAGTCGCTTTTTTCCTTTATATATATATACACTCATGTCCATAAATTAAGGATAATTCAGAATCACACAGAAATTGAACTCTAAAAGTAAAAATTTCACCTGTAGAATTATCACACACATCTTGAAGAAGAATATGCAAATTAAAGGAAACCACCAGATGGCACAGATAGTACGTCACAATGACGAGAGTGTAAGAGAGGGGTATATAAGGAATGGTGGCAAAGACGTAAAATTGTTAATCGCCGTCATGACACCTTGCAGAATGCAAAACACCACTCTCTCCATGCCCCTCATCGAAGACTTGTCCAGATATGGGATGGAGGACTGTTCTTACAGTCCAGAAGTCCCAAAAAGCAACGCCTATTCAACATAAAATTGTTCACAAGCGCTTTAAAAGCCTCTCAGTGCAATAACCGCATAGTTATGGCACAAAAAAAGCATTTGGATGATTTTTTACTTGGTAGAATTATTGGAAGACTGGAATGTGAACTTATCCTGCTGGAAGTATCCGAGGAACTTGAATCGCCCACAGTGTCATCTCCAGGCTTTGGCAACGATTCCAAGATCATGGTTATGTGAGTAGATATTACAGCACCGGTTATTCCCGAGTTACAACGCCGAATGAGGACCGGTATTTGGCAGTTACTGCCAAAAAAACAGACGGAGCACAGCATCAGACCTGTCTCGTCAGGTCTCTTCAGCTACCGGTACGACAGTTTCAAGGCTACGTGTACATACGCTTAGGGCACATTGGTCTATATGCTCGTAGTCCTGTCAGATGTGTTCCACTTACCGCAACTCACTGTCGCCTGCGATTAACCTGGAGTAGAGAGCATGCATTGTGGACACCACAACAGTGGTCTTGTGTGATGTTTTCCGACGAGTAGGTTTAGTTTACAATCTGATTTTCGCCGGACTTTAATATGGAGAGCGCCAGGTACCCGTTACCACCAAGAGAACACCATTGAACGACACCGTTACGGTGGTGCAGGATGGCTCGTTTGGGGATGAATTATTCTTGGTTCCAGTACTGACCTGCATGTTCAGAGCGTAACGATGACAGGCCACATCTATCGGGATGTCATTCTGGAACAACATGTACGTTTGTTTCGGGTTGGCATGGGTGCTGAATTTCTGTTTATGGGTGACAACGCCCGTCCTCACCTCACCGTGCAAACATTGTAGACGAATGCCTTCAATCGGAGGATATCACCCGTATGGATTGGCCAACATACTCACCGGACTTGAATCCAATAGAGCATTTGTGGGATATGCTTGGCCGACGAATTGCAGCCCGTTAACCCCCTCCCACCTGTCTACTGGAACTTCAGAGGGCATTGCTTGTTGAGTGGTGTAATATTCCCCAAGATCAGGTTGATAATTTGATACTCAGCATGCCTAGGCTTTGTAAGGCCTGTATTGCATCGTCCGGGAGACATACTCCGCATTAACCATCATACTAACCATGTTGTACTGTTTTTGTAAATAGGTTTTTTTTTAATTTGCTCCAGGGAGTAAAAATCACCATTTTTATTAATTATGTCAAACATATAGCATCTTTTTTGCTCTTTACCTTTTATTTAATAAATAGACTTTACAAATAAGTCAAATTTGTTTTGCTTCTGTCTCTTTCTTTGCCTGAACTTCATTATCCTTAATTTATGGACATGAGTGTAGATGAGTAAATATGTTACTTAAAATGATGCTTTTTTTTAAAATACTTGATAAGTATTCCCAAATCCATTTTGTTTTGTAGATTTGACTACAAAATGTAAATCAAGACAACACATCCTAATTGTGTTAGAGAAATATGCTCTCAATATTAAAATCACATTTTTATTTTTCAGTCAGGAATTTTAAAAAAGAAGTTTTCTGTAAAATAAGCACTACTTTTTTATAATTTAAGCATTTATCAATATGGTTTCCTCTCTTCCTTATGTGGTTGTTGTAGTCAAACAGCCGACAATAACAATCCGTTTAAAGTAATTTTATAAACACAGAAGAAATACTATTTAAAAGGTGAATTTAAAATATGGGTAAACCTTCTATAAAAAATTTAGATGTATTCCTTTAAAATACACAATTGTAGGATATCGATTTACAGGTTTGATTTGATTTTAATTTACATCACATTCTGAAGCAACATGAGGATTATTGTGGACACACCTCGTAACTTTGAATCATGGTCATGTGCCCCCTCCTCTCTCCAAACTTTCACTCGATGGCAATGGGCGGACTCAAAAAGTTTAGCATGCATCAGACTGATGGCAGCAGGAACGAACACTCTCGTTCTGGTAGTGGTATTTGCATTGTCCCAAAACTTTGGAATAATAGCCATATCCCACAAAAAATTAATAACTGTAACTTTTAAGTCCCAAAATTATTCCAGTCTCACAAAGCTGAGAAACTCTGATGGTTGCTCTGTTTTTCGCAGTGAACTCATTGCTATTGATACAGGCCTTAAAGAGGCACTCTCAATTCCTGGTTCGAACAGCAACTGGATATTATCTGACAGTCGAAGTGCCATTCATCATCTTTCTAAATGGCATAAGGTGGCTGATAACAAAGGAGTGGCTATTTTGGAGAAACTAAAACGTCTTTCATCGTCTCGCGAGATAAATCTTTCTACAATGGGTTCCTTCGCACGTTAACATCGCGGACAATGAGATTGCTGACTCCCTAGCAAAAGATGGTGCAGCTCTACCTACTAGGAACTCGACCCGTCTCACCTATTTAGAGCCGTACCCCACTTACATCAACAACAAGCAATCAACTGTTCCTCCTGCTCATCACTGGTATGAGGCTAAACGACCTGATGGTTCCCTTTCCCTTCAATGTGGCAGGCAGGAACAAGCTATCTTAACTAGTTTCTGGAGTGGCCACCTCCGAACTTTGACTTTTAGGGATAAAATCAAATTTTTACCGACCTGTGTTGGGTGTTGTGCCTGCCAGGCAGAACACTTAACACAGGTAAACAACTAGAACATATAGAACATATTCTTGACTGCCTGGGGCTTTCAAAACAACTTCTTTATGAAGATCCTCTAATGGTGTTGGACTTTTTCAGAGTGAATGAGATCATGGACTTGGTCTAGCTTGGATAGACCTGGAGATGAGCAACAACATCATGCATCAGTCCTTCTACACAGCGGAACTTCAGCGGCATTACGTTTCGTATCCGGGACTCGACAACGGATGACCACTTGGCTACCGCAGCTTTATTGTGTTAAAGGAGATTCAATTTTATGCGAAGACAGGGGTTGATTTCTAAAAAAGTTCTCGCATATTACCGCTGAAGAACCGCCGTGCTGAGGGACCGATGCACGTTAAGTATGTCGAGGCTCCCAATGGTGCGGTGTGGAAGTACGACGTTAATCACTCTCGCCAGCTCATGTGTCGTCCTCGTCACTTGATCGAGTTTCAAAAATACGACATCAGTCGCAAACTTTCCTCACGCAGCTTAATAGTGCGACGTAATACATAACTGTCACTCAGTTCTAAAAAGAAAACTCCCTTTTTTATGGAATAACATTGTGATCACTTATAACTACACTGCTCAAAATAATTAAAGGATATTGCGGGTTTCGGTGGATCTTGTGGCTGGGAAACTTTTTAGCTGATTGATACATGGTCGACAGACGTAGTAGGTTATATGAGAATAAATTACACATGTTTGGCAGAAAAAATGCATTTTATTGCGCATTTGTGTACAAAAGGAAAAAAAACACAATTTATGAATATGAGGAAAAAAGAATAAGAAAAGGTGTCTTCTTCAAAGGAAATCATTTTCAGTAGGGGGTATGGTTTCCACGGACGGCCAGCAACGTTGAGCACCTTTGAGACATGGAGTCAATGAGGCTATTAATCACGAGTTGGGGTATTCTGTCCCACTCTTCCAGAAGAGCTCTTTCCTGTTCTTGGAGAGTGTGTGGGGTGGTTGGTGGCCAGCAATTTGTCTTCCTAGAGTGTCCCAAACGTGCTCTATTGGATTCATGTCTGGAGAACACGCTGGTCATTCCATTCGTACGTTTCCTTCCTCGAAAAGGAAATCCTCCACCAGGTTAGCACGATGTGGCCTGCAGTTATCGTCCATTAAAATGAAGTCATCTCCGATTGCTGCAGCGTAAGGGACTACAATAGGTCTGAGGATCTCATCCCTATATCGGCGAGCAGTCAGAGGTCCATCTCGAATGATGTAGAGGTCTGTGCGCCCGTCAATGGAGATGACACCGTACACCAACACTCTCCCACCGCCAAATCTGACACTTTCGTGCACGAACGCAGGATTGATTATTCCTACTACCACGGTCCCTCCAGATGAAAATACGCCTATTATCGGTTGAACAGAAAAACGGGACTCGTCAGAAAAAAACATTGCTCCATTCATTTCTCCTCCAGTTCGCATGCTCTGTTGCCCACTCCCTGCGGTCGTGACGATGCCTTGATGTTAGTCTAACACATACCATCGGTCGGCGAGCATACAGACCTAAACCATGGAGCCGGTTTCGGAAAGTCTGAATTGAAACCGTGGTGCCAGTAGCCGAGCGAAGGTGTTGTTGGAGAAGAGTAGCGTTCATATTTCGGTGTCTCCGAGCCGTTAACACTAAATAACGATCTTCATTGGGCGTTGTTGCCAGTCTACGATCTTGTCCTGGTCTTCGGCCTGCACTTCCAGTCTCCAAAAAACGGTTCCAGATCCTGGAAATCACACTTTGTGACACTCCAATGGCTTTCGCTACTTCGGCTTGAGCTTAGCCCCCTTCTAACCTACCAACAAGTCTCCAAGCTTTTGAATCGGTTAAATGATTTCGCTGAGACATCGTACTCATCGAAACAAAGCAGTCACTGAATACCGATCATCCTTGTCTTCATTTCAGTTGAAAACCTAATTTCATTCGCTGCCGCTGAAGCGACGTTTTTGACGTCGAACTCAAAATTATCATACTCCACAGTTTGAAAATCAGAAAAATTTGCATTTGGGATTATCTTCTTCCGTTTTCGGTAAAAAAAAAATTCGCTTATATCTTTATTTTATATAAAACTTACAATATCCTTTAATTGTTTTGAGCAGTGTATATGCTCCCCATGAAAAACATTTCATTACAAACTTAAGTAAAATTCATTATGATATAAAAACAAAAATATCACATGATTTCTAACTTCATAATTAAAATTAAAAATCGAGAATAAAATACAATGTTGTGTTAACTAGTTTATTCTTCAAAATTACTTAGTGTAGTTAGTAAAGAACACTTGAAGAGGAAAATTTTTTTTTTCCTTTTTAGTAAGAATCTTTTCTTTTCATTCGGATAGGCAAAGTTTTTAGTCAGCTTATGTTGCATTCACGTACACACATATGCGGACAGAAAAAAATCGGATAGAATAATTTTCCCTAATCGTGTCGTTAAGAATATAACGCACTTGTTTGAAGGTGTCCCTCTCACTAAAATGAGCAAATTAACGAAAGACATTTTTTTTTCTACATCGAGATGGGACACCATTTAAAAATAACCATAAGAACTACTGAAAAAAAAATGATAGTTTTTCTATGACTTCTGACTGTCACTAAGTGTATATAATCCGAAACATAAATGCACTGCTTACTAGAATATCTAATTTGACGAGACAATAAACATGTGAAAAGGAACTACAAATAAGTCTTAGTGAATGTGTAAATATACTCTAACTGTTAAATTGTAGGGAAGTTTGTCACACGTTGCAGGAAAATATCCGCATTTTTCCAATCGCATTGTCGAGAAACCGCGTTTTGAAGGAGAGGTTAATACACTTAAATATTATTTATAGTATTTTTAAATAAAGTGTGTGTTGATAAACTCATAGTAAAAAACGTCGTATAAACATTGAAAAACTTTAAAATATAACTCCGAATAATTTCTTTAGTTAAGCAAAAGATTACCATGACACTTTTTAAGGCTGTTTTCGGTTAATGTTTAAGAATAGGATCCGAATTTGTGGAACATTTTTTCAGATATAAAAAAAAGGAAAAATTAACCGTTTCAGTGCGGCGAAACGCTATCGCGCTTCTCTTGTTTTATGCCGAAAATGCAGAGACGCTGCTGTTGGGTAGTATAATTTTCGCATCTATTGAGAGCAGTTGAATTCCTATCAATCGCAGTTTTTATTCATTTTACTCAATTGTGATTTTTAATAATATAAGAATTAAAATAAAATAAAATACAGTGGTAAGTAGTAATGCAGTAGAGCCTCTATGGTACGTTAAACAAAATGGGCGATTTATTAATAAATAATGAGTTTTATTTATTTATTCGGAAAAATGTCTGGGTAAAAAATTAATTAGACTGCAATTTATTTCGAACATTATTGATTATATAGAGGAGGAATGGATAGCAAGCAAAAATGCCACAGGAAGACTACCAATAAGTACAAAGTTTTCTTTAGAAAAGTTGCCTGGGCCAAACTTGCGACAATGTGATGTATGCAGTAATAAAAATGGTAATGGAATTAAACGATCCAACTTAATTTGCGCTATAAGTAAAAAAGGAATTCATAGAATTTGTGCAGAAAAACATTCTTGTGATAAGTGAGAATAAAAATTATTTTTGTTGGTAAGAATTACTTGTTACATAATAATTAGTGTAAATTATAACCATTTCTATTGTTCTCCAAAAAAATTACTACGCATTTCATTCTGCACTTTTAGCATATATATAAGAAAACTCTTCAGCACTCAAATGGTTAATATGATATTCTGGCTTCATTATCCTTTAGAGAGCAACATTTTTTATCATACTTCCCGTTTTTAACCGAGTTGATTGATTTTTCTGGTATAAAATGTGTTTCGCATTTGTTATCCTATACCGTAATATTAAATGGGCTTTGCCTTTACGTATTAAAACAGAAAAGAAAGTATTCACGGAATATTTTGAAATTTTTAAAAACACTACATTGTTTACAGAGGTACGAGTTATAATATGGCAAATTTCCATGGAAATTGGGTCATTTTTCTGTCTGAAAATGTGCTTCGCGCTTCGTTAGAGCTCTCGTACTTTTACCGAAGACAGCCTTAACCTTTTAAAATTCCATTCATAAAAAAATTCTTTTTAATATCTTTATAATTTTTCTATACAATAAGTATTATGAAATCATAAAAATTGAATGCTGTATATTTACAAAATTCAAAAGTAAAAAATTGTCTTCTCTAAATCGTCTTAAACTCTTGTTATTTAATAATTTCCACTTTTTTTAGTTCTAAACATACATTGAAACTAACGATTGAAGAGTTTATAAATATATCACACATAAAGATCCGCTCAACACAGAAACTGATACTCGATAAATCTGCACGATTTCGTAGTTTCCCTCTAGTTTGACGGAGATGTGTAAAGTGTGATGCACACTCGTATTATTATTGATCAGGGTTGCCGTTGTGTCACAAGTTCGAGCTCTTGTGCCACTGAAGACCCACCGAGTAGAGGAGCATATTTAATCTTTCTTGGCTCATAGTCCTCCCATTGGTATAGTATGGAAGGGTGGGGTGCCTGCTCAGATGTTGTCCTTGTCACTTTACTAAGGTTCAAAATTACTAGAAACCAGTCTTTGACGCAGCTTGGCCGGAGTTGGCCCTTGTGCCATTCAAATTCAAATTCAAAATTAATAGGTAGCCTTCGTGTTGTTTTATAGTGCGACGTTAATAAACACTCCCTCATTTCCTATTCAACATAATTAACCAACATTTTTTCTAAAGAAAGTATCAATATGAATATCTTTACGGTGATGGAATGTGGAGCCTTTTCATAAGCATTACTACTTTTATAATTATCGAATTACAAGTGTTTTTTTAACGCAATATAAAAAAAATTTCCAAGGAAAGCTTTACAAAAAATCTTACTTTACAACAGATTCAAATTTGTTGCTCTAAAAAACTAATTCTTAGTGCAATTTTTCAATTCTTACTATTATATAGCCTCACACACACTCTCTATATTTATTTATTTATTTATCTTCGTGAAATTTTCAATCGTTCACATAAAATACATTTTAAAGCGCTCAATTGAACTGAAATTTTATATACATGATTGTTTTGAATGACAATACAATGATTTAATTATAATTTAAAAAATTGATTTAAACTAATTATTCAAAGAATTACAAATACAGCCACGTTGGCACCATTTTTGGCGACTTGTGTCAAAACATGAAAAGGTTTTTTGTCACATTTTAAGACACTCGTTTGAGCAACAATTTTCTATACACTATTGTTTTGGGTAAAAATACGATAATTTATTTATAATTAATTAAAATTAATTGACTGAAACTAATTATTTAAAGAATTACAGATACAGCCACGTTGGTATCATTTTTAACGACTAGGGGGTCAAAACTTTAAAAGATTTTTTTTCTCGCGTTTTAAAGTCTTCAGTTAAATTGAAATTTTATGGACACGATTGTTTTGGATGACAATACGATACTTTAATGATAATTAATAATAATTAATTACCACATAATGTTGAGATTCTGTCCCATGTATATACATATTTATAGTAATTGCAACTATTTAATAAAAAGTAGCTAAAATAAAATTTTTCTTTGTTGATCTAAGTAGGAATTGACTTAGTTTTTTTTTACATTACTTGTAAATAAACTTTTTCGGAAAAATCTCTTGAAAAAAGCAAGGAAAGATTCTGAAACCTTTTATAATAGCAAGTCTAATTTCACAGTAGGTTAACTTTTTATTATTATTTTTAGATTTAAGAGATAATCGCTTAAAAATTCGCTTAGTTTCATTTTAAAACAAGGTTCTTTCTTGCTTATGTTTTAGATTCAATACCAGCTAAATGCTAAATTATTATTTGTTTGTGACAAATTTTGTTGCACATAGTTACATCAAAATTTGTACTATGTAGTATCATTCTATATTAGACCCTATTGTATAGTTCTGTTCATTCTCTAAGTGATTGAAAAAAAACGGGTTTTGAAAATTTTTCGCTAATGATGTGAGCGCTATTTATTTTTGCATTATCTTTGTCTTATTGAAATACAAAGCTTGCGAAATCATAAAAATTAGTAAAGGTTCATCGTGGTGTTATTTACTTAACGTGTGCGATCGACTTATTTCGATCGCGCTAAATCATCCAAACTGCACAATAGAGATAATTCGAGCGAAGTCGTCTTTTATGCTCTTGTCATTTTCCCACTCGATTATAACCTAGTTCTAAATCTGCACTCATGAGACTGACTGCGATCTATCAACGTGATTTCAGATTTGATCTGATCTGTCGTCGTAAATTTAGATAAAATTTGTAGTAAACTAGCTGGTATACCCGTTCTTCGACGGATGAATTAAAAAATCAACAATACAGATTGAAGAATAAAGAAGTAGTTTTTGATCAGCTAATTTTACGTGAATTGCGAATTAAACAAAAAACAATGCTTTTTGCATATCTTAGTTGAACAAAAAAACCAATATTTGTTAAATTTCAAGTCCGTGTGTCTAGTAGCGGATAAAAAAGGATTTTTTTTCATTAATAACTCCCCCGTAACTCCCTTGTGGGTCGATTTTTGAAAACACCTTCCTAAGCTGATCTTTGCTCAGCAGAAGTAACACATTGTTACGCATTTTGTGTAGTGAGCGCTTAAAATAGTGTAAATAATTTATATCTGGATGTTTAATACATTACTATTATTTTCTGTCGAATTTATTTTATGTTAAATTTGTAATATTCGCAAACAACGTCGTTCCTTACATTATAATGGTGATTCAATAGAAAAATAGCGAACCGTTGGTGATAGAGCCAAGTTGACATAATTTTTGACGACCCTGTTGGCAACTTGGCGATTAATTGAACGGTTCAGAAGTCGATATACTGTAGCGCCGCGTGGTGGGGAGCTGCAACAAAGAGGATAGCACAAAAACTTTCTACATAAAAAAATACATATACATGCCAATTTTCATAGTGATGGATTGAACGGTGTTGGGGTGACGCGATTTCTCTCTCTCTTCTCTCTCTCTCTCTCTCTCTCATTCATACATCCATCCATTTATATATATATATACTTAGATTTAGAAAAATATTATTAAAAAGCATTCTTTCATTTCCTAGACATCAGCATTTGAAACGCATTTTATAAATGAAAAAAATTGAGGTGAATTAGTAGGAAAACTTGTTCAAAGTTATAGCGCTACAAATATAAAAAAAAAAACTTCTGGAATTCTATGGCGAACGGAACATCATTTTCCCAGTTTTGCTCCACCAACATAAAAATAATAATCTCCTACAGGATATTACATTGCGCGTTGATCTCAAAGGGATATCATAGGAAAAGAAAGAGTCATTATACATGTAAAGAATGTTGGTTTATGTGCTGCGTCTTGCTTTCAAATATATCAGATAAAAATAGTTTGAATAATTTTTATAAATAAATACTATTGTTATTTTTTTTCTGTTGAAAAAATATAAACAAATATTTTTCTTCAAAAAATGTGTTTTTTTTCTAACAGCAATCCGAAAAAAACTATAATAAAATTCGATCGGGCAAGATTGCAATATATGCTTTTATCTGCTATGAGGATCCAAATCCAAAAAATTAAAATAAAAATTTTGATTGTTTTGTGTTTTTTTAAAAAAAGTTTTGGCCAAAACAAGTTCTGAAATGTGTTTTCTTAAATAAAAAATTTATTCCTTTTTATCGTGTCTTTTTATAAAAAAGTGCGTCAAGTGGTTAATTTTTCGAAATGCTATAAACAATATTTCACAGATCTGCCTTCTCAGCTACTATAAAGCGATATTATTTTAAAACCATTGTCCACTTCGCTCAACCGAAAAATATTTCCGAACAATCTCTTTGTGTGCGTGTTTCGAAACATGTTTAATTCACACGTTAGCAGAAAATAATTGCGCAAAAAAAATTCTACACTAAAAGCCAGCATCCAGTCGATTCGAACGACACCAGCATTGAATTTTACGACGAAACTTTCGAAATCTTCGAAGAAACTACGACACTTGACATTTGTTACCCAATGGCGACGCGAAAAACGACGCACACACCAGAAAAGTGCAAAGTTAGCGTAAAAACACGCCGTGGCTATATATATAAGTTCTTAATCGAAGGAATCCGAAAAGATATTAAAAGATTCGAAATAGTCGATCGGAATGCGGAATTGACTGATCTCTTCTGGTAATGAAGTTCAAACGAAAGAGAAAATGCCACCGCTGTTCGTTCTGCGCTGGATAAATTGTTCCACTGAACGTCTTGACTCAGATTCTAGAGCTGCAAGAAGGAAGAACGAAATAATAATAATAATAATCGAACACATTTCCAGGTTACAACAGAAGCACTGTTTCATTTAATGATGACGATTCGAACGGATAAAAAAGAAGTACGGGGTGCAAATGGAACGCCTGACCCCGAAGTCATGCGGAATTCTTTTCCGGAACCCAGAAAGAAAGAAGTCTGGGTATTCTTTTTCTTCGCGCGGGAATACGGTCTTGAGCGCGTAATTTACGTTCGTTGCGACCACCAGGGAAACAAAAAGGTCCGCCCCGGCGCTTGGGGCGGCGCCTGGTGAGAGCAATGCCCTAAAGCGGAACCATTAACCCGTTTCTGCTATTTCCTGCACCCTTTGGTCCGATTTGGTTCTTGCAATAGTTGAAATTCGGGAATTTGGCAAAGGCATTTATTTGTTTGTTAACTCTTTTGTCTTCACTCGTTGTTCCATAAGCGAGTTGTATTTTGAAATAGAAAATGGAATGGAATAAAGCTATGCGAAGAATACGTTCTTCCGTAGAGCCTGGTGCATTTAAAAAATGTATTATGACTTCTATTGCATTGAAATAAATGTGTAATCATTTTTAAGAGGTGTTTTAGTTTCGCAAGGATTCGATACTTTTTTTCTCTAAATTTTACTCTCGTCAACGCCTGCATTCATCGGAATTTTATTTTATTTTGATTCAAAATTACAAAGTATTTGGATTATTTCTTGTTGAGCATGTGTGTGTGTGTGTATGAGTTGATTGATTGATTGAATATTAACGTCGCACTATTCAGCTACACGAGGGCTTTTGGCGAAGGACCATGTAATTTTGAATCATGGTCAAGTGACGTGGACGACACCTGAGCTGGCACCCCCTCCCCTAACTACCACGCCACACCAACGGGAGGACGTTTCAGCTCTCGACAGATTTAACGTGCATCGCTGCCCTACACGGCGGGTCTGTAGTGGTACTGGGATCGAACTCGTGACAAAGCAAGCCACGATCCGATACTTATACCACTCGGCTACCGCGGCCACGTGTGTGTATGAGTATGTATAGGTGGTTTTACATGTGTATGAATGTAAATATGTAAGCATATATATATATATATACATGTGTGTTTGTATTTGTGAATATAGGTGTGTGTGTGTAAAACTATATACGTGTTTTCTTATATGTATGTAAATGTGTAAGTATGTATATGTGTGTTTGTATGTGTGAATATAAACGTGTGTATAACTATACACGTGTGTTATTGAGTTTCTATGTATCTATATTTTCGTGTGTATATATATTTGTATGTGTATATATATGTTTGTGTATATATCTATATTCTTGTGTCTGAATATATATGTTTGTGTGTGAATGTATGAGCGTATATATATGCATGTGTGTGCAAGTGTGTGTATTATACACTATATATATGTTTGAACTTAAAAATATATAAAATCAAAACAATTTTAATATAATAGAGATGCTTTTACAAATATAAGGTTATATAATTTGTTTTTATACCTTTACGCAAAATTTTATTTTGAAAATATGAACATCACACAGTAAAGCCCAATAAATTAAATAATACACTTATAAAAGTAAAATTTCTACATAAAGATTATATTTAAAATTTAGGAATGCTTCTCCACAAAATGTGAAAAATTTCATGCATAAAATACATTTCACTTAGAATAAGCTATAATTTTGTCAAATACACTCTAATAAATACTGAAATAGAAAATAACGTTTTCTTCTAGTAAAGGGTGTTTTTTAGAGGTATAGAACTTTAAATTACAATAAAACAACGATGTATTATTCGATTGACATGAATTTTTTTTATTAGAAAGATAATCTTGTGGCATTACATTTTAAATATGATTTCTGGCATAGGACTGCCACGGCTGGCTCGGATGTAGTCCAATATGGATGTCCAATTTTCGATGAGTTTTTCCAACATTTGTGGCCGTATATCGGCAATAACACGGCGAATGTTGTCTTCCAAATGGTCAAGCGTTTGTGGCTTATCCGCATAGACCAATGACTTTACATAGCCCCACAGAAAATAGTCTAGCGGTGTTAAATCACAAGATCTTGGAGGCCAATTCACAGGACCAAAACGTGAAATTAGGCGGTCACCAAACGTGTCTTTCAATAAATCGATTGTGGCACGAGCTGTGTGACAAATTGCGCCATCTTGTTGGAACCACAGCTCCTGAACATCATGATTGTTCAATTCGGGAATGAAAAAGTTAGTAATCATGGCTCTATACCGATCACCATTGACTGTAACGTTGTGGCCTTCATCGTTTTTGAAGAAGTACGGACCAATGATTCCACCAGCCCATAAAGCACACCAAACAGTCAGTTTTTCTGGATGCAACGGTGTTTCGACATACATTTGTGGATTAGCTTCACTCCAAATGCGGCAGTTTTGTTTGTTGACGTAGCCATTCAACCAGAAGTGCGCTTCATCGCTAAACAAAATTCGCTTATGAAAATCGGGAACAACGGCAATCTCGTTTTGGGCCCATTCGACGAATCTAAAAGCGTTGTTCAGGCGTGAGTCTATTCATGATGAATTGCCAAACCAAACTGCGAATAAATCACTTGACAGCTGTTAAATCGGTCGCCATCTTGGAAAGTAATGCCAACTTAAACTTCTATGCTTGGAAAAAAACACTCTTTATTTCATTGATACTAGACCTAAAATAAATTAATAAACCATAGAAATAGTATTTTAATTTAATAGTTTCTTGTTTTAAATTCTTTCATAAATAAATTTCAGTTTAAAAATTGATATATATATATATATATATCCAATCTCTCTCCCTCATTGACTTCTGCAATTCCTGTTAAAACTTTGACATCCATGGAAGGCATTTTCAAAAATAAAACAGACGCTACAAAGTAAGTCCATTATCAAAACAAAGAGGAAATATCAACAAAATAAAACAAGTTTTCATTCTTTCCGTTCGAATTTAACTACTTTTGACCTCAAAAGGCGTGATTATATCTTGTCGAGAAAAATGGCTGTCAAAAGCTTTGCATTGTGTGAAACTGCCAAGCGAATGGTTTGTCAGATGTATAAAATAGCTTCTTCTAGTTAAATGCTTCTGGTTCACGGTCCAGTCGGTTAAATAAAAATATAACAAACAGGAAAATTTGATTTGTGTGCAAACTTTATCATGGTCCAGTGGGTTAGGGCATTTCTCAGGAATGAAGATTTGAACAAGAAATGCTGACCTCAACGGTTTTGAATTGGCTGTTCTACAATACGATGAATAAACATGCAATTTGATTTATTAGCAGCATTTCTATTTTTCTTTTCGTACAGGACATCAGAACCATTTAAATTCAAAATTTAGTGTTTATTCATTGGCCTAATAATATTTCCCTCTAAACTATCAAAATTTTGTAGCAAATTCCAATGCTCATACATTTTAAGTTTGCTTAACCCTTTATCTACTGCATTATGATTTAATGCAGTTTTCATGTAATATATATACAGTGACTCCCAAAATTGAGAGTACACTTAATTCCGAATTCACCATCGGATCACCAGGTGTAGAAATTAATATGCTATGTTAACGCACTTTTGTACATTCAAAATGCATACATTACTCTTCCAAATAACATTAAATGTAAGACATGGAAATTGGTTGAAACAAAAATATGAAGGTTTGAAAGAAAAACTACACCATTTTAATGTCACAAAATTGAGGGTACACTTCTTTAATCACTATGCAAAACTACCAGTAATTTTTTAAATATAAATTTGATAATAGATCTATAATAAAGGAAGGCTTTCACAAAGGCTATCTGATAACAAATTTATGTTTGTGATTTGATGTCTTGATTAAAATGGAGAATCGGAAGGAAACGACGATCGAAGAGAGAAAACTTGTTATTAAACTGTCAAATAAAGGTAAATCCCAGCTGAATATTGCTAAAGTAGTTGGACGAAGTGTTAACTGTATCCAAAAAATCCTGCAAAAATTTAAGAAGACTGGTATGCTGGCAAATAACGAAGGAAGAGGGAGAAAGAAAATTATGAACTCCATAACCGAGCGAAGAGTTATACATCAAGTGAAGATTGATCCTAAAATTAGTGCTCCTAAAATTGCAGCCAGTACCTCTAATACCTTAGGTCGATCGGTTTCTGCAGAAACGGTATGAAGAGTCCTAAGAAAGGCTGGCTATAATGGTAGAGTAGCTCGAAAAAAGCCCTTAATTGGTAAGAGGAATAGAGTCAAGCGATTGAAATTCGCTAAAGAACACATTTTAAAGCCTCAAAAGTTTTGGAACGAAGTCATTTTCAGTGATGAGAGTAAGTTCAACATCTTCGGCAGTGACGGTTGTCGTATGGTGTCGCGTAAACCAAATACCTCACACCACCCAAAACACACAATTCATATTGTGAAGCACGGAGGTGGGTCGGTGATGGTTTGGGGGTGTATGGCTACGTCGGGGGTGGGAAAGCTAGTATTCATTGATGGAATCATGCACACAAGATGGCTTATCTTAATATTCTGCAAAATAATTTGAAAGAAAGTGCTGATAATTTGGGATTGGGGTCGAATTTCATATTCCAGCAAGACAATGACCCCAAGCACACTGCGTTTGTTGTAGAAGAATGGCTGCTTTACCATTGTCGGAATCAACTTAATATACTTCCACAGTCTCTCGACTTAAATGTTATCGATCATCTGTAGTCCCACCTTGAAAGATCTGTGCAAAAACATCAAATTACAAGCAAGGAACAATTGAAAACGGTATTGCAAGAAGAATGGCTGAATATTGCTCCCGAGACCACTAGACATCTTGTGGAATCGGTGCCTCGGCGATTGGAAGCTGTCATATCAGCAAAAGGTTATGCTACTAAATATTAACTCTTTATTATTCATGATTTATGCAGGAAAATAGATGCATGTACTCTAATTTTGTGGCTATTAATTTGTGTTAATTTTCTTTATAAGTTATTATATGTATGTTTAAACTAAGAAATATTTTGTTTTATCATTCAAAATAATGAATTATGATCTAATAAACGCATCTATGCTTAAAGGTTTTAATTATTTCCCTCATTTAATATAATTTTTTCATTCTAAACAATGATTCCCGTTTTAAAAGTAGGCGTACCCTCAATTTTGGGAGTAACTGTATATTTTTTAATCACTACATTGAAAATAAGGGGATATACATAAACAAAATACTCAACTTTAGGAAATTTAATCCATTAGAGCTAATCCATTAATTAAAGATATTCAACTGTAAAATTAATTACATACACTGTTCACTTAAAATAAATAGTCAAATCGTTTTCTAAGATCTTCATTAACATACAAAAAAAGTCTCTTATACATTTTAACATTAACTACTTTTTCAGAATAAAAATGACAATCTTGGCAATCCGATCAAAATATCAGCTGAAAACTCAATTTCTGCAATACAAATATTCGCCTTCCCTGCTAAATTACTCATCATAGAACCTGTGTGCTGCCATATATCTTAGAAGAGTGGATTTAAAAGAATATTCCTGCTAAGTATCATCAGAGTATTCATAAAAATGGTTATTCTAAGTAATTTTAAAGGGAGTGGTACTTATAAGTACCATCGGTAGATAAAGGGTTAAAGAGAAAAGATTTGAAGTTAATAATGAATCGTGATCCTGATGTAATCACAACTGTCGGGTATAATCTTGGCAATAGAATTCCAAGACTGAGATGTGGCTTCTGTGGTCACGAACTCGTAGGCGGAGATCACGGGTTCGAGTCCTGGGGCTACTGAACACCTGCTGTGTAGCGGAGCACAATGCACGTTAAATCTGTCAAGGTTCAATGTCTCAGGTGTGTGCGTAGTTATGAGAGGAGAGATGTCGTCAGGTGTCGTCTTCGTCCCATGACCATGGTTCAAAATTACGAAGTCCGTCGGCAATATAGGCAGTTTATATTGCTTTTTATATAGGCAGACGTTTATTTACTCTCCAAGACCGCCACAGCCCGCATGACATAGCAACGGGTTCGTAACTAAGAGGAAGTGGGTTTGTATCTCGGCGTTCCCCAAATCTCATCAAGTAGCAGATAAGAGTGAATATTAACGTCGCACTGTTCAGCTACACGAGGGGCTTTTGGTGACGGACTTCGTCATTTTGAACCATGGTCAAGGGATGAGGACGACACCTGAGCTTGCACCACCTCCTCTCCTAACTACCACACCACACTAACAGGAGGTTCGCTAATCTACACGCGGCGGGTCTTCAGTAGAACTAGACTCGAACTCATGGCATGCCTGGCACGAGTCCGTTACCTTGGTCTTTAGGCTACCGCGGCCACCAAGTACCAGGGGTAAAATGCCTCACATTAGCAAGAGGTGGCAGTTGAAATAGTAGGAATTACGACATTTGATAGTGGTCTGAAATGGTGTCGCTAATTGATTTCGTATTTTACGGAAATAAAAAAATATTTCTTATTGTGTGAGAAACTCTAAAATCCATAGCAGATAATAGCAACCAACGAAATCGTATGGATGAAAATTTTTTCCTTACACATATGGCCGGTTTCATTTTTACTGTGTATATATTTTGTTACATATACATATTTGCTGAAATAAGTGGCTTTGCGATGGAATTGATTTTTGTAGAAAATATTCGTTCTTTGTGATCAAGATATATAGATTTCAGATTTTTTTGGCCCAATTTTCATTATTAATCAATATATAAAAAGCATTCTAATTGTACGAACAATTGAAATGACTTTTTTCACAAATATTCAGCTCTTCCATTGATCTAATGTTATATAAAGATTTTCTGTAAAAAAAAAAAAAATCTAAAACATTAAATAAAAATAAAGAAGTAAAAATTTACCCAAATCGTTTGATCCAATAACAAGAAGAAAGTGAAGTGAAGAAAATAATTAGTTTACAGTCTTGGAAACAAAATTAGCGGCTTTTCTCTCAATCGCTTTGAGGTTCTTTATAATTTGACTCTGATTTTAGTTGTAACTTGAATTCCTATTTACATAGAGATTCAGGTATTACATAGAGCAGGGGTGGGCAAACTTTTCCAGGGTACGGGCTACTTCTAATTTTTTCAAGGTGTTGCAGTCCACCCAATGTCGTAGTGAGGTGAGCTAAGAAAAAGTCTCTTACAGTATTTATTACAATTTAGTAATAAATACGGTATATGTACTTACCTGCAAAACTACTATAAATAAAATCTTACACTTTTAGAACTGCGTTTAAATCGAAACGCAAGATAAAAAAAACATAATGATAAGAGTCACAAATATAATATCAAACAATTCAAAATATATTAAAAAATAAAACATATTCCTCTAAAGTTAGTTCTTGCAGCTTAAGCAATAGAGGAGTCTGCGTATTGTCAGTAACTCTTGAATATTTCGGTGAATAATTACTAACTGCTAATCTTTAAGCGATCAACCCAAAATATCTTGGTGGTCCTCTTGTCCATCGCGATCGACTTAATGCCCACTCCAGACATAGAGCAATAAACGAAAGAACACATATTTCCTTCTCTTAAGTTTTACTCTAAACTAATAACAACTTTGAAATAAAAAGAACTGCCTTGTTTCAATCAATTTTTGAGAATTAAGTTCTAATTATATATACTGTTGAAAGCAGGTGTAAACTGTCAACAAGTGAAAAAAAATAACACATCAACTTATATGTTAACCTATAAGTTTATCCTTCCATTTTTTTACTTTTTTTGGTGAGCGCTAATTAATAAAATGAAAGGTCTATCTCGGATCTCTCTCTCTCTCTCTCTGTAGAAAGTATATATCCTGCACAATTGAAATACGATGGTTTACTTTCTAAGTTGCCCCTACACTCAACATTATAATCTAACAAATAATAATATTAATTATATTGAGAACTTTATAAGTTTGGATTGCCAGCTCTCCACCCAAAATAAATAAGTATTCTAAATTATGAAAAAATATTCAGCTTCCCGAATTATATTTAAGTAAAAGTGGCATAAATTATTTTAAAATTTTTAAAGTATAAGAAGATAGTGAAAGAGACAGCAACATATTTAATGTTTAAATTAATGAATAATTTCACAATAAATATCTTCATAACACTCATGCAAAAGTATTAACAATTCAAGAGTTTTCTTAATTATTTTTTAGATAGCGCAAATTTCTTTGGGTATGATGTATTCATTATCAGGTTCAAATAATATAAAATAAACTTTTAAAATGCAAATATAATAGCTGATAATACGTATCTAAATAAATGTTAGTTTATTCATTAAAATTCATCAAAAGAAGCACATACATTGCTGGACGTTAAAGGTGCAATACTAGGAGAAAAAATGCAAAAAAAGAATCTTATTGTAATTATACAGTATACAGTAGGAAGAAAACACGATTATAAATTTGAAAACAATTTGAAGGTATGCAAAGCTCAAAATTAATTCACACGGTTGACTATTGGGCAACTGTTGGGTTGCTGGGAAAGTAATTTCTTTTTTTCCTGACAGACGACTTAATTGTATATTTTCAAACCCAACTTCACACTTAAGCTAAATAATAATTATATGTTTTGAGAGCTGATATAGCAAAATTTTTTTGCTTGGGAAAAAGCCCAATGGATTCTTCGGAGTAGTTTTTGGTTGGTGCCTTTTCAAATATGGAGAGTGATAAAGGAGCATTTTCGGCATATTTTACTTTTTTGCTATCGGAAAGGTAAAAATGCCGTTCAAGCAAGAAAAAAATTAGCCGATGTGTAGGGAGATGTATTGTACAAAAACTTGTTTGCAAAATTTCTATCCGGCAATTTGATGTTAAGGCTGTCTTCGGTTAATATTAAAGAAAAGGATCCCAATTTGGAATATTTGTCCAGATGTAAAAGTACTCATACATTAATATTAGATTTTGGCTTCCCACTATCCTATAGAAAATCATTTTTTATCATACTACTCATTTTTATCCTAGTTTGCACATTTTTTCTATTACACAATGTGTTTCGCAATTTTTCTCCCATACCGTAATGCTGAATGAGCTATCCCTTTACATGTTAAAAGAGAAAACTAATTATTTATGAAATATTTTGAAACTTTAAAAACACTCTATTATAAACAAATGCATGAGTTAAAGTGTCACAAATTTTTTATAAAGGAGACATTTTTCTATCCGAAAATGTGCTCCACGTTAAGTTTAAGATCTCGTACATATGGCGAAAACAGCCTTTAAGATGCACCCCTCTCTGGAAGGTCAGTTGAAGCTGATAAAGACATTAATTGATGCAAACTGGCGAATAATAACTCGAGAGATCACACTGAGAGGTTAAATTTATTGAATTCAACTGTTCATGACCACTTGAGAGGCCTAGATTTAATTTCAAATCTCGACATCTGGGTTCCTCATGTTCTCACAGAAAGAAATTAGCGTTGTCGCGTTGACGCCTGTGATTTGCTTCTGAAAAGTCTAGAAAAGGATCCTTTTTTGATTGGCATCATCTATGGAGAAGAGAAATGGGTTGCTTATAGCAACGCAGACGCAAGAGGTAATTGAGTAAAAAAGCTGAACCAGCTCAAAGCATTTCCAAAGCCATTATTCATCAAAAAAGCTAATGCAATTTGTTAGGTGTGATTTCAAAGGAATTGGTTTTTCTTAGCTTTTACAGATCGACACAACGATTACTGTCTTCAACGGGACAAATTTAACCATTCATTTAAACAGACAAGACCAGAATTGATCAGGAGAAAAAGTGTAGTGTTCCACGAAGATAATGCGAGACATCATACGAACTTGGTAGCTCCCCAAAAACTTTTACAACTTGCATGGGATATCCTGCCACACCCACCGTATTTTCTAGATCTGGCACCTTCTGATTATTATTTGTTCCGGTCTTTACAAAACTTTTTTTAGACGGTAAAACCATTAATTCAAATGAGGAGGTTAAAAATTACCTGGATCATTTTTTTGCCACCAAAGAAAAAAAGTTTTAGGAGAGTAAAAACATGGTACTTCCAGAAAGATGGCAAAAAGTATAGGACCAGAATTGACAATGTTTAATTTAATAAAATATTCATTAATTATATTACAAATGTCTTTAATTTTCACACAAAAAATGAATTACTTTCCGAATAACTCAATAAAATGACTCTAGTCCCAGTGGTGTAACGTACACCCCACAACCTTCGCATCAACCAAAGCCTGACTGCTGCCAACCCTTGGTAAAATCCAACTTCGGGGCCCAAGACCTGACTTTGCAAGGGGGCCCAAATGTTCTCCATTACGCCACTGTCTAGCCCAGTTATGAATCAAATCAAACACTGACTCAGTTCGGATGACAGATACGGAGAAGTTACTCCATGCTACTTCATATCTATGTCACACTGTCTCAATCGTAGAGACTTGAGAGCAGTGGCCTCCCGGTTGAAACCCAATGAACAGATATTTTCAGTGATTGAGAGATCTAAAGAACAGTTAAATATTCTCTGTGAAGATGTGGGTCAGTAAACGGAGGGTAACATGACGTCGTGAGTAGCTATCCATCAATAAACAAATCTTTACAGCTTAATATACAAATAAAAGCAAACTTTATTTGCTAACAATTTGTAAATGAAGTAATATAAATCCAGATTAAATGCCAAGCCGGTGTGGTCAGTTCATTTACTCATGCTCAACGCCACCGGCGTTCATCGTCTTTTTCACTCTGTCTCGGGGATTTTTTTTTCTCCGGTATTTTTCTCTTTCTCTCTCTCCGGGTCTCTTCTCTCTTACTCTCTCTCTCCAGGTTTTTTTCCGGTCTTTTTTTTTTCGTGTCCTCAAAAACAACCCTTTTTAAACAACAGGGGTGTGTTCACAACACGCCCCTCGCTCCTTCTTATTCGCAGGTCAACAAAGTCTCTCTTGACCTCCCTCGTCCTATTGGCGCATAACACGCCAAAACACACCCGAGCTGTCTGGTCCAAGGCGCCATAGTTCCTTGTCCGCAGCTGGACACACTGGCCCATCACGCCACCTGTTTCTAGTATTCCCTTTCATACAACACTAGAAAAAGACAACATGGTTATTTTTAAGATAGGCTTCGCCTATTGTCAATGGGGCGCCGAACTCTTAAGTCTATTATGCCGACCCGTCTGCTAACTCCACTCCCTGAGTTCAGACAATAAACAATGGCCCCATGGCCACGTGCACCGGTCATTCCACAGCTGGTTGATCGTAAAACATTCAGGGACAATCGATGGGTGAGGCACTTGTCCTTGACCAGCTGGTAAAACCATAAAACATTTATCGAAAGATGGGAATTCACGACAATAGACTATGTCACAACTCCTTCCCCCTAAAAAAAGTCCATTTCACGGGACTGCTCTGGTCCTAGTTGGATTCAGTTCTTAGAAGTCACACACATAAAGATCGTCCCATCAATGAGATTGATCAGGGCAGCAATCCCGGTATTAAACACAATCAAAAAATAACATAATACATGAATCAAATTTCAAAAAAAAAAAAAAAATGTACACTTCACACAATTAGATCTTAAAATCCGAATCTGGGATTCTTTTTCTCCAAGTTACATTTCACCTTTAAATTATAATTTTTAAACAAAATGCGTCAAATGCCAATCTCTTAATAACCATCTACACTTAATCGCGCCTGACTACAGAAGTAAACATCTGTTGGCCTACGGTTGACTAAGAGACATCAGAGATTTTCACTAACATCCATTTTCTTCCACAATGTACACAGATACACATACACACATATAAATAAAACAGTAATTTAAATATACATAATAATTAATAGCAAAATCTACAAACTACTTATTCCAATCTACTTAGGCCGTCCGCGTTTCCATGGAGCCTCCCAGGTTTGTGTTTGATTTCAAAATTAAACGGCTGTAAACTCAACGCCCATCTTTGTAACCTAGGATTAGTACTCCCCATCTTGTTTAGGTACCTTAAGGGGTTGTGGTCGGTTTCTATAATAAATTTTTGCCCGTCTAAATAATGCTTTAATCGCTTTAGACCAAAAATTATCGCAGCTAATTCCCTTTCCACCGTGCTGTAGTTTCGCTCCGCCTTAGAAAATTTTTTGCTTAGGAAAACGATGGGGTGTTCTTCCCCTTCTATTCTTTGCGATAAAACAACCCCAGCACCCACCTCACTCGCGTCCGTTTGCAGGATGAATTCCGTGGCAAAATCTGGGGCAAACAATATGGGTTGGGTGACGAGCTTGGCTTTTAGCTCCTCGAACGCTTTCCCACATTTCTCATCCCAAGTGATCTTCTCTTTCTTAATTTTCCCTTTCAGTGCGTCGGTCAAGGGTGAAGCTATTGTGCTGTAATTTGGGATATAATGAGAGTAGTACCCCACTAGACCGAGAAAGGATCGTACGTGTGTTTTAGTGGTGGGCCGCGGGAAATCTGCTATAGCTTTTATCTTCAAATCACTCGGAGACCTACTCCCTGAACCAATTCGATGCCCTAGAAATAAGACTTCCTCTTGAGCAAACTTACATTTAGAGGGTTTCACTTTAAGCCCCGCCTTTCTCAATCTTCCTAAAACTATGTCGATATGCTTTACGTGATCTTTCCACCCTTGGGAAAAAATGGCTATATCGTCTATGTACGGCAATGCAAACTGCTCCAACCCCTCTAAAACTTGGGCCATCAATTTGCAAAAATAATAGGGCGCACATACTAACCCGAACATCATTTTCTTGGGGATATAGGTGCCAAATGGAGTAACGAAAGCTGCGTATCTCTGAGCTCTCGGCGTGAGCGGAATCTGAAAGTAACCTTTCGACAAATCCATCACCGTTACATAGGGAGCCGCACTCACTTTTTCTACTATCTCTTCCATATTTGGCAAAGGGAAAAATTCAGCTCGAGTTATCTCGTTCAATCGACGATAATCAACACAAGGACGAGGGTCTTTATTTGGGCTTTCTACTAAAATAAGGGGCGAAGTGTAATCGGACTGTCCTATCTCTATTACACCCAGTTCCAACAAACGTTTAATTTCTTCTCGCAATATGTTAATTTGTCTCGGAGACATCCGATAAGGTTTTGTTTTAATGGGCTTGTCCGAGATCAATTCAATATCCATTCGCATCAAGTGAGTCGTCCCAGGGTCTGGGGAAAACACGTCCTTATTTTTAGTAATGACTTGTTTTAATTCGTCGATCTGAGAGGGGGATAGTTTAAGTTGCAGTTGACTTTCCCTCAATATTTCGTGATAGTCAAACTTCGTGCATTGTTTATCTGGATAAAGGAATTTCCGCATCTCCCTCTATGTCATCCGAGACCTCTTCTACAACCAGGCTTACCAGCTCGGGTCTCCGATGATACGGTTTTAGTAAGTTTACGTGATAGATAGTACTACGGTCCCTTCTTCCTGGTAGATCTATCACATAATTTGTATCCGAAATTCTACTAAGTACCTTTCCCGGCCCTATCCAATTTACCTCAAGTTTATTTTGTTTAGAGGTAACTAACACCATTACCAGATCCCCTTCCACAAATTTCCGTTCCACGACATCGCGATCGTACCACGTTTTCCTTTTAAGTTGGCATTCTTTCATCCTAGTGATCGCAATATCTTGGCAACGTTTGAGTCTATTATTTAACTGCAATATATATTCCACTACCGATTGACTCGTGTTTCCCTCCTCCATCCATTCCTCGTAAACTAACGTTTGGGGTGTTCTCAAATTCTTTCCCATGACCAACTCGGTGGGACTGAAACCTGTACTCTCGTGCGCAACCGTTCTGAGAGAGAATAATGCCAAAGGAAGAACCCCCTCCCAATCTTCTCCCGATTCCACGCACAAAGCCTTAATTACGCGCTTGATGGTTCTATGCACTCGCTCCACTGCATTGCTTTGGGGTGGCTGACTGATGACCTCGTCACTTTGATGCCGAACTTATTGAAAAAGGTGGTGGTCAATTCACTAGTGAAAGAAGTCCCCAGGTCGGATTGTATTTCGCGTGGGAATCCTATCCTAGAAAAGATACTCAAGAGGGCGTCTATTACGTTCGGGGAAGTAATACTCTCCACCGGTATAGCTTCCGGGTACTTAGAGGCTACACAAATTGACGTAATCAGATATCTGTTTTGCTTTGTTGAGACAGGGAGAGGTCCCACAGCATCTATATTGATTTTAGAGAATACCTCCGAAATAATCGGCACTAATTTCAGGGGTGCTTTCGCCTTATCTCTCGGTTTCCCTACTCGTTGACACGAATCGCAAGTTTTGACGAACTCCTCCACGTCTCTGTACACGTTCGGCCAAAAAAATGCCTTAGAATTCTATCTTTGGTTTTCGTCACCCCCAGATGCCCCCTATTTCGTCATGGCTAAGTTTGTTAATGTCGAGTCTAAACTTTATGGGTACGCATAGCTGTCTGACCTCCTTCCCTCGCTTAGTTTTCGCGACTCTAACTAATTTCCCCCTGATGACCCTAAATTCTTTGTCTATTCCTGTTTGGGCCTTATCCCATAATGGTTTTAGATCGGGGCATTTTCTTTGTTCCTCTTTAAATTCAACACCATTCACTTTCGCCAAACTCTTTCCCCCTTCTCCTTCAAAAGCGGGAATGATAAAGCTATCGTCGTCCTCTCCCTCGGACGGGGGGGGAATCCGTAAGTTCAAACTCCGCTTCGTTCGCCTCTTTTTCTTTCTCGGGGAAAATCTTTTTGTTTACTTCTAGTCACCACTGCGTTAACCAAGTGCACCCCCTGTTCGTCTGACTCCAGCAGTTCAGCTGTTCGGTTTCCCAATAAATATAGATCATTGTCACTACTATCCTGTTTTATTGCAGCCTTGGTATAAAACTCTCCTTTCTTCGTTTTGATTTTAATTTTAGCCAGAGGCAAACAGTGACAAATCTCTTCTAACGGGCTTTTCAACCAAACGTATTCACCTAGGAGGTCATCTTCATTAATCCAGCTCCGCGAACAGACGTCTATGGATGACCCCGAATCTCTTAGACATACGCGATCAATGCCATTTATTTCCATGTTCATTTTGAATTTTTTAAATGGGTCGTAATTCCCGGTATTTAAAGTTAAATTAGCTACCGTTTCGAAATTATTTTTCCTTAATCTAGGGCACACTGGCTTTATGTGCCCTGTCTCATTGCAGTAGTAGCATATTATGGTCTTCCTCTTCTCAAATTGATTATCCCCGCCCTGGGGCACTCCCTCCTAATTTGAGAACTCCCCTGGCTTACCTCATGCTTATAAGGATCCCTGTTCAAGGGCCCGATATTACCCTTACCACTAAAATGCGCAGATTTATTTTTACTTTCGAGAGGCTGTTTATCAAAGGTTCTACGCTCCCAGGTTTTCGTCGGACCTGTTTTTTTATGCACTCTTCTAATCGCCTCAAAATGGTCCAATTTCTCAGCTAAACTTTTAGCCTCCTTGAAACCATCCCACGAATCTAGAAAATGGTCTACTAATTCACTTGGTGCTCTTTTTTTTATTTGTTCTGTCACTAGTAGCTCTTTTAATGCGGCGAAATCACCCACTTTCATCCCCGCTAGCCAGTTGTCCAGGTAGGACCTTAGTTCGAATACTAAATCCGCCCACATGGCCCCAGGTCTGCGTTGATGCGACTCAAATCTATCTCTAAGGGCTATCGGCGTGAGTTGGAACCGGGCCAAGAGTAGATTTTTTATGTGGGGGTAATCGTCGCTTTTCTCTAAAGGTTCTTTCGCTACTATCTCCGCAATTTCTATGGGAAGTAAAGGAATGAGTTGGGAGACCCATCTATCCTCAGCCACTTTTTCTTTTATCGCCTGCCTTTCAAATATTTCAAAAAATAAATTAATGTCTGCATTTTTTGCATCAAATTTAGGCACCAAGTCTTTTAAATTAACACGTCTATTTACCCCTTGCCCTTCTAAATCGGCAGACGATACACTAACCGTCTCAGTGGCGTTAGACAATCAACTCATACTCGTCTCCTGCCTTTCTCTTCAATTCTCTAGTCTCCTGCCTTTCCTTCAATTCCCTAGCCTCCTGCCTTTCCTTCAATTTTCCCGTTTTTCCGCCAAGATACCCTCCAACAAACTTTTAACCGATTCTTCGTTATAGTCTTCACTCTGACAAATTCTATTCTTAATTTCTGATTTGGTTAGAGTACTATTGACTTCGACTCCCAAATCTATCGCAACCTCTAACAATACCTCTTTTGTTTGCTTTAAAAGAAACGCCATCGTGCTTTAATAAATACAACACTAAATCCAATCTCAATTGTCTCTAAAACAAATCAAATATCCAACATAAATCAACACTACACTATACACTATACTCAGTTGTACTCCACAAACTTATACAACTACCAAACGTAACTAACCGTACACTAAACCTAGACTTTAATTATACTTCACAAAATAATAAAAATACTCAGAGTAACGTGACAATACACTACGCAAAAACTGTGCTAACGAAGCAAATATACTACTGTATACTACGACCTAACTCAATAAACAAACATACATACAAACATAGCAAATCAATACACTGCAAACAAACTTAATAATTTCTGTAGTCTCTCAGTCTATACTTTTAACTTTATCTAGCATTATTTTCCTTACAAAATTTTACATTAACTAAAAATAATGTTTTGCTGCCCCGATACGATACTCAAAGAAAAAGACTGACCTTAACATTGCAGGTGAAAACACTGGAAACCTCTTCCTTATCCTTCTCCGGGAAAAAACGGAAGGCAGGCACTTCGCGGGCACTCTTCACAAGCAGGAACGGGAGACACTTGCATCCAGCACTTCTCACAGCTGGGAAATCCAGGAATTAGGGGTCATTAAACTCGCTTCATCACAATCGCACACGGCTGGCGTTTTTTTTTTTTCTTCAATTAAAATAAAGGATTCGGGCATCTGTTTACTTAAATGCCGGATCAACACCGCTGCCACCAATTTCATATATTTATATTAGCTGTAACGTCGTGAGTAGCTATCCATCAATAAACAAATCTTTACAGCTTAATATACAAATAAAAGCAAACTTTATTTGCTAACAATTTGTAAATGAAGTAATATAAATCCAGATTAAATGCCAAGCCGGTGTGGTCAGTTCATATACTCATGCTCAACGCCACCGGCGTTCATCGTCTTTTTCACTCTCTCTCGGGGATTTTTTTCTTCTCCGGTCTTTTCTCTTTCTCTCTCTCTCCGGGTCTCTTCTCTCTTTCTCTCTCTCTCCAGGTTTTTTCCGGTCTTTTTTCTTTTTGTCCTCAAAAACAACCCTTTTTAAACAACAGGGGTGTGTTCACAACACGCCCCTCGCTCCTTCTTATTCGCAGGTCAACAAAGTCTCTCTTGACCTCCCTCGTCCTATTGGCGCATAACACGCCAAAACACACCCGAGCTGTCTGGTCCAAGGCGCCATAGTTCCTTGTCCACAGCTGGACACACTGGCCCATCACGCCACCTGTTTCTAGTATTCCCTTTCATACAACACTAGAAAAAGACAACATGGTTATTTTTAAGATAGGCTTCGCCTATTGTCAATGGGGCGCCGAACTCTTAAGTCTATTATGCCGACCCGTCTGCTAACTCCACTCCCTGAGTTCAGACAATAAACAATGGCCCCATGGCCACGTGCACCGGTCATTCCACAGCTGGTTGATCGTAAAACATTCAGGGACAATCGATGGGTGAGGCACTTGTCCTTGACCAGCTGGTAAAACCATAAAACCTATTTGATTGGAAGATGGGGTTCACTCCAATAGAAGATGTCACAACTCCTTCCCCTAAAAAAGTCCATTTCACGGGACTGCTCTGGTCCTAGTTGGATTCAGTTCTTAGAAGTCACACACATAAAGATCGTCCCATCAATGAGATTGATCAGGGCAGCAATCCCGGTATTAAACACAATCAAAAAATAACATAATACATGAATCAAATTTCAAAAAAAAAAAAATGTACACTTCACACAATTAGATCTTAAAATCCGAATCTGGGATTTTTTTACTCCAAGTTACATTTCACCTTTAAATTATAATTTTTAAACAAAATGCGTCAAATGCCAATCTCTTAATAACCATCTACACTTAATCGCGCCTGACTACAGAAGTAAACATCTGTTGGCCTACGGTTGACTAAGAGACATCAGAGATTTTCACTAACATCCATTTTCTTCCACAATGTACACAGATACACATACACACATATAAATAAAACAGTAATTTAAATATACATAATAATTAATAGCAAAATCTACAAACTACTTATTCCAATCTACTTAGGCCGTCCGCGTTTCCATGGAGCCTCCCAGGTTTGTGTTTGATTTCAAAATTAAACGGCTGTAAACTCAACGCCCATCTTTGTAACCTAGGATTAGTACTCCCCATCTTGTTTAGGTACCTTAAGGGGTTGTGGTCGGTTTCTATAATAAATTTTTGCCCGTCTAAATAATGCTTTAATCGCTTTAGACCAAAAATTATCGCAGCTAATTCCCTTTCCACCGTGCTGTAGTTTCGCTCCGCCTTAGAAAAATTTTTTGCTTAGGAAAACGATGGGGTGTTCTTCCCCTTCTATTCTTTGCGATAAAACAACCCCAGCACCCACCTCACTCGCGTCCGTTTGCAGGATGAATTCCGTGGCAAAATCTGGGGCAAACAATATGGGTTGGGTGACGAGCTTGGCTTTTAGCTCCTCGAACGCTTTCCCACATTTCTCATCCCAAGTGATCTTCTCTTTCTTAATTTTCCCTTTCAGTGCGTCGGTCAAGGGTGAAGCTATTGTGCTGTAATTTGGGATATAATGAGAGTAGTACCCCACTAGACCGAGAAAGGATCGTACGTGTGTTTTAGTGGTGGGCCGCGGGAAATCTGCTATAGCTTTTATCTTCAAATCACTCGGAGACCTACTCCCTGAACCAATTCGATGCCCTAGAAATAAGACTTCCTCTTGAGCAAACTTACATTTAGAGGGTTTCACTTTAAGCCCCGCCTTTCTCAATCTTCCTAAAACTATGTCGATATGCTTTACGTGATCTTTCCACCCTTGGGAAAAATGGCTATATCGTCTATGTACGGCAATGCAAACTGCTCCAACCCCTCTAAAACTTGGGCCATCAATTTGCAAAAATAATAGGGCGCACATACTAACCCGAACATCATTTTCTTGGGGATATAGGTGCCAAATGGAGTAACGAAAGCTGCGTATCTCTGAGCTCTCGGCGTGAGCGGAATCTGAAAGTAACCTTTCGACAAATCCATCACCGTTACATAGGGAGGAGCCGCACTCACTTTTTCTACTATCTCTTCCATATTTGGCAAAGGGAAAAATTCAGCTCGAGTTATCTCGTTCAATCGACGATAATCAACACAAGGACGAGGGTCTTTATTTGGGCTTTCTACTAAAATAAGGGGCGAAGTGTAATCGGACTGTCCTATCTCTATTACACCCAGTTCCAACAAACGTTTAATTTCTTCTCGCAATATGTTAATTTGTCTCGGAGACATCCGATAAGGTTTTGTTTTAATGGGCTTGTCCGAGATCAATTCAATATCCATTCGCATCAAGTGAGTCGTCCCAGGGTCTGGGGAAAACACGTCCTTATTTTTAGTAATGACTTGTTTTAATTCGTCGATCTGAGAGGGGGATAGTTTAAGTTGCAGTTGACTTTCCCTCAATATTTCGTGATAGTCAAACTTCGTGCATTGTTTATCTGGATAAGGAATTTCCGCATCTCCCTCTATGTCATCCGAGACCTCTTCTACAACCAGGCTTACCAGCTCGGGTCTCCGATGATACGGTTTTAGTAAGTTTACGTGATAGATAGTACTACGGTCCCTTCTTCCTGGTAGATCTATCACATAATTTGTATCCGAAATTCTACTAAGTACCTTTCCCGGCCCTATCCAATTTACCTCAAGTTTATTTTGTTTAGAGGTAACTAACACCATTACCAGATCCCCTTCCACAAATTTCCGTTCCACGACATCGCGATCGTACCACGTTTTCCTTTTAAGTTGGCATTCTTTCATCCTAGTGATCGCAATATCTTGGCAACGTTTGAGTCTATTATTTAACTGCAATATATATTCCACTACCGATTGACTCGTGTTTCCCTCCTCCATCCATTCCTCGTAAACTAACGTTTGGGGTGTTCTCAAATTCTTTCCCATGACCAACTCGGTGGGACTGAAACCTGTACTCTCGTGCGCAACCGTTCTGAGAGAGAATAATGCCAAAGGAAGAACCCCCTCCCAATCTTCTCCCGATTCCACGCACAAAGCCTTAATTACGCGCTTGATGGTTCTATGCACTCGCTCCACTGCATTGCTTTGGGGGTGGCTGACTGATGACCTCGTCACTTTGATGCCGAACTTATTGAAAAAGGTGGTGGTCAATTCACTAGTGAAAGAAGTCCCCAGGTCGGATTGTATTTCGCGTGGGAATCCTATCCTAGAAAAGATACTCAAGAGGGCGTCTATTACGTTCGGGGAAGTAATACTCTCCACCGGTATAGCTTCCGGGTACTTAGAGGCTACACAAATTGACGTAATCAGATATCTGTTTTGCTTTGTTGAGACAGGGAGAGGTCCCACAGCATCTATATTGATTTTAGAGAATACCTCCGAAATAATCGGCACTAATTTCAGGGGTGCTTTCGCCTTATCTCTCGGTTTCCCTACTCGTTGACACGAATCGCAAGTTTTGACGAACTCCTCCACGTCTCTGTACACGTTCGGCCAAAAAAATGCCTTAGAATTCTATCTTTGGTTTTCGTCACCCCCAGATGCCCCCTATTTCGTCATGGCTAAGTTTGTTAATGTCGAGTCTAAACTTTATGGGTACGCATAGCTGTCTGACCTCCTCCCCTCGCTTAGTTTTCGCGACTCTAACTAATTTCCCCCTGATGACCCTAAATTCTTTGTCTATTCCTGTTTGGGCCTTATCCCATAATGGTTTTAGATCGGGGCATTTTCTTTGTTCCTCTTTAAATTCAACACCATTCACTTTCGCCAAACTCTTTCCCCCTTCTCCTTCAAAAGCGGGAATGATAAAGCTATCGTCTTCCCCTCCCTCGGACGGGGGGGGAATCCGTAAGTTCAAACTCCGCTTCGTTCGCCTCTTTTTCTTTCTCGGGGGAAAATCTTTTTTGTTTACTTCTAGTCACCACTGCGTTAACCAAGTGCACCCCCTGTTCGTCTGACTCCAGCAGTTCAGCTGTTCGGTTTCCCAATAAATATAGATCATTGTCACTACTATCCTGTTTTATTGCAGCCTTGGTATAAAACTCTCCTTTCTTCGTTTTGATTTTAATTTTAGCCAGAGGCAAACAGTGGCAAATCTCATCTAACGGGCTTTTCAACCAAACGTATTCACCTAGGAGGTCATCTTCATTAATCCAGCTCCGCGAACAGACGTCTATGGATGACCCCGAATCTCTTAGACATACGCGATCAATGCCATTTATTTCCATGTTCATTTTGAATTTTTAAATGGGTCGTAATTCCCGGTATTTAAAGTTAAATTAGCTACCGTTTCGAAATTATTTTTCCTTAATCTAGGGCACACTGGCTTTATGTGCCCTGTCTCATTGCAGTAGTAGCATATTATGGGCTTCCTCTTCTCAAATTGATTATCCCCCGCCCTGGGGCACTCCCTCCTAATTTGAGAACTCCCCTGGCTTACCTCATGCTTATAAGGATCCCTGTTCAAGGGCCCGATATTTTTACCCTTACCACTAAAATGCGCAGATTTATTTTTACTTTCGAGAGGCTGTTTATCAAAGGTTCTACGCTCCCAGGTTTTCGTCGGACCTGTTTTTTTATGCACTCTTCTAATCGCCTCAAAATGGTCCAATTTCTCAGCTAAACTTTTAGCCTCCTTGAAACCATCCCACGAATCTAGAAAATGGTCTACTAATTCACTTGGTGCTCTTTTTTTTATTTGTTCTGTCACTAGTAGCTCTTTTAATGCGGCGAAATCACCCACTTTCATCCCCGCTAGCCAGTTGTCCAGGTAGGACCTTAGTTCGAATACTAAATCCGCCCACATGGCCCCAGGTCTGCGTTGATGCGACTCAAATCTATCTCTAAGGGCTATCGGCGTGAGTTGGAACCGGGCCAAGAGTAGATTTTTTATGTGGGGTAATCGTCGCTTTTCTCTAAAGGTTCTTTCGCTACTATCTCCGCAATTTCTATGGGAAGTAAAGGAATGAGTTGGGAGACCCATCTATCCTCAGCCACTTTTTCTTTTATCGCCTGCCTTTCAAATATTTCAAAAAATAAATTAATGTCTGCATTTTTTGCATCAAATTTAGGCACCAAGTCTTTTAAATTAACACGTCTATTTACCCCTTGCCCTTCTAAATCGGCAGACGATACACTAACCGTCTCAGTGGCGTTAGACAATCTTAACCGCTCCAACTCATATTCTCTAGTCTCCTGCCTTTCCTTCTAGCCTCCTGCCTTTCCTTCAATTCCCTAGCCTCCTGCCTTTCCTTCAATTCCCTAGCCTCCCGTTTTTCCGCCAAGATACCCTCCAACAAACTTTTAACCGATTCTTCGTTATAGTCTTCACTCTGACAAATTCTATTCTTAATTTCTGATTTGGTTAGAGTACTATTGACTTCGACTCCCAAATCTATCGCAACCTCTAACAATACCTCTTTTGTTTGCTTTAAAAGAAACGCCATCGTGCTTTAATAAATACAACACTAAATCCAATCTCAATTGTCTCTAAAACAAATCAAATATCCAACATAAATCAACACTACACTATACACTATACTCTCGTTGTACTCCACAAACTTATACAACTACCAAACGTAACTAACCGTACACAAAACCTAGAATTTAATTATACTTCACAAAATAATAAAAATACTCAGAGTAACGTGACAATACACTACGCAAAAACTGTGCTAACGAAGCAAATATACTACTGTATACTACGACCTAACTCAATAAACAAACATACATACAAACATAGCAAATCAATACACTGCAAACAAACTTAATAATTTCTGTAGTCTCTCAGTCTATACTTTTAACTTTATCTAGTATTATTTTCCTTACAAAATTTTACATTAACTAAAAATAATGTTTTGCTGCCCCGATACGATACTCAAAGAAAAAGACTGACCTTAACATTGCAGGTGAAAACACTGGAAACCTCTTCCTTATCCTTCTCCGGGAAAAAACGGAAGGCAGGCACTTCGCGGGCACTCTTCACAAGCAGGAACGGGAGACACTTGCATCCAGCACTTCTCACAGCTGGGAAATCCAGGAATTAGGGGTCATTAAACTCGCTTCATCACAATCGCACACGGCTGGCGTTTTTTTTTTTCTTCAATTAAAATAAAGGATTCGGGCATCTGTTTACTTAAATGCCGGATCAACACCGCTGCCACCAATTTCATATATTTATATTAGCTGTAACGTCGTGAGTAGCTATCCATCAATAAACAAATCTTTACAGCTTAATATACAAATAAAAGCAAACTTTATTTGCTAACAATTTGTAAATGAAGTAATATAAATCCAGATTAAATGCCAAGCCGGTGTGGTCAGTTCATATACTCATGCTCAACGCCACCGGCGTTCATCGTCTTTTTCACTCTCTCTTTTTTTTTTTTTTTTTCTCCGGTTTTTTTTCTCTTTCTCTCTCTCCGGGTCTCTTCTCTCTTACTCTCTCTCTCCTCTCTTCAGGTTTTTTTCCGGTTTTTTTTTTTTTTGTCCTCAAAAACAACCCTTTTTAAACAACAGGGGTGTGTTCACAACACGCCCCTCACGCTCCTTCTTATTCGCAGGTCAACAAAGTCTCTCTTGACCTCCCTCGTCCTATTGGCGCATAACACGCCAAAACACACCCGAGCTGTCTGGTCCAAGGCGCCATAGTTCCTTGTCCACAGCTGGACACACTGGCCCATCACGCCACCTGTTTCTAGTATTCCCTTTCATACAACACTAGAAAAAGACAACATGGTTATTTTTAAGATAGGCTTCGCCTATTGTCAATGGGGCGCCGAACTCTTAAGTCTATTATGCCGACCCGTCTGCTAACTCCACTCCCTGAGTTCAGACAATAAACAATGGCCCCATGGCCACGTGCACCGGTCATTCCACAGCTGGTTGATCGTAAAACATTCAGGGACAATCGATGGGTGAGGCACTTGTCCTTGACCAGCTGGTAAAACCATAAAACCTATTTGATCGGAAGATGGGAATTCACAATAGAAGATGTCACAACTCCTTCCCCCTAAAAAAGTCCATTTCACGGGACTGCTCTGTCCTAGTTGGATTCAGTTCTTAGAAGTCACACACATAAAGATCGTCCCATCAATGAGATTGATCAGGGCAGCAATCCCGGTATTAAACACAATCAAAAAATAACATAATACATGAATCAAATTTCAAAAAAAAATATGTACACTTCACACAATTAGATCTTAAAATCCGAATCTGGGATTCTTTTTCTCCAAGTTACATTTCACCTTTAAATTATAATTTTTAAACAAAATGCGTCAAATGCCAATCTCTTAATAACCATCTACACTTAATCGCGCCTGACTACAGAAGTAAACATCTGTTGGCCTACGGTTGACTAAGAGACATCAGAGATTTTCACTAACATCCATTTTCTTCCACAATGTACACAGATACACATACACACATATAAATAAAACAGTAATTTAAATATACATAATAATTAATAGCAAAATCTACAAACTACTTATTCCAATCTACTTAGGCCGTCCGCGTTTCCATGGAGCCTCCCAGGTTTGTGTTTGATTTCAAAATTAAACGGCTGTAAACTCAACGCCCATCTTTGTAACCTAGGATTAGTACTCCCCATCTTGTTTAGGTACCTTAAGGGGTTGTGGTCGGTTTCTATAATAAATTTTTGCCCGTCTAAATAATGCTTTAATCGCTTTAGACCAAAAATTATCGCAGCTAATTCCCTTTCCACCGTGCTGTAGTTTCGCTCCGCCTTAGAAAATTTTTGCTTAGGAAAACGATGGGGTGTTCTTCCCCTTCTATTCTTTGCGATAAAACAACCCCAGCACCCACCTCACTCGCGTCCGTTTGCAGGATGAATTCCGTGGCAAAATCTGGGGCAAACAATATGGGTTGGGTGACGAGCTTGGCTTTTAGCTCCTCGAACGCTTTCCCACATTTCTCATCCCAAGTGATCTTCTCTTTCTTAATTTTCCCTTTCAGTGCGTCGGTCAAGGGTGAAGCTATTGTGCTGTAATTTGGGATATAATGAGAGTAGTACCCCACTAGACCGAGAAAGGATCGTACGTGTGTTTTAGTGGTGGGCCGCGGGAAATCTGCTATAGCTTTTATCTTCAAATCACTCGGAGACCTACTCCCTGAACCAATTCGATGCCCTAGAAATAAGACTTCCTCTTGAGCAAACTTACATTTAGAGGGTTTCACTTTAAGCCCCGCCTTTCTCAATCTTCCTAAAACTATGTCGATATGCTTTACGTGATCTTTCCACCCTTGGGAAAAAATGGCTATATCGTCTATGTACGGCAATGCAAACTGCTCCAACCCCTCTAAAACTTGGGCCATCAATTTGCAAAAATAATAGGGCGCACATACTAACCCGAACATCATTTTCTTGGGGATATAGGTGCCAAATGGAGTAACGAAAGCTGCGTATCTCTGAGCTCTCGGCGTGAGCGGAATCTGAAAGTAACCTTTCGACAAATCCATCACCGTTACATAGGGAGCCGCACTCACTTTTTCTACTATCTCTTCCATATTTGGCAAAGGGAAAAATTCAGCTCGAGTTATCTCGTTCAATCGACGATAATCAACACAAGGACGAGGGTCTTTATTTGGGCTTTCTACTAAAATAAGGGGCGAAGTGTAATCGGACTGTCCTATCTCTATTACACCCAGTTCCAACAAACGTTTAATTTCTTCTCGCAATATGTTAATTTGTCTCGGAGACATCCGATAAGGTTTTGTTTTAATGGGCTTGTCCGAGATCAATTCAATATCCATTCGCATCAAGTGAGTCGTCCCAGGGTCTGGGGAAAACACGTCCTTATTTTTAGTAATGACTTGTTTTAATTCGTCGATCTGAGAGGGGGATAGTTTAAGTTGCAGTTGACTTTCCCTCAATATTTCGTGATAGTCAAACTTCGTGCATTGTTTATCTGGATAAGGAATTTCCGCATCTCCCTCTATGTCATCCGAGACCTCTTCTACAACCAGGCTTACCAGCTCGGGTCTCCGATGATACGGTTTTAGTAAGTTTACGTGATAGATAGTACTACGGTCCCTTCTTCCTGGTAGATCTATCACATAATTTGTATCCGAAATTCTACTAAGTACCTTTCCCGGCCCTATCCAATTTACCTCAAGTTTATTTTGTTTAGAGGTAACTAACACCATTACCAGATCCCCTTCCACAAATTTCCGTTCCACGACATCGCGATCGTACCACGTTTTCCTTTTAAGTTGGCATTCTTTCATCCTAGTGATCGCAATATCTTGGCAACGTTTGAGTCTATTATTTAACTGCAATATATATTCCACTACCGATTGACTCGTGTTTCCCTCCTCCATCCATTCCTCGTAAACTAACGTTTGGGGTGTTCTCAAATTCTTTCCCATGACCAACTCGGTGGGACTGAAACCTGTACTCTCGTGCGCAACCGTTCTGAGAGAGAATAATGCCAAAGGAAGAACCCCCTCCCAATCTTCTCCCGATTCCACGCACAAAGCCTTAATTACGCGCTTGATGGTTCTATGCACTCGCTCCACTGCATTGCTTTGGGGGTGGCTGACTGATGACCTCGTCACTTTGATGCCGAACTTATTGAAAAAGGTGGTGGTCAATTCACTAGTGAAAGAAGTCCCCAGGTCGGATTGTATTTCGCGTGGGAATCCTATCCTAGAAAAGATACTCAAGAGGGCGTCTATTACGTTCGGGGAAGTAATACTCTCCACCGGTATAGCTTCCGGGTACTTAGAGGCTACACAAATTGACGTAATCAGATATCTGTTTTGCTTTGTTGAGACAGGGAGAGGTCCCACAGCATCTATATTGATTTTAGAGAATACCTCCGAAATAATCGGCACTAATTTCAGGGGTGCTTTCGCCTTATCTCTCGGTTTCCCTACTCGTTGACACGAATCGCAAGTTTTGACGAACTCCTCCACGTCTCTGTACACGTTCGGCCAAAAAAATGCCTTAGAATTCTATCTTTGGTTTTCGTCACCCCCAGATGCCCCCTATTTCGTCATGGCTAAGTTTGTTAATGTCGAGTCTAAACTTTATGGGTACGCATAGCTGTCTGACCTCCTCCCCTCGCTTAGTTTTCGCGACTCTAACTAATTTCCCCCTGATGACCCTAAATTCTTTGTCTATTCCTGTTTGGGCCTTATCCCATAATGGTTTTAGATCGGGGCATTTTCTTTGTTCCTCTTTAAATTCAACACCATTCACTTTCGCCAAACTCTTTCCCCCTTCTCCTTCAAAAGCGGGAATGATAAAGCTATCGTCTTCCCCTCCCTCGGACGGGGGGGGAATCCGTAAGTTCAAACTCCGCTTCGTTCGCCTCTTTTTCTTTCTCGGGGAAAATCTTTTTGTTTACTTCTAGTCACCACTGCGTTAACCAAGTGCACCCCCTGTTCGTCTGACTCCAGCAGTTCAGCTGTTCGGTTTCCCAATAAATATAGATCATTGTCACTACTATCCTGTTTTATTGCAGCCTTGGTATAAAACTCTCCTTTCTTCGTTTTGATTTTAATTTTAGCCAGAGGCAAACAGTGGCAAATCTCATCTAACGGGCTTTTCAACCAAACGTATTCACCTAGGAGGTCATCTTCATTAATCCAGCTCCGCGAACAGACGTCTATGGATGACCCCGAATCTCTTAGACATACGCGATCAATGCCATTTATTTCCATGTTCATTTTGAATTTTTAAATGGGTCGTAATTCCCGGTATTTAAAGTTAAATTAGCTACCGTTTCGAAATTATTTTTCCTTAATCTAGGGCACACTGGCTTTATGTGCCCTGTCTCATTGCAGTAGTAGCATATTATGGGCTTCCTCTTCTCAAATTGATTATCCCCGCCCTGGGGCACTCCCTCCTAATTTGAGAACTCCCCTGGCTTACCTCATGCTTATAAGGATCCCTGTTCAAGGGCCCGATATTTTTACCCTTACCACTAAAATGCGCAGATTTATTTTTACTTTCGAGAGGCTGTTTATCAAAGGTTCTACGCTCCCAGGTTTTCGTCGGACCTGTTTTTTTATGCACTCTTCTAATCGCCTCAAAATGGTCCAATTTCTCAGCTAAACTTTTAGCCTCCTTGAAACCATCCCACGAATCTAGAAAATGGTCTACTAATTCACTTGGTGCTCTTTTTTTTTTATTTGTTCTGTCACTAGTAGCTCTTTTAATGCGGCGAAATCACCCACTTTCATCCCCGCTAGCCAGTTGTCCAGGTAGGACCTTAGTTCGAATACTAAATCCGCCCACATGGCCCCAGGTCTGCGTTGATGCGACTCAAATCTATCTCTAAGGGCTATCGGCGTGAGTTGGAACCGGGCCAAGAGTAGATTTTTTATGTGGGGGTAATCGTCGCTTTTCTCTAAAGGTTCTTTCGCTACTATCTCCGCAATTTCTATGGGAAGTAAAGGAATGAGTTGGGAGACCCATCTATCCTCAGCCACTTTTTCTTTTATCGCCTGCCTTTCAAATATTTCAAAAAATAAATTAATGTCTGCATTTTTTGCATCAAATTTAGGCACCAAGTCTTTTAAATTAACACGTCTATTTACCCCTTGCCCTTCTAAATCGGCAGACGATACACTAACCGTCTCAGTGGCGTTAGACAATCTTAACCGCTCCAACTCATATTCTCTAGTCTCCTGCCTTTCCTTCAATTCCCTAGCCTCCTGCCTTTTTCCCTAGCCTCCCGTTTTTCCGCCAAGATACCCTCCAACAAACTTTTAACCGATTCTTCGTTATAGTCTTCACTCTGACAAATTCTATTCTTAATTTCTGATTTGGTTAGAGTACTATTGACTTCGACTCCCAAATCTATCGCAACCTCTAACAATACCTCTTTTGTTTGCTTTAAAAGAAACGCCATCATGCTTTAATAAATACAACACTAAATCCAATCTCAATTGTCTCTAAAACAAATCAAATATCCAACATAAATCAACACTACACTATACACTATACTCAGTTGTACTCCACAAACTTATACAACTACCAAACGTAACTAACCGTACACTAAACCTAGACTTTAATTATACTTCACAAAATAATAAAAATACTCAGAGTAACGTGACAATACACTACGCAAAAACTGTGCTAACGAAGCAAATATACTACTGTATACTACGACCTAACTCAATAAACAAACATACATACAAACATAGCAAATCAATACACTGCAAACAAACTTAATAATTTCTGTAGTCTCTCAGTCTATACTTTTAACTTTATCTAGTATTATTTTCCTTACAAAATTTTACATTA
This sequence comes from Trichonephila clavipes, assembly GCA_019973935.1. NCBI lineage: Eukaryota > Metazoa > Arthropoda > Arachnida > Araneae > Nephilidae > Trichonephila > Trichonephila clavipes. Next base: position 767,759 of record BMAU01014878.1, read on the forward strand.
ACTAAAAATAATGTTTTGCTGCCCCGATACGATACTCAAAGAAAAAGACTGACCTTAACATTGCAGGTGAAAACACTGGAAACCTCTTCCTTATCCTTCTCCGGGAAAAAACGGAAGGCAGGCACTTCGCGGGCACTCTTCACAAGCAGGAACGGGAGACACTTGCATCCAGCACTTCTCACAGCTGGGAAATCCAGGAATTAGGGGTCATTAAACTCGCTTCATCACAATCGCACACGGCTGGCCTTTTTTTTTTTTTTTTCTTCAATTAAAATAAAGGATTCGGGCATCTGTTTACTTAAATGCCGGATCAACACCGCTGCCACCAATTTCATATATTTATATTAGCTGTAACGTCGTGAGTAGCTATCCATCAATAAACAAATCTTTACAGCTTAATATACAAATAAAAGCAAACTTTATTTGCTAACAATTTGTAAATGAAGTAATATAAATCCAGATTAAATGCCAAGCCGGTGTGGTCAGTTCATATACTCATGCTCAACGCCACCGGCGTTCATCGTCTTTTTCACTCTCTCTCGGGGATTTTTTTTTTTCTCCGGTCTTTTTCTCTTTCTCTCTCTCTCCGGGTCTCTTCTCTCTTACTCTCTCTCTCCAGGTTTTTTTCCGGTCTTTTTTTTTTTGTGTCCTCAAAAACAACCCTTTTTAAACAACAGGGGTGTGTTCACAACACGCCCCTCGCTCCTTCTTATTCGCAGGTCAACAAAGTCTCTCTTGACCTCCCTCGTCCTATTGGCGCATAACACGCCAAAACACACCCGAGCTGTCTGGTCCAAGGCGCCATAGTTCCTGTCCGCAGCTGGACACACTGGACCATCACGCCACCTGTTTCTAGTATTCCCTTTCATACAACACTAGAAAAAGACAACATGGTTATTTTTAAGATAGGCTTCGCCTATTGTCAATGGGGCGCCGAACTCTTAAGTCTATTATGCCGACCCGTCTGCTAACTCCACTCCCTGAGTTCAGACAATAAACAATGGCCCCATGGCCACGTGCACCGGTCATTCCACAGCTGGTTGATCGTAAAACATTCAGGGACAATCGATGGGTGAGGCACTTGTCCTTGACCAGCTGGTAAAACCATAACATTTATCGAAAGATGGGAAGCCGCAACAACAAATGTATCCATTCAGACAGCACATGCTGTTCTTTCCGTATCTAGTAGTTCAATGATTGGGTGCACTACTTTAGCCACGCATCTCTATGCTACAGTGTTATAGAAAGCAACAAATGTATCCATTCAGATTCTGTTCTTTCCGTATCTATTAGTTCAATGATTGGGTACACTACTTTAGAGTCACGCATCTCTATGCTACAGTGTTATAGAAAGCCGCAACAAATATATCCATTCAGACAGCACATGCTGTTCCTTCCGTATCTAGTAGTTCAATGATTGGGTACACTACTTTAGAGTCACGCATCTCTATGCTACAGTGTTATAGAAAGCCGCAACAAATGTATCCATTCAGACAGTGTTATAGAAAGCAACAAAAAAATATATCCATCAGACAGCTGTTCCTTCCGTATCTAGTAGTTCAATGATTGGGTACACTACTTTAGAGTCACGCATCTCTATGCTGCAGTGTTATAGAAAGCCGCAACAAATGTATTCAGTCAGACAGCATATACGGCTGCAGATTTTGTCACATTGTCCGTGTGGATAATTGTAGTCCCACTTCCTATCTAAAGGGCCATGATGTAGCTATATAATCATGCGAGGAGGCCTGACAATATGTTTGTCCTCTTACATGTTAGTGGCAGCAATCCGCTGAGATCCTTCACGGTGTTCAGTATGTCTCTTTTGAACCCATTGATTCTACATTCGTAAGACACATGTTTTATTCCTGTCAATGGGAGTTGAATCATCGTGTAATGATAAACCGCCTTTTCGATAGACCACTATACTGCCGCTATCGTATTCCAACACGTGCTGCTAACTGTTTCTTCTTCTTATGCAAGGGATAACACGATCTTGTTACAAACACCAAATATTGAAATTCGATTACCGAATTCGAAACTCTCTGCGTAACTTTACTTTTCTTGCAGAGTTAGAGATGTCATTTATTCCTCCTTCGTCGTTTATTTGCGTTTAAATGCTTACCACTTGCATAACATTTTCCTTTATTCTAACAACGATTGTGTCATCCCTCTTTTTTACTGTATTGTAGTTTTAAAGACCATCAGTATATTTTCAGAATGGTTGATGCATCTGATAATGACATCGCTGCTGTTCTACAAAATCTAGAAGACGTCCCGAAATCCTTCAGTTTTTTTTTTCTCAAGAAGATTTATTGATACCCAAAAGCCCTATAGCACATATGACAAAAAGTGTTGGCAGCATTTTTTCTGTGATATATTTCAAACATTTTTAGAAGGTGCAAAATTTTCAATTTTTAATTACCACGAATCATTAACTTAGACGTTTCACCAAAAAGTAAATAAAGCAATTCATCTACAGCAAAGACATCTTGAATGATTTGAACAATTTACTGCTGTCATTCACCTCATATCTGAAAAAACCCTCTACCGATGGAAAAGAAGAGTTGTATAATTAATCACACACAAGTGTTTGATTACGATACTATCGTTAAGGAACAGAAAATATACTGGTGTTCAAAATTAAGAGTATTTTTAGATTTTGTCGATTATCTCTAGAACTATTTGACAGATTTTAATAAAATTTGGTATGTATATAGAGGTGACATAATGCAAACAAATAATCATTCGACAGTTAAAATACTCACGTATGATTAGGTGTAACACTCATTGAAGTGGGAAGGTATGAGACAGCAGTTGTATAATACAACAAAAAAGTAATTTGTTAATGGGGGTATGGTATCCTCTTTCATATAAACAGGCCTCACACCGTGATTTTATACCGAAAATAAGGAAATTTGAGTTCTTGTGGTAATTATCCCCCTCATTCAGCAATTTTGTTTTCCGGCCTTGAATGGTTCTCGTATGGGGTCAATTGCCCTTCCCAGAGCGTCCCAGACATATCCAAAATGGATGAAGTCTGGAAATCTTACTGGCCAATTCACACATTCGGCGAATATCCTCACTTTCCAGAAATTCGTCGAACAGATGAGCTGTATAGGGCCTTGCATTGTCATCCATTAAAATTAAATTTGGGTCAACTGCACGCGTGAAAAGGTGAACATAGGGCCCCAAGACTTCATCCCTATGCCTCACAGCAGTCACAGAGCTATTGCAAACACACATGAAGGTGTGTACGGCCATCCAACATGATACGTGCCCAGACCCTCAAGCCTCCGCTGCCAAAATGGTCAATTTCTTGGACATTGGAGGGCAGGTAGCGGATCCCCGGTTATCTCCATATATTCTCACCATACTTTCAAGTAGTTTGGTGTAGTTCTAGAGACCCAATCGACAAAATCTAAAAACTCTCTTAATTTTGAACATCAGTGTAACAAAAGGAATTAGACATTCTTTTCCAGAAAACTCCTCACTAAAATTAGAAAAATATCTGTACTTGGTTCCATCTGGTGACGAAGGGACAGTTCTAAAGAGAAAAAAAAAGGTTTATATTGTTCATAAGCATTTAGGAAAGATGTTTTCAACAACGATCATAACCTTGAATTCCTGGAATCAAGGTTACCATTAAATTATTGACATCGTAATGCGTTTGCCACTGAGTACTCAACCAACATGCATCACTTTTTTTGAAAATAGAGTGCCTAATATTTGAAGAAAAGTAGTTGCGGTGACTTATCATCATTCAGTAGATCAAGGATTTAAACTACTTAATTTTAAGTTTTCATTTTTAAAAAAGTTGTTAGTGTTGTTCCGTTTTGATTTTGCTTTTCTACCCCTTTCATGTTCTACAACTGCGTGTATAAATGTGCCTCTGAATAAACAATTTATTCACTACTGTTTCTTTGTACATACTTTTAATAAATCGCTTCTTCATAACAAGCATGTCAAACATCTAGTACACTCAAACGATATGTTAACATTTATATGAGGATTGATTTCATATTTATATAAAGGATAATTTTTTTAAAAAATGTAAATGTTCATTTTAAATTCATAATCGAAAAGGGAAAAGTATTTCATATAGTTATTAGTATGATAGTGTGTGTTGAGGCGTAATTAAAGGTAGAATTATATTGTAAGGATGTGGCGTCAAAAAAAAACATTTCAATTCGAAGAATTTTCGTTGTGAAAGATTTTTATAAAAATCCTCTTAAAGCAGTTGTATTGTTATTTGACTAGAAGTTTAAAGTGTTTTTTCCTAGTTCCATCCCACGAATGAAATCTAATGCTACTTGGAAATGTTTTCGGCTTTTTTGTTAGATTGGTTATTTAGCGTCACATTTTTCAAAGCAGCACGCAAGAGCTATTGATGAAGGACCTTGTAACATTGAGCCTCAGTCAGAACAACATCTGGGCATCCCACTGTGAATTGCTATACGACTAGCATTTAGGAAAAGCATCTTTTCACTGTCTAATGTTTTGAAATGTTTGCTTCGACATTGATTTCAAACAATCCCTTTTTTTATCGCATTGCTATAATAACAAAATGAGCAACAAGTTTGTTTGAAAACGCTTCAATGAAGAAACAATGCAATTATAATAGGAAGTCGAATATTTTTCCTGAATATGCAATTTATTTTACGTGCTGGAAATCTGGATGTAAGAAATAGCCTATTCTCAGCCATTCAAATGGATTGATAAGTAAGGTCTTCAATATAAGTTTCCGACAAGGTAAAATAATGACAGAGGTATCAGAATGAAGTAAATTTATTACTCATACATATTGTAAACTTATTTCTCAACATAGTCACCACTAACAGGCATACATTTGTTCAATCGTTCTATCCATTTCTTCATTCCGTCGATGAAGAAAGATTCTGGTTGTATGTGTATCCATTTACTCATGGCTGACTGAACTTGGGCATTCTGGATTCAACATTATGACCCAGAAAGCAAGAGACAATTCATGGAACATCATCATCCTGGGGTTCTGAGTGTCAAGAAATTCAAAACAGTCATACTCACGAGCTTTTGGGATGCAAGTTGTGTGCTCTACATGGAATTTCTGACTTAAGGATTGACAGTAAATTCCGACAGGTACTGTGCAACATTACGATCCCTGAAGGAACGCATGCGTAGAATCTGACAGGAAAGAAACGTCTTTCTTTGCATCACAACAATGCAATACCACATTCCATCGCCCAAACACAGGACGTCATGGGAAAACTGAAATTCACAGTGGTTACACAACTTCCTTACAGCCCAGATTTGGCACCGTCGTACTTTTGGTTGTTCCCAAAATTGAAGCAGGCGTTGAAAGGTCAACGGATGTCGAAGTTCAGGCATCCGTATGTAAATAGATACGTAGTCAACCAGAAACTTTCTACATAGACGGAATGAAGAAATGAATAGAACTTTTGAACAAATGTGTTGCTGTTAGTGGTCACTATGTTGCGAAATGAGTTTACAATATGTAAGAGTAATAAATTTCCTTTATTTTGATACCTATGTTATTATTTTACCTTGTCGGAAACTTATTTTACAAGTTTTTATTTAACTTGAAATGCAAAATGTTCGGGTGGAATCTTGCAACTCAATTTTGAAGAGCTGATGTCTTCAACCGATTGAGCCGAAATTTTGTAAACACGTTTATTTTGGATGACAATGCATGTTTTGATGGTTTATATTCCTATATTGCACTCAGTTAAAAAGATATTAATTAAAAACCCTTTACCTCTGTGAGCTTTTTTTTTCTGCCGAGCATCTTATCAGATTGAGCTTAAAGAAGTTCCGATTTTTCGACCTTTTTTAAAGAGACTCATCTAATTCTTTCTATCAAACTGAGACAAAAAATAATTACATAATCGGAAAGATCATTTATTTCCCCACGATATCGTGTAATTTTTTTTAAAAAAAAAATAATGGTGATTTCTATTTTTTACGATTTTTTCTAAAATAAGTCAATACCGATACATTTTCATGAAAATGATTTCTACATCGTTAAGGCTGAAGTACACGGGGCGTGTTTACAAGCTACAAGCCGGCGAGTGCGCTAGTTGTCAAGTACACATAAACATTCCACTCGCTCAGTAGCCAAGTAGCTGGCACGTGGAAATATACTGTTTTAGTTGATTCGTAGTGGTTTCCTGTTGACAAAATGAAGTGGAATGCGAATAACATTTCGTTGTTTTTACAACTGTATCAACAGTTTCCGGCATTGTGGAACATTAAAGATAAAAAAATTACTGTAACAAATCGTTGAGGGATACGGTGTTTAAACAACTAATGTCTGAACTGGAAGAAAATCAGTTGTTGGGGCAAATGGATAATAAGCAACTTAAGGCAAAAATTAAGTCCATTAAAGATGTCTACAGAACGGAGTTAAATAAAATTGAGAAAGGTAAAAAGAGTGGATGTGGGGTAGATGACGTTTATGTGCCAAAACTAACCTGGTTCAACGAAGCATGTTTCCTGAGTGAGGTTTTGGCAACAAGAAGCAGTCAATCAAATTTGGTAAGTAAATGTATTTACATTTTATTTTTAAATTTGATTACAAAAAATATTTTAAATACATTCTTTTTAAGGCCTTTTTAGTCCAAGTTTCTCCCATTGCCAGGGTAGAGGATTTTCTTCAGTGAAATATTTCATGAACTGTTGTCTGATCTGTATTGCTGTTCTGTTTGGATTGTTGCTGCCCAGTGAGGTCACTGGTCGTAAGGTGTTGGCATGTAACCTCCACTGACCAGGTGTTACTTCTCCTGTGTTAAAATCTTCTCTGTCCAGTGCATTTTGTGGCATATAGTGGCCTGGGGAAGTCTTTCGCAACCAGTTATGCAAACTGCAAGCAGCCAAAATAACTCTATCGATGGTGTCGGGTTTCAGCTCAATTGCTTTTGAGAACACTCGAAAACGCCAGGCAAGTATGCCAAAAGCATTCTCTGAAACTCTCCTGGCACGGGATGTGCGATAATTGAAAATTTTCTCTTCATCACTTAATCCATATTTACTGAAAGGTTTCATAAGATCGGGTCTTAGAGGGAAAGCATCATCTCCGATAATAACATGGTCCTCAGGAAACCCAATTGCTTTATTTTCCATTGCAATGAACTATTTCTGAACACTGCACTGTCATTGGCTCTTCCATTTCCTCCTACATCAACGTAAGTGAAGCAATAATCAGCATCCACCATAGCAAATAGTATGATGCTGTAGGTTTTCTTATAGTTGTAGTATACTGAACCTGAACCAGGAGGTCTTTTAATAAGAACATGTTTACCATCAATCGCTCCACAGCATCTAGGGAAATTCCAACGTTGGAGGAAAACCTTTTCAATTTTTTCCACTTTTCAACAGTTGTGGGTACCTGAAAATGAAATATAGTTTATAACAACTTTTTTGATACGGTATTAGTCCAGTCAGTGACGGTTTGTAATTTCCTTCTTTGTAATAGCTAATTATATATTTGTATTATATTAATGTTTGCTTTTACATTGGGGAATTTTGATTCAGAGGCTAATTACAAATTTTCATGAAAATCAATGCTACTCTAAAACATTAGGAGGTACAGTAGAAATGAGGCTCAAGTACGAATTATAGCATGTTCTTGCCTACATTACTACGAATTATAGAAGTTACGACGAACTGAGACCATCTGGGCAGCGAAATTACTACGAAATAAGGAGGGGACCGTAATACAGTATTTTTACTGTCATTGACTGGACTATAAATAATGAATAAAAATTAAATAAAATTATTAGTAGTTTTTGTCCTTTTTTAGGATGCAAGCCAAACTGATATTGCAGAAAAAGATGAGGAAGGGAACTCTATTGACCAAGATGAGCCTGACATCGGGGGAGAAATCACTCCTCAATCATCTGAAATTATGAAGCCACCTCAGCAGCCGAAAAAAAGATTAAAAAAATCAGATAGTATACCAGACAAAGAAATAGCTCAAGCTATCCAAAAATTAGATGAGATAGCAAACAAATCTACTGAGGACAAGCCATATGACCTGTTTGGCAAGTATGTCGCATCAGAAATGCGTCAGCTACCTAATCGGGCAGCCATCCTGCTACAGCAGGAGATACAAAATTGTATCACTCGTTGTAAGTTAAACACATTGGACAATGAATCAGTTCAACATCAATATGACAATTTTCCTTCATTGCAATCTCCTCAATCAATAGCGTCCGTTTGTTCTTCAAACGAGGAAGAGGACATATTAAAAGAGCAATAATAAATACGTTTGCAAACATTTAATTAATATATTATGTATCAAAAGCATTTCATTTTGTTCAAAATAAATTTTTAAATACAAGTTTTGAGATTGAGAAGTGTATATTTACCATCCTTTTCTATATTTCAAACCAACGTTACTTAATACAAGGGCAAAATGTTCATTCATGCAACTTTTGAAAATAAAAATAAGATAAAATATTTACACTTACATTAATAAATGGACGAAGCACGCAACAAATCTCCATAAGTACATGTGGTAAGAAACTGGATATTGTTGTTTCTGGAACTCGAAACAGGTACTCCAAAGATTTAAACGAATCACCAGTTGCTAAATATCGTAAAGTTATTTCTAATTTTGTGGTTACTGGAATCGCCATTCTCATTGTCGTGTCCTGCTTTGACAACTTTCCGCGAACCATTTCCATTAGCTCATCAAACTGTTCACCTGTAATTCTTAACATATTTCTATAGGCTGTATGGTCTTCGTTCTTGAGCTCTTTCAGTAATGTATGTGATGCACCATATTCAGTACGTCTTCCTACCCACGGTTTCACCCACACTTTCCTCTTCTTCCGTTTCGCGTTTTGTCGTCTAATTAACTCTTTTTTAATCACTTTTGATATAACTAAAACTCCCGATAGAACTAATTCCTCCGACATTTTCAAGACCGTTCTACTCGTTGCTTCTGGACAATCCACAAGCTACTGTCAGTACACTTGGCTAGTTTACAATCTAAATCGCTCAAAAGCCGGCGAGTGGCGTGTAAAGTCGCCGGCAGAGTCAACTTTTTCAAGAGGTTTTTTAAAAGCAGCTTTTAAGCGAGTGCGGTGAGTGCACTGGGCTAGTTTACGAGCTGCTTGTAAAAAAGCCGGCTTGTAGCTTGTAAACTCGCCCCGTGTACTTGACCCTTATTGATATAATAGCTGAATTGTAAAGAGAGTAAAACTGCGTGCACGACATTGTATACAAAAATGTAAAATGATTTTTTTAGGTAAATACACTATAATTGTAAATAACTGTTTAAAAGAACTGTAATTTTAAACCTCACAGAATTATCATTTAGAATTAATGTTAAATAATGAAAAAGAATATAAAATTCCGATGAAGAATAATTGTGTTACTTTTTAATATTTTAAGCGAGAAGACTCCAAAATGTTTTAACCCAGGAGCAGGCGCGCACTCGATACTAACGCTAATGGTAGTGCAGGGGGACTCAGTCACCCCAATCATTTGTTTATAATTATTTTTACTCTACACGATACAAATCGGAATTCCAGTGAATAATTTAATTAAGAGAAAGTATACTTACCGGCTTTCAAGGACTATTCAATTTTGTGATGTACCTCCCCTTGGAAGTACATCCCTTGAAGTATCAGCGTGAGCTAGAGGTGTAGGGTTATCGTAAGAACTAGAATCAAACATTATCTTAATATGACTTTATTAAGATATTCAACTTAAACTTTTTTGAACAAATATAATATAAATACTTAATGAGAGAATCTACGATGACGCAATACGCAACACACAATATAATTCAGACCACTCTCAATACTCGAACCGCCTAATCTTCAAATATAATAATAAGTAATCAATCCTACCTTATATTATTCTGTAATAAACTTGTCTTTATCTACAATGGTATGTAGCCGTACGTTTAACTTCTAATCGATCCCCAATATGATTATCCACGACACGTAGAACTTGAATCTTGAACGACGAACTTCTATAATCATCCACTGCCACAACGCACGTTAATTGTCTAACATTCCTTTACATTACCATTACATTGCCATCACGCTTACTCTAAGATCCTATATTTATTCTATATTATTTGCATCTCTTCACTTCTCGTTTCTTGGATTTGGTTGGAAAAGAGTTGCCATTAATTCTGGCCCAAAGAACCCAAAGGACTTGTTAAAGAAAAGACGCGTAAGACGTCACAATTTTTCTTTGATGATTTGAGAAAAAATCCAATAAAACTGAACTAACAAGACCTTAATAAAGGACGCAAATCAGAGACACTTTTCATTAATATTACAGAAATGTTATTTGCTGGCAAAGCTGTCATATTTTGTTCCAAGTTTTTATAGTTTTAATGAGCTTTCATGATCGAGTGAGTGAATATTAACGTCGTACTATTCAGCTACACGAGGGCTTTTGGAGACGGACCTCGTAATTTTGAACCATGGTTAAGTGACAAGGACGATACTTGAGCTGGCATCTTTTAACTACCACACCACTCCAAAAAGAGGACGTTTGAGCTCTTGACAGATTTAAAGTGCATCTCTCCCCTACACGGTGGGTCTTTAGTGGTACTGAGATCGAACTCGTGACACCTTTGGTAATCAACAAATCGAGAGTTGAACTTTTTCTTTCTTGTGTCTTTTTGACAAGGTGAACTGAACCTTGTGGTACACTTATGGTTTCATATTTTAGGTTGATGGAGTTCTTTAGGAAGCATTCGAAAAATTTTCCTTTCGTTTCATGTTCATGGCGTTTCTCAATCATGAATAACATGTATTCTTTCAGCAGGTTTTTCTTTTGCTTGATCAGTTTCAACTTCCTTCAATAGAGATCACAGATGTCCCGCGACACCACTCCCGGTTTAAAAGTGTATTCAGAAAAAAAATACGGATGATCTAAAAAGCCATACCAGTAAGTTTGAAGGTCAATCAAATGATTAACAAATGTATTATGCAGCCTGGCTGAAAAGTGAATCATGCCTTCCTTTTCTTTTTCTACAACTAATATACAGTATTTCAATAATAATTACAGTGATGAATTGTTTATTTTCTTAGAGTTTTTCTCATGGTGTAGATTTCGTTTTTCTTTTAATGAGTAATATTTTATGTTAAAACGTAATAAAAAAAATCTCTCACATTGAGGAAATACAGCAAATTAAACTAAATGTTTTTTTTCTATAATTTGGTTTTGTGATCAAAGATAGCTATTTGATGACGGAAAAACGCCAGATGGTAAACATAAATTATATCAGTGTTGTTGTGTTTTTTTTTATTATGGAAGTATATTGTTTTACTTCTCTTCCCGGTTTTTAAAAAAAAATCTTGAAATTTTCGATATGCTCGCGCCCCCTTGTAGGGTCATCGCGCCCCCAGGGGGCGCACCCCACACCTTGAGAAACACTGGTATAACCTGTATCTTTATCTTTATTTTCAGACTTCATCGTTTTTACACTCTTAATTAAATTTTCTAAATTATTAGTGTCTCCTTTTGAACTTTGTGTTTGCCCTTTTGCCAAAGCTTTCTGAAGTTCAATTTCTCGTTCCATTTGTTGTAGTTTAATTTTTTCTAACTCTAGTTGTGAGTTGATCACTTGCAGCTGCGGTTCGGCTTTAGTTTGCCTGCCCTCAACGGACAAATTTAGCAGATTCATCTCAAAATCGGGATCATCTTTAAAAGCTGCGGATTTTTCCAATTTAGTTTTTAGTTGGATTATTGTTTCTTAAGAAGTGGCTTGTTCTCCAATTTCTTTGAGAACATTTATAAAGTCCTTTCTTGTCTTTTTAGGGTACGACATATTCTAATACAATTTTACTTATCACAATAGAAGGATATTAAAAGGTATCGTACTTTTTTTTTCTTTCGTGGAAATCCCTTCTACACTCACAGGCACATAAATAGGTATCCAATGAAATGCACACACACACAAGCACAGTTCAAATGTTCACAGTCCAGATCGCGTTAGTCGCAATATTAACAGTTCTCACAATCCACATCGCGTTTGTTGCAATATTAACAGTCCTCACAGTCCAAATCGCATTTGTCGCAATATTAACAGTCCTCACAGTCCACATCGCGGCCGTGCCCCCATATTTTGTGGGATTATGGTACAGTTCTAGGGGTATTCAATGATCACACTCGTTTTTTGCTAAACTAACGTTTAATGTTCGACAATAGATACGCAGTTCTACTTACTACGACAGACGTTTAACACATAAAATAAAATATTTACAATTTGATTAAACACCTCTGGCTTTTAACGACAGTTCTAGTACAATTGCTGACAATTAATCTTCACGATAGTGTCAGGTATATGGGTGTTGAGAGTGACCTACGCGTCTCTCTTGTGAACAACGGGTGGTGGGTCCCTACTCGGCCACCGTTCTCGTCACTCTTTTCTCAGCCCCGGATCATCGACCTCTGCATCTCTCTTGTGAACAACAGGTGGTGGGTCCCTACTCGGCCACCGTTCTCGTCGCTCTTTTCTCAGCCCCGGATCATCGACCTCCGCGTCTAGAGTCCGCTCGCTGATTTCCCATCTCCCTCGTTAACTCGCTGGTGGTTGCGCTGTCAGCGCTCTCTAAAGAATGTTCATGTGGAAATTTTCCGCATATATGCGTGTGTGTATGTAAGGATAATTAAATTAGATTTAAAATTAAATTCCCGATGTAACACTTAACTTTTATTTTCCAGTACATATTTCTCTCTCTCTCTCTCTTCAAGGATTAAATTAATCACCCAATTATTTCTCCGAAACATATGGCCCCACCACTTAACATTTCCGATCCCAGTTCATTATATTTAATAGCCCTATATGCCAGCATTAACTTTCAAGTACATATCATAAAATACGAGTTACTTCACACAGTTGGCTTAGGTGGTAAAACACTTAGATTTTTCGCTTTGGCGTTCTTTTTCTCTCTCAGCGTCAGAACTTGTATAGATTTCATCAAATAAAGATCCTTTTTTAAAACTAAGTCTGATTCTAGCTCGAGGCATGTCAGATATATATAAGGCGACATCTTTTTAATACACTATCCCATTTTTTTGATAGGAATTCAATATTGCCTTTTATTTTCGGAAATCATTTTACCACTAAATTTTATCACGCTTCAAGGCAAATAAATGTTCATTAGCGACTAATAGCTGACAAATATGCTATAATAAATAGGCTAGGTGAACTCGTAAACGGCGTTGATTCAGTCTAGGAGTGTTTGAATCTTGGTGCAATGAATGACCCGTCGTGTAAAAGAGATAATGCAAAAGTTCAAAGCCTCCTCACGTTAGCGAGGGCTAGAAGTTTTGAGAGACGGTCCCAGCTTAAGGTCTGTCTTTGCCATTTGACTATGGTTTAAAAAACGAATACTTGTGCCAATCACCTTCGTGTTCCTTCAGAGTGCAAAATTAAAAGCAAAAACACACAAGCTGTTATAAAACTTCATTAAACCTGTTCTTACATAAAAGTATTAGTCGCGGTAGCCTGTGGTTATGCCCACAAATTCGTGACCTGAGTTGTCAAATTGTTAGTTCGAGTCCTGTTGCCACTGAATACCCGTCTCGTAGATGGCCTGATGAATGTTAAATCTATCGTAGTCCAAAGTCCTCACATATGAAAGAAGAGGGGTCCTTCACCAATAGCCCCTGGAGTTGCTTTATATAATGTACGTGGTTAATAAATACTCACTACTTATGGATATATTTTTTTATCATAAAATAAATATAACTTATAAATCAAAATTAAATTTAGCTTTCTTTTTTATTCTTTTTATATAATAAACATCATTCTTAAACACCTCTTTCCGTGGTATTTGAATGTCTCCTTTTTAAAATTCAGCGCCTTTTCAATGCTCAATAGTCCGTTTCTTTTCTGAAAACAATGTACCAACTCTATTCTCATTTCAAAGAACAACACCGCATACGAGAATTGAACAACAGCAAAAAAATGTATTTCGTTTGTTTGGAATGTATAGGTATCCGTTCTTTTTTGAAGAGAAAATTAAGCGAAATTCTTTACAGAAAGTGAAAGCAGCGTAGAATTCCTCATTCGTCACAGCTTAGCCCCACCCACGATAGCATTTCGAACATCACATCGCATAAAAAATCCCGAACACCTCCTCGGCACCTGTGTATTGAAAATCGTTTTGCAATGCGCTTTCCATTGTTCCGCAACCGTCTCCTCAGCTGGAACGATTCGCCTCCTCGACCCCAAAGAGGGTTTGCGTCATGCCTGTTGCCACTCACAAACACAAATCATCCTCTCCTGCATCTCGTTTGCGATTGTTTGTGGATTAACTTTTAGGTTTCACTTACTTCAGATGTAACTTCCATTCGGGTATTTGGATGAATGATTGTTTGTTTTATGTATATTCATAAACGCACACATATCGCTAAGAATGGAAATCGTGTATTTTTCTATATAAATACGCTCCTATTGTCGTCATTAGTCCAAAACTGATGCTTTTATGCCGTGCTAATCAAAACACCATATCAATCTTTGACGGCACACTTTCATTTTGTATAGTAATGCTTCGAACTTAAGTGATAGGTGACTCGTAGCCGGCGTGTCATGAGTTCGAGCCGAGTACCACTGAATCCTCACCGTGTAGGGGCGCGATGCACGTTAAATCGGTCGAGAACTCAAACGTCTTCCCTTTGGTGTGGAGTGGTAGTTAGGAAGAGGGGAGGGGGTGCCAGCTCAGGTGTCGTCCTCGTCTCTTGACCATGGTTCAAAATGACGAGGTCCGTCGTTGAAAGCCCTCGAGTATCTGAACAGTGCGACGTTAATACTCATTTACATTATTTTTAATCGAAAAGTGGACTGAGTAATAACCGCGTAAGTCGAATTTGCATATGTCGGGGTATAATTTCGCATATGGATACATATGAATTATTTTTACTTGGCAACGGAGACGAAAGAAAACAACAATTTAGAAAAAAAAAATGTTTAATAAAATTTTTGATATCACACACAAATATAAAATTGCCGACCGAAGCTATTTAGATGTAGGTTTCATAAAATCTAACAAAGAATCTGCCGGCTCAAATATTTTTTTCTCCCTCAAAATTTCCTCGCAGAAGTCAATAATTCTTGAGTACCTTGTCTTGTTGAAAAAATACGTTCATCGTTGGAGTCTATAACTTCTAAAATTTGTAACCCTTTTTCAAATAAACTGAGGCATTTTGTCCAATTCCCAACCGTTATTCGATCTTGTGATGGAACTGAATCCAAAATTCTTCATTGTCTTGCTCATGCATTTGCATTGTCAGCTTCTGATTGTCAATATGTGCAACAGTTTTTGTATGTCATTACTGCCCACTTCTAAGTTTATTTGCCTGGCAGAATCGACAAGTTTTTCAGTCGCATTACCAATTTCATCAGGCTGTAGAACTGATTTTGCCTGAGTTTCAGCGACGGGAGAGAAGAAAAATGGACAGAGTTTTTGCAGACGCCATTTAAGGTTTTTTGTAAAACAAATTGTGTTGTGGAAATAACACAAAACAAATTTTTTGACTAAAAGTCAATTCCGTTCCGATATTTCCGAACATGTACATTAGCTAAACAGGAAGCGAAGATTGAGTAATCGAGCCGTATTGCACTCAAACAAAAGACGAATCGATGAGGTTTGAAAATCACGAATTACTATATTATAATTATAATTTTAAAAATATTTAAATAACTGGCTGCCAGAGACGTCACGTAAACCCCCGCATCGCGGGAGAGGGGCATGGTTTTAGGGAGCACGAAGCCTGACTGCCTCCAAGTACCTACCCTTTGTAAAATCTAACTTGGGGGCCCAAAACCTGACTTTGCAGGTGACCCAAATGTTCTCCGTTACGCCACTGCTGTCAGCCATAATATTTATGGATCCTTAGATTTCAAGTTTATTATTCTTATAAATAATTTGCTTTCTTCTATAAGCCATTATGTGGAAAAGTAAAAGTGCCTGCTCCTACGTGTAAAATGTAATTATTCTTCAATTTGTTTTCGTGCTTAGCACGAAGAATGGTTCGCAATTATATTCATGTGTACCATTAGTAAACTTCCACTCGAAATTTCAACTTAGTTCTTGAGTAAGTACTTCCCGCCCCCACCATCTTGATCAATTGTTTCAATATTCTCTTGTGATTTTTTAACTACACTTTCACTTAAAGCAGTATTCATTTTGACTTTTATTTTTCATATTTTAATATTCTTAGCGCGTTTTAACGCTGTATAAAGATTATATACATATCCTATCATTACCCAAATAATTGACTGGAGATTGGAGCCCGACAGAGATAAGTGCTCCGCTGTGCATCCCCAACGACATTTCCAGTAATGTGTGTTACCCGACCCCCTATTTTCCTCTGACTCAAAAGTCAATACAACTTGTAGAAGGCCAGCGACAAACCAACTACGCCACCCAGCCAACGTGCTGTTGACTGGGTGGCGTAGTTGGTTGGTCGCTGGCCTTCTGCACCTAAGATTGCGAGTTCGACCAAGACCTAAGTCGATGGGTTTTGGTGATGCAGAAAATTGAGTGTCCATGTCGTATGGTTATGCGGCATGTAAAAAATCCCTTTGGTGTCCGCTTGTCTTAGGTGCTCACGGCAAAATTAAATTCCTAAATACAATTTCGCATTTTCAGAGCTCAGGTGCCTCTCTCTGGGTAGGAAACTATAGGCGTCAAATTAATTGTGGTAATTGGTATCGCCTATATGTTACCGTACTAAAAACTTATACCAGGTCTTTGGGAATGTATATATGTAAGGATAATTAAATTAGATTAAAAATTAAATTTCCTATCTAGCACTTGACTCATCTTTCTCAGATCACATCTTCAAGTATCAAACTAATCACCCATTTATTTCTTCCGAACATATGGCCTAGCCAATAAACATGTCTAATTCCAGATCGTTAGATTTAATAGTCATTATATGTCAGCATTAACTTGCAAGTAACCTCTTCAAAGCAGCGACACTTACCATATGTTTTTCAAGTGTTATCCACTTGAAACCACCACCATGGCGTGCTTTTTACTCCCTGCCCTTAGCGTCAGAAGAAATGTCGAAACGATGGAATAAAGATCTCCTTTTTTAAACTTTAATCTGATTCTGTCTTTAAAATCATGACAGAATTAAAGCCGGCGGGATATTTTATCTGCGAATGGATTTCAAATCTTAACGTAAAAAACTAATCTTTTTTATAAAATAATTTTAATATAAAAACGAACGCCAACTGCAGTAATAAATGCAATGGAGAATTTGATGGAACTTCCCCTATGCTGAAGACATCGGATTGCCGGAATAAAAAATGTTACAGAAAAAGAAAAGCGCTTGTAATCCCCGGAAGAACATCGCTCATAACACCAAGAAGAATGCAGTGTTTACCGCCGAACGATATTCTGTCTTTGCTGAATAGGCCATCCAGTTTATACCGTGAATGGAAGAAACATTCTAATGGAGAGAAAAAGGGAAAAAAGAGGGGGAAGCGTGAATTACCTAACTCCATGATGAAAGACATCAATCCGTTCCGCCAGAATAGATAAAAAAATATGTTTTTCTCCGAATGGTATTGTGATTTAGTTTCAGTGATACAATGATGGAAGGACCAATATTGAAAGAAAAATAAACGGAAAAAAGTCTTCACAGTAATACCGTGAATTGATCAACAACGCATGCCATAGTGAAATACCAATATCGAAATGAATAAAATTTTACTAGTGAAATAAAGTGACAAAAGCATCTGGATGACAGTTAACCAAGTGTTTCTGACGCTGCAAAGTGGAGGTCAGTTAAATTGTATGTTTCCAATTTTAGTAACATTGAAAAACCGAGTTTTGCTGAACAGAACTTTACGAAAAAGAATAATATATGATATGATATGGTATTTAATTTTTATAATATAGTTGTGTTATAAATGAGATATTTTCTTTATATTTTAATTGAGAAAACAAAGTATATAGGTTTCATCATACAAAATTTTGAGAAAATTTAATATACTTCTCATAATTTTATCTTAAGATGTCGAATGAGTTAAGAGTTATGATAGAAATTGGTGTTTTAAAGTGAAATATATATAAATTAAGTTTTTAGAAAAATAACCAATGAGAGAACTAATACTACAGATATTGATTTTTATAAGAAACAAAAGTAAAGTCAAGTTGTATTCTTTTTTCTCCATTGAATTCAATTGTTTTGTTAATTATTTTATTCAGCAGTAATCTTATTGTATGTCATTTAATTTTTTTTTTATTTTGAAATTGTTTGTCTTGATATACCGGCCATATATCAGGATTCACTATTTCTCGAAATTTTCCTTATCTAAAATTAAAATTAATTTAATAACTTGAAGCTTATTTTTGGATATTATACGGTGGATAAGGGAGAATACAATCATTATAATTTTGTATGTCTCGAAACATTAAGAGGACAAACTTGTTTAGATTGATATGTACACCTCTCATTGTTTCTTATCAGCATCCCTGAACATCTGTGAGTTGATCACGCAGATTTCTCAGAGAGATGTGTTCAAAATTAAGTAAGGTGATACAGTTTATATTAGTGAATGTGTGATGTAAGAGAAAATCAAGAATTTTTGTCTATGAAACGAATTTTTAGAAGGTTACGGAATGATTCAAAATATTGTGCATGCGATATTAAGTTACAATGAATATTGTGAAAAATTTTCAGAAATACTAAAAGTTATTATTGAAGTGAGTTCACTTTTCCGACTCAAAATAATAAAAAAGCTCTTATATTCTTATATTCTTATATTTTATAACGCATATGAAATAAAACATTGTTTATTGTGTTGGATAGTGCATAGAAGTTGTGCGTTATACACCGTTTTCATATTATTAATAATTTCATTTTATTAGTGTCTATATTTTTTTTATCTTTTTAAAAAATGTATTTCATATATGCAAAATGTGTGTAACAATATAAGGTATTACTACGATGGCGCCAGAGTAGATTTTTATACAAAATTATTATTTTAATCATTATTTCATGTATTTTTATATTTACTATCTTATTATTTGATATATTATTTTCCAACATAATTTTTTTGAAAATATCTACCAGCTATAATACGAATCTATTATTATGAAGGAATAGGAGGAAACGCGAGCTCTTATTCTAGATGTCGAATATATTTGAACAAGCTAATCTTCATTTATATGTATGGAAATTCACATTTTTATCAATTAATATGTTGGAAGTGTCCTTACTGTGTTTGTTGTTATAGTTTCGTTTATTGTATTGCTTTTTGATTTTAGTATTACTATTGCTTAAATATTTCTTCTGTGTTTAATATGTCTTTCTAAATAATGTTATGTATTGTTTTGTGTTTATTGAAAATTGATTAAGTTTGTAAAGAGAGAAAAAACCACGCATGACTCCCTTTTAAAATTGGGGGGCAAATGTAAGGATAGTTAAATTAGATTAAAAATTAAATTCCTATCTAGCACTTGACTCATTTTTCTCAGTTCCCATCTTCAAGTATTAAACTAATCACCCATTTATTTCTTACGAACATATGGCCTAGCCAACAAACATGTCTAATTCCAGATCGTTAGATTTAATAGTCAACATATGTCAGCATTAACTTGCAAGCAACCTCTTCAAAGCAGCGATACTTACCATATGTTTTTCAAGTGTTATCCACTTGAAACCACCACCATGGCGTGCTTTTTACTCCCTGCCCTTAGTGTCATTAGAAATGTCGAAACGATGGAATAAAGATCTCCTTTTTTAAACTTTAATCTGATTCTGTCTTTAAAATCATGACATATATATATACACTGCTGGACAATTGCTAAGGACGGATCACAAATTGCTATGTAGCATAACATTAAGCGAGGAATCAGGTCTAGTACGATAAAATATAGTTGCCACACTGTTCAGACATTAGAATAAAGAATATTTATTGTTCTGGAAAGTACAAAAGCTGTGAAACATCTGAAAGAAAAAAAATGTTCATTTGATCTGCGTACAGAGAAATGGAACAATGCATCTAAAAGACAGCAGGCACCTTAAAGAAAAGTATCAGTACGGGATATGTCCACCGTGGAGTGTACTTCAACATTCCACACGTCGTACCATACTTTGCACAACATTATCCAGCAGCTGTTGAGGCAATTTATCCCATTCCTCTGTGAGTGCACGGATGAGGGCGTTCTTGTTTGTCGGAGGATAGTTTCGACCAGCAACTTGCCTCCCCAAAGCATCCCACACATTTTCAATGGGGTTTAGATCTGGAGAACGCGCTGGCCATAAGAAACGTTGAATACCCTCGCTGTCTAGACAATCCTGAACAGCGAGTGTTCGATGACATGTTGCGTTGTCGTCCATAAAAACAAATTTATCACAGACAACACCACGGAAAAGACGAACATGAGGAAGTAGAACTTCATCAATCATAGCTCGTCATAGTCCCATTCGCAACCACATGTAGGCGCGTGCGGCCATTGATCATGATGCCGGCCCACACCATGATGCTGCATGGCGGATATCGGTCCTTTTCCTGGATATTTTCTGGACGATAAGCAGTACCACTCTCGCGCCAGATCAGTTGGCGTATACAATCCGATGACAGACTGAACCTACTCTCATCTGAGAATAGTACGCATGCCCAGTCCTGTTCAGTCCAATTGTGATGCTCACGATATCATTGCAAACGGGCAGTACGGTGCTGTCTGGTCAATGGGACACACACAACAGGTCTGCGTGCGTATAATCCTCCTCCCCTCAAACGTCTGGCAACAGTTTTTCGGGAGATCTGCTTTCCTGAGGCAGCAAGAAACTGATTTGCCACCTCTGGGCTATGAGGCGCCTGTTCCTTTTTGCTGATAGGACGATATATCTGTCTTCTGCAGGCGTCGTACTTCTAACACGACCTCCCCCGTGCCGTCTACTACACATTCCAGTAGTTTTAAATGACTTCCACAGCCGTGAAACAACGCTGTGAGCGATGTCGAACTCCCTGGCAACATCTGTTATTTTTCGCCCTTCTTCGATCTTTCCAATAATTCGGCCACGCATAAAATCATCTATGTGATGTCGGGAAGACATGCCAAAAATTTTAAGTTCGTCTATTAAATTTTTCCTGTAAAACTTTGACTTGAAACAACAACTGTCCACACGCGTCAAAACCTTTAAAGCTCTTATGAACGCTGTCACGTGATGAACAGACGTGGAAAAAAATTTGCATACTCATATTTCTTCTTATTAATATCCCGCACTTATTGTAATTTTCCACATTTTGCTTTCTTTCATTTTGTGGTTGCTATGGATGACAGTGTTATCCGTCCTTAGCAATTGTCCAGCAGTGTATATATATAAAATTGGTAGATTTCCAGTCTACGTAAAAGATTGGAAAAAGTACTCCAATATTCAACGTAAGGCTGTGGTAGCCCAGTGGTTAAGGTATCGGATCATGGCAGGCATGAGTTCGAGCTCAGTACCACTAAAGACCCGCCTTGTAGGGGAGGGATATACGTTAAATCTTACGAGAGCTCTAACGTCCTCCCATTGGTGTGGTGCGGTAGTTAGGAGAGGGGGGTGCCAGTTCAGGTGTCGCCCTCGTCACTTGACCATGGTTCAAAATTACGTGGTCCGCCGCCAAAAGCCTTTGCGTAGCTAAACAGTGCGGCGTTAATATTCACTTAATCATTCACCCAATATTCTATGTAGATTTGAATATTATTTATTTAAAAAAAACAGCGTACCTCAGTGCATCTCAAACTTTCAATATTGGCGCCCTCCTTATCAATCACAATTTTTATCGCCTCCCCCCTTATACATTAATAATGTACCGAATGCAATAATAATGCACTTTGACGCTAAAGCAACAATCTTTATTATAAACCGTACAAATTCATGACATAAGTATTAAATTTTGTATACGTTACTTTTAAGCAAAAAAATTAAGTAATATGATAATTATTATGTTATTTTTCCTTTCTCTAATTTTAAAATTGGAACACATTGCAAAATGCGGTGGTTGCTTAGAAGACAAAATATAGATATCAGCTAAATATAGAAAAAGACTTCAGAGAGTCAATTTCTAATCATAAGCATTCCTTTGAAAAACTTTGCTCTGTAAGACAAACCCATGGAAGTCGCTAATACTTATTAAACTTGTTCTTAATTTAATATTAATTAATTAGTTATAAAATACTCTGTGCAGCACTGATACATTAAAACTATACCGGCTGAAGTACCCTCTCTTTGCACGAGTTCATTTATAAGAAAATAAAACATTATTGATGTAATCGCTTAATTCTAAGGAGAGTAAAGCCAAGTGCGTGACAATGTTTACAAAAATGTAAAATGATTTTTTAAAATCATTGCTCAAATTATAATTAGTTTTAAGTGAACTGTAATTTTAAGCCTCACAGAATTAGCATTTAGAATTGATGTTGAATAATGAACAATAAAAACAATTCTAAAGAAGAATAATTGTATTATTTTTAATATTTAAAGCGAAAAGACTTCAACATGTTTTAACCCTGGAGCAGGCGCGCACTCGATACTAATGCTTGAGCGGGGTTATAGAGTCACCCCAATCCTTTCCTTTTATAATTATTTTTATAGTACAAAATAAAATTCGTAATTCCAGTGTATAATTTAATTAAGAGAAAATATACTCACCTACTTTCAAGGACACAGAAAATATTTCGGAAAAAAAGTTATCACACGGGAACTCAGATAAAACAAGTACATTAAGATTGTAAAAAAACGTTTGTCACACTTCCAAAAAGAGGGAGATGTGTGACAAGTATATTGTAGTTCACTTTAAGACTGTCAAACAGGAGGATAGTGTGAGAGCCATTGGTTACAATTAAACAGTTTTGCCAGAATAACCGATTTCGTGTAATCTATGCTCGGCGTGAACGCTCCCGGATTAAAAGTGTATTTATTACAATATTGATGTTCTAAAAATTATGTAAAACGTTTTTCATTATGCTTTATATGTTTGGGAATACTCATAAAAATAAATCTTGGCCTAGTAATTCTTCAAACTTCCCTAAATGAAAAAACAAATACATAAGAGCAGGGACGTAACTAACCGTACAAGTAAGTTCGAAGGTCAAACCGCAGCAAATACATTCTGCTGCCTACAGATGATGGCAATAATATATAACAGTGATGAATTTTTTATCTTCCTAAAATTTTTTTGATTATGGGTCTGGGTTTTGTCTTTCCTCTGAAAGAGTAGCATTTTCCTTTTGAAAAGAAAACGTGATAAAAAAAACTCTCATCATGGAATGACAGCAAATCAAATCAAATGTTTTTATTTGGTTATAGTATCAAAGATATTTAAAAAATGAGGTTTTGATGTAGAAGCTTTTATTTTTTATGACGTAATATCGCAGATTATATATATATATATATATATACATATATTATTTCAGTGTAAATGTGTATTTTTTTTATTATGTCAGAAAGTATTTTGTTTAACTTCATTCCAGTAAATAAATTTTTTTAATCTTTTATTTTCGATATGCTCGCACCCCACTTGTAGGTTTATCGCGCCCCCAGGGGGGAGCGCTCGACAGTTTGAGAAACACTGGCATACCTGATGAATTTAAAGGGTTGTAGTTCTAGAAGTGCTCTATTTTTTAAAAGCCTGGGATAATAACCTCGAATAAATGACTTAAAAATAAGAGAATTGCACACGTACATTTCAGGTTCTTATTTAAAAAAGAGGGTGAGCGTTATACGGTGAATATGCCTAAAAATAAAACAAGTAATATATAAAAAATTTAATTCAATTCCTACTTTGGCCGACAAAGAAAATTTTTATTTTAGTTACTTTTCACTAAACAGTCACAATTGATATAAATCTGTCTATACATAGGACAGAATCACACTATTAAGTGACAAAATAGAAAGCGATTTTCCTTGCAATTTTCCATTTTCCTTTCCGTATATGGAGTTGGACTCCTTTTTTTGTTTGTTACTATTTATTCATGAATTAAATTTAATTGTTCAAAAGTAAAATAGCATAGTAAAAAAGAAATCGCATTATCAGAAATTAGGTCATCCCATATGGGTTTCGAACCCACGACCTTTGGATTAGAAGTCCAACACGCGCGCTATCCATTGCGCTACAGGGACACAAAGGAAAATTTTTCTTTCTATGTATGCTACTGGACTATTATTTTTGTGTGTTACTATTTATTCATATTTTAATTTAATTAATGAATTAATATTTGAAAAAATGTATTAACATCAAGTGTCATCCACTGCAAGTTTAAAAAATGTATTTGAACTTGAATAGATGAATAGAAAGTATTTTATTAACGATTGAAAATTTAAACAAGATATGTATGTATGTTTATAATGCGTATTACAGAAATGACAGGATGGAATCTTTTAGCTTGACATGGGTTACTAGAAATTTGTGGTGATACGGGATCTGGTGTGACGTCAATTGAAATCAAATCCATCTTGTACCTGTCAATTACAGATTCTCATCAAAGTTGCTGGATCATGTCCGACATGATCACGTTATTTCTCGGTAGAACAATCCGAATTCGCTTCAGGCAACAATTCAATACTTGTACCAACGATTATTCCAATAATTCAAGAGTAAAACAATTCAAGTTAAAGTAATTATACATTAATGTGCCTTTTTAATAAGTATTCTTTTCTGTCACTTCTGGGAATTGTAAACTTTTTCACATTTCTCATTTAGTCCATATATGAATACTAACCGAATAAATTTTCTACTTTTAATTAGCTGAATCTGTTTATTGTACTGATTACTCAACATTTGAAATTAAAGAGTTTATGAAACTCTTTTGTTCTGTATTAACAAATGATTTAAGAAAAAGAAATAGTAGAAAGAAACTTTTAAATAGTTTGTACATTTATTTCCGCATCATTAGGGTAATTTTTCAAAACTTGAGTGCAATATACGTACATTATAAAATTTAATTATTTACATCATTAATGAAACTAGTCGAAATTTGATTTCAAAGCTATTGTGAAAAAAAAAGTTAAATTGTTATTAGAAATTAATTTCAAGCTTGTGTGTCTTTTTAAATGACATTTCGAATTCTTTTTTTACAAGTTGTGCTTTTTTTTTCAAACAAAATTATTTCTTCTTTTTTTATTCTTTTAATTTCTAATAAGCATGCATAAATAATATTTTACCAGTATAATCAAAGAAATTAGCAAAATACACACACACACACACCACACACATTTTAATTTTCATCAAGATCAACATAACACGTGTACTGATTAACCCATTCACTGCCAGGTAAATTGCGGACGTTTTGTCCTGGATTCCAGGTTTTATTTTAAAGAAAACATGACATTTTATAAAATATAATAATATTAAGTGGCTGATATAATATTGTAATATATATGGCATTTAAATTAGTTTTAATTAAAAACAAGTAATATAAAAAAATTTAAGTCAACTCCTACTTAGATCAACCAAGAAAAATTTTATTTTAGCTGCTTTTTATTAAATAGTTACAATTAATATAAATATGTATATACATAGGGCAGAATCACAACATTAATGGTAATTAATAAAAAATAATTACCACTTAAAGTATCGTATTGTCATTCAAAACAACCATGTCTATAAAATTTCAGTTCAACTGAATACTTTATATAAAACGTGAGAAAAATTTTTTTAAGGTTTTGTGTGTGTGTGTGTGTGTGTGGACCAAAGTCTCTCGTTAAAAATAAAACCGACGGAGCTGTACCTGTAATTCTTTAAATAATTAGTTTTAATAAATTAATTTTTATTAATTATAATTAAATTACTGTATTGTCATCAAAAATAATCGTGTATATAAAATTTCAGCTCAATGGAGCGCTTTGAAATGTATTTTATTTACGATTGAAAATTCCACCAAGATAAATAAATAAATAGAGAGTGTAAGCTAATAGAGGAATTGAAAAAACACTACAAAATAACTCGTAGCTGGCGTCACTGAACAAGATTCCCGTGCTGAGTGCCAGATATTAGATACCTCTCTCTCTCGTAGTGATTTTTTTTTCAATAAAAATCTTCAAATACAAACACTTTCTTTTCGTTTGATTCATTTTACAAGCTCGCTACCTAATTTCATTTTGCGACAGTCAGTTTTTGATACAGATGTGTAATGATCTTCGCTGGGAAAAACCTATAAGGCGATGGCAGTTATAAAGAGTTGTAAAGTAATAAAAAATGGACTGAAAAGTAATAATAGGTAAATTTTTGTAAAACTATCCGTTGGTACAAAAAAATTGCTCTACTCTACTTCGAAATCTTCCTACAGAATGCATACATGATATATAACTGAAGAAATGGGAATAAAAAATGAGGAAGCGGCAATTTTGATGGAATCAGTTTGTGTAATTTATTTGAACGACGGCAGAAATTTAGGAAAAAGCAACTATAATACAACTGATGTTCATTCACCTTCCTTCCACAGGAAAAAAAGAAGGCCTATCAAGCGTTATTGAATGTGTACAAAGCAAAAAACAAAAAACTTAAGAAGACTAGATATTTTTGTCCAATGTATCCGAACAACCCAGCACATGGGGTTACAGTTACAGTTAATATCTTTATAAGGGATTTAGAGCAACAAAGGCTATTAGCTCAAGCACTTGGGGTTGACCCTTGCTTTAAAGCTCATCATACACAGTAGCAAAACAACAACAAAATATTTGTTTAGTTTTGGGAATACATTTATTTTTTTTTATAATTATTATGTTATAATCTAAGATCGTCTAAGTTTTAATTTTAATAATAAAAAGTGACAACTAATATGTTTTTTGCTCTACATAAACTTTTCATTCTTCCTTTCTAATAATTTCTAACTCAAAGATTTGTAATTAACCTAAAATTGCTACACACACTATACGATACCTCGTACTTGGGGCAGTGAATGAGTTAATTGATTTTAAATTGCATCGCTTTATGAAGCAAAATAGGGCCCATTGTCAACGAATCACAAAATTTAGAACTTAAGTCTAGTGAGGAGGATGACGTTTGAGCTGATACCCCCTTCACCAAACTTCACACAACGCCAACGGAGGGAAATTGAGCCACGACATTTTTAACATTCTAATTCTATACAACTAGTCTTCAGTTTCATTAGGGATCGAACCTGTGACTCGACAACGCAGGCCAAGTGTTAGCGACTATGATCAGATGGCTACCGTGACCACATAACACGACCCGAAACGATTTATGCAGAAAGATGGATTAATTTCTGTAGATCTTAGAGAATTGGAATAGATGGTAGCAGTAATATATATATATATATATATATATATATATATATATATATATATATATATATATATATATATATATATATATATAACGCATTAATTATTGAGTTATCCTATTTAAGCTTTAACAGAAACCCAGAAATGTTTGAATTGCATGTTTTAAATTTTGACATTTTTTTCCTCGATGTCCTCGAAACGTTTCTGAATTCTTTTATTGCGTGATCTGAACAGTAAAACAGTTATTAACACTGCTATAAATCTGTATTTATCACTTTCATTCCGATAAAAAATTTATACTTAAAAAAAATATATTGCTATTAAATCTGTAAAAATTCGATCACGCCATTCAACCTTTGAGTTGAAAAAGTCTCATATCACTTTAAATTTGATACTTTTTTTCTTGCTAATTGCTTTAATAAAATCAAGACAATAGCCTCTTTTGGATGAACCTGTTTTTTACAGTCTTTTTTTATCCTTTTGTGAAATCTGATAGGACATAAAACTCAATTCTTGGTTTGAAATTAATAGGTTTTAAACTCGGCCATTCAATTTGCACCTCATAATTTTAACAATTATTTTCCTTTTAGAGAGAAATCTGGGAGCCAATACTCGCTTGAGAAGAAAGATTCTTTTTTGTAGCAGTAGACTCGAGGAACCAAGAGTTCGTTGCCCTGATGTGGTAGGTCTGGAAAAACATCATGAGGTTAAAAAAAATGTTATTTTTCCTTTATTTAAATTAAATGTGCGTGGTTTTCGTTCTTCTCATTATTAGAGAAGTGGAAATATTCACAAGACGTCATGAAATACTACAATCAACAACAAACTGCTCATCACTTTGTTCCGGTAAGTCTTCCAGTTAAAATGTTACCAATCTCTTGGATAAAATCTTTGATTTACGAATCATTATTAAAAATTAATTCGATTCATTTTTATGTATCAAAATGCAAGTTGATGCGAAATTTGAGAGAAAAAAATATATTCATTTGTTTTAATGTGTGGATAACACAGTATATCGTATTTTTTTTACAAATCTTTTTTTGAGAAAACCTTTGAATTTTTTTAATAAAAAAAAATGCTCTACAACATATTAAAAAGCACATGAAAAAGTTCTACTTATTTTTAAAATGTCGATCCATTTTTCTGCTTTTCTTTTCAGCTTGATGTTATATAATCTTCAAATGTCTCCTCACAGAAGAATAAGAATCGTGTTAGTTGATGTTTGAGCCGCAAAAAAATCTACTTTAAATCGAATACAGAAAAATAGGAAATAAATTTTAATCGCAACCCTGGGAATTCCAATTTCGTAATTTGTAAACGTATTTCAAAAGGTGCAATTTAAATGTTTTCAACGAATAATTTTCACAAATTATATGTTGGTTTTGTTATAATTGGTAGTATTGTTCCCATACACTTACTTTTTTTTATCTTTTCCTTTAATTACTAGTATTGTTTGCATGGTGGAAATTACTTGTAAAAAGAAATAATAACATCCATAAGAAAAACTATTATTGCTCAAAAGGCATTTTTGTAAAATTGTTTACTCGCATGCACATTAGAGAATTATTCATAATCTTCGTGAATATTTTTTATTCTTAATTGCAATTTTTTTAAAAAGTAATAGCTTTAAAATAAAAATCAACATATTTCTGTACTTTTAAATATTTTTACTAATTCATCACGGTAATACTTAACAGTTAATGGATTTCTTTCTTTTTTGCAATAATCTCAAAACGATCACAGTACATAATTTTGAACAGTAATAATTGCTTGTAAAAATGTATTTTTGCTTCTGTTTTCCTTGAGTGATGAATTAAAATAAGTGGAAGCTTTATATTTCTTAAAAATTAAAAGGATCTTCAAAGTCTATCGAAATGGTGCCTCTGTGGTAAATACCATTCACTTACCCAAACTGTGTTATTCTCATCGCCTAAGGGAGTGATTCCTAAAGTGGTCTACATGAACCCCCAGAAGTCTACGACAACCTACTAGGGGTCCACATCAGCAAAAAAAAAAACATTTTTGTGGTCTATGAGGTGTAAATGGGGTTCTACGATAAACTAAAGCAGATCCCGACTTTAATTTTAAAAGAAAATTTAATCAAGTGTAAAACCAGATTTATATATATACCTATTTAACAACTTTATTTACTAAATTTACTGGGGTTGATTTGCAGTTACATGGCGACAGCAGCATAAAATTTTTATTAAAAAAGGGTCAGCATTTCAGTGTTTCTTGCCAGAATCAAGCTAAAGGAATATAATACTGAACGTTGCGAATTTTAACAGCTTCTCAATTTGTCACAGACAATCTGTCAGAAAAGTGACGTTTTAACCTATTTTCAACATTTAAATGCCCTTTATTCAGGTTTGAAACTAGGCTTGAGAATGCTTTGACTATGGTAATATCACAGTAGGTAATGAATTCATGTTGTTACATTAAAAAAACGTCCGATTACAAAAGGAACCGATTCGATTCTAATAGCCCTAACGAAGATCTTAAAGTGAAGTTTAGAAACGGATGTCAGCAATTTTGACTTTAAAAAGATATATCTGTTATTTATCTCGAATTATGGGACATCTCGAGAAAGTTTTCAATTGCTTTTCCTAAATAGGAGTTTCAGCGCACTTTTCAATATCCAAAATAAAAAAAAGATTGGATACTACTATCTGAAGAGATTTAGGACTAAATCTGAAAAGATTAAAGTCAAATGTTGCAAATTTGATACTGAAGCAACAGATTCATCACACCCATCTAAAACAATTGTTATTTTATGTAACAATCATTTCATATATTAACTAAATTTTAATTTAATTAATTGACAAGTGTTTCTTAACTTTTAAACACTCTACTTAACTACAGTTAGAAACATAAAATTTTTTAAGTAAGTAGCGCTACACACCAGCTGTCAATAATCATTTAAGTTGATATTAGGTAAGTAGGGGTCTACACCAGTGCTTCTCAAACTGTGGGGCGCGCCCCCTGGGGGGCGCGATGACCTTACGAGGGGGGCGCGAGCATATCGAAAATAAAAGATTTAAAAAATAATTAGTTTACTGGAATTAATTAAAACAAAATACTTTCAGACATAATAAAAAAATGCTCTTTTACTCTGATATAATTTATAGGCGATATTAAGCCATCAAAAATAAAAACTTCTTCAATACCTAATTAGCTATCTTTGATCCTATAACCAAATAAAAAACTTTTATTTGATTTGCAGTCATCCCGTGATGAGAGATTTTTTTATTACGCTTTTTTTTAACCTAACATACTACTCTTTCAGAGAAAAACCAGATCCCGGACCCAGAATCGAAAAACTTTAGGAACATAAAAAATTCATCACTGTCATTATTTTTAAAATACTGCACATTATAGCTGTAATCTGTTTGACCTTCTAAGTTATTGGTACAGTTAGTTATGACCCCTCTCTTACGTGTTCTCTGTTGTGCTTTTTTCATGCAAAAGAGTTTTATGATATTTGGAAAAAAAACCACGGAGAACACACACACACAAGCACATGAAGGATTACTTGGCCAAGACATATTTTTATAAATATTATCAATGTATAAAGCATAACGAAAAACGTTTCACACAATTTTTAGCAGTAACATACATATTATCATAATGAATATACTTTTTACCCGGAAGTGGTCGCGCGTTACACACAGATTACGAAATCGTTAATTCTGGCAAAACTGTTTATTTATTACCAAAGAAAAATTGAAAAGTCCTTGAAAGTAGGTAAGTAAACTTTCTCTTAGCTAAATTATTCACTGGAATCATGATTTGCATCGTGTACAATAAAATAATTATTAAAAAAAAGGATTGGGGTGACTCAATAACCCCGACCGTACCGAGTGCACGCCTGCTCCCGGGTTAAAACATGTTGAAGTCTTTTCACTTTAAATATTAAAAATAATACAATTATTCTTCATCGATATTTTATATTATTGATCATTATTTAACATCAGTGGCGCACACAAGGGGGGGGTCCGGAATCCCCCCAAAGCCCTTGATTTTTTCCGATTGATTATAATTCTAAGTTTATAGTACACAAAATTTAGTTAAGTATTTGTTATTAATGATTAATTTTATTAGTTAATGCTAATTATTTATTTAAGAATTAGTTTTTTACTGTGTTTTGTTCCCGAAAATCGACAAAATCAAAAGGAACCTGATACAAGATTGGTGAACTTTCGACCCCGGACCCCCTTGAAAAATTCCTGTGTGTGCTACTGTATTACATCAATTACTCGTATAAATGCTAATTCTGTGAGGCTTAAAATTACAATTCGCTTAAAACTAATTATAATTTGAGCAACGATTTTAAAAAAAAATCATTTTACGTTTTTGTAAACATTGTCGAGCACTTGGCTTTGCTTCCCTTACAATTCAGCTATTATATCAATAATGTTTTATTTTCTTATAAATGAACTCGAGCAAAGAGCGAGCACTTCAGCCGGTATACTTTTAATGTATCAGTGCTGCACAGAATATTTTATAACTAATTAATTAATACTAAATTAAGAACAAGTTTAATAAGTATTAATGACGTCCATGAGCTTGTCTTGGAAAGCAAAGTTTTTATAAGGAATGCTTATTATTAGAAATTGACCCTCTGGGTTCTTTTTCTATATTTAGCAGATATCTATATTTTGTCTTCTAAGCAGCTACCGCATTTTGTAATATGTTCAATTTAAAAATTAGAGAAAGGAAAAATAACATAATAATTATCCTATTATTTTATTTATTTATTTATTTATTTTGCTTAAAAGTAGTATACAAAATTTTTAATAATTATGTTACTAATTTGTATGGTTTATAATTAAGATCGCCTATTGTAACTTTAGCGTCAAAGTGCATTATTATTGCATTCAGTACATTATTAATGTATAAGGGGGGGAAAAAATTGTGATGGAAAAGGGGGGCGCCAGTATTGAAAGCTTGAGAAGCACTGGTCTACACATAACCGAAAAACATGACAAAGGGTCTATGAGACAAAAAAGTTTGGGAACCTCTGGCTTAAGGTATCTCACTTTCCTAAATTCCACGCACCACATCAAGTGAAGACCTTGCGTTCTAACTCAAATATTTGTCATTATCCATTTATTTGGAATGTTGACTCGAATACGCGCCTATATGTGAACGAAAAGGAATATTAACGTTTCCCGCTTTTGTAGCCATCTCAGCCAAGGAACCCGAGTGGTTACGATCATGAGTTCGCAGACGGTGGATAATGAGTTGAGTCCGAATGACACCGAAGACCCACCGTGTAAAGGAGCTGATGTACGTTAAATATCTGTTGCGGCTCAAAGTATTCTTGTTGGAGTGGTGTGGATATTAGAAGAGGTGTCATCCTCGTAACTTGACCGTGGTGTGAATTCATAAAGTGTTTCATCAATAGATTTCATGTTGTTTCAGAGCGCGCTGTAAATTAAATTTACCGTAAACTCCGGCGTATAACGCTCACCTACACATTCAAGCTGAATTTTTCAATTTTCAAGTATATTTGCCGTATAATGAGCACCCACTTTTTATGAAGAAACTTGAAATGTACATACGCCATTTTCTTATGTTTTGAGCTCATTGATTCGAGGTATTCCAAGCTTTAGAAAAAAATATATTTCTAGAACTATAACCCTTTTTTGAAGTTCATAAGTATTGTCATTTCTTTTAAATAAACAGTATTTTTATCTTGTTAGAAGTATAATTTATTTTCTAAACTCATCTTTTTTTTTATTTTTAAAGCTCTCATTTTTATGTGTTAAAAGGTGCGCCTTATACGTCGTATTTTACGGTAAATCAAAATCGAAGTTATCTCACAACGCGTCCAAGTCTGTTTTTAAAAAATCTACTGTAAATTAAATGTGTGTGTGTGCCCCGAAATATTCACGTTTGCCTAGATCTATTGTATATGAAGTCTAAAATGTACAATACAGGGAGACAGTATTTCTTTCGTAATATTGTATGTATCACTCTTATAAATATACGGGACTAAAGGCTTAATTTAATAATCCCGTCTTTTAACAACGCTCATTTCCAAACAGGGTAAAATTTTGATTTTTTTTGGTCAGTGTTTCTTAAATCAACAGTTATCTCATTCAAAAAAATTTCTCGCGTAAACCAAAACCATAGTGATACTTTTCTAAGAAAAAGTCCAAGGACTGTTTGATCTACATAGATCCTCAATCGCTGTAGATTCAGCTTAAATCCTGCTCCCGTTTCTCTGGCCTTAACCGCAGAATCCTACCGAATCTCTTAATTTTCGACTCCCCTAAAAACCTCTCTGAAGATAGGTTTGGTGTCATTTTGAAAAGTTTGTAAACTTGTGGTTTGTTTCCACAAGATGTTACAAGTTTTAAAACCACAGAAATATCGAAAAAGATACGATACTGCGAATAATAATAAACAATTTAACTAAGTAGTTTACAGAAATGCATTTTTTTTTCTTTATTTCACTTTCATTTTTTTTTTTATTAAACATTTACTTACATAAGCAGACGGTTAAACTTAAGAGTTCCCTTGTAATACTTGCATATATTTATATCTTTTGTGGCCGTGGTAGCCTAGTGCAGTTGTCCGCAACCACAGAGCCTTGGATCAAATAGTATCGAGCCGCACAAGGAACATGAAAATATTTCTATTTTATTTACTGAGATGCACTTTTCTAGGGTTTGTAGGATTTAATATAAAAATCAATTTATATTCCATATTAAATCACTTTATATTAATTTTTAGGTTTCACTATTTTATTCTGAGGCATAATTAAATACAATTAAATTAAAATTATAAAATCAAAGCAATCTAAAATATAAGCAATCAACGCCCTCCCCCTTTCAGCGGGCTGCGGTTAAATTATCAAATGCTAACCTGTCAACGGCAGTCGTGAACTCGTGGCCGACGTGTCACGGGTTCTAGTCCTGGTGCTATTGATGACTTGTCATGCAGAGGGGGCCCAATGTACGTTAAACTTCTCGAGATGTTCAATGACCTTCCTTTGATGTGGTGAAGTAGTTAGGAGAAGGTGGTGCCAGCTCAGGTGTCATCCTCGTCACTTGACCGATCTACAAAATTACTAGGTCCCTCTTGAGTAGGTTTCGAGTGCCACGTTAATAAACATACACTCACTTACTATCAATATTTCTCAAAATCATAACATTCTAAGTTTATGAATGCGAAGGAGTCTTATATAAAATGAAGTCAGACCATTTTTGTAACTCCGGACATTACTAAAAAACTGGGGCTGGACTATGATTCCAGATATTTGGTAAGCATTTCTGTCTAATATACATATACAGTCGCACCCCCATTTTACGAACCTCTGTTTTGCAAATATCTCTATTTTGTAAACTTTATCTAAACCAAGAACGTTATACATACGGAAAATGAATCTCTTTTACTAATTTTCCACTTAAGGTTGTTTTCGGCTAATGTTGAAGTATAGCACCTGAATTCGGAATATTTTTTTCAGATATAAAAGTACTCAAACATTAATATTATATATTCTGGCTTCAGTATCTTGTGGAGAATCACGAACTTAATCATACTACTTATTTTTATCTGAGTTGATGCATATTTTTATTTTATAATTTTTTTCTATTTTAAAATGTGTTTCGCATTTTTTCTCCTATACCGTAATGCTAAATGAGCTATCCCTTTACATGCTAAAAGGAAAAACTAATTATTTATGAAATATTTTAAAATTTTAAAAGCACTCTGTTACACAAACCAATGCACGAGTTACAATGTCGCAAGTTTTTATAAAAATTGAAGTATTTTTTTTTTCTGTCCGAAAATGTACTCCGCGTTGAATTCAAGCTCTAGCGTTACGGCGAAAACAGCCTTAACGAGCCTTTTTTTCGGGGTTTAGTGAATTCGTTAAATCGAAGTCTGACGGATATATAATATTTTCCAAGCATTTCTGATATTATTGTTTTCGATTATTTAATTTTTTCTCTTATAAAATAATTCAAATTTCCGATGAGCTATACAAAGAGTATTTCCTCGTTTAACCTTTGAATCTGTAAGCTCGGATTTCTTTTCTTACCCATCCGGTAGCTCTTGAAAGAACTAATTATTTATTTCCACACATTACGAAACTTTTTAAGTAATTATTAAACCACGAGGTCAAAGGTGAGGCAACATGTGTAAGGTGGCTATGGTCTCCCGCGTTGGAGACCTTTCGTCTGCATTTCGGAAATATTTCTACTTTTCTTCTCGATTCGAATTGAGGTAAGCAAAACAACCTGATGAGAGAGAGAGATGAAGTGGCGCCAACTCGTCTCCGCTCGGAGAAAAAGACGCGAGAGTCAACCCTTCCCTCTCTCTGAGAAATAATTGGAGGAATTTGTTTATCTTGTCTTCTAGAGACAGAACACATACTATTACTGTAGATTGAGAGCATCGAAACCTACACGTGCTAATCAATGTATTCAGGTCGATACCAGAGAAAATTTACTTTTCTTTAAAAAGCAGATCAGGTAATTTTGTCGAATTCCGGAGAACTGAAAACTCGGATACCTTAATGAATAATTTTCTACTCTGATGAAATTACCTTTTTGCATTGTTATTTTTTAAAAAAATTCTACCTGTGCTTTCATTGAGAAACCTCAGATTTTAGTTCTGATAGATGAAAAAATTCTTTATTTACGTCGTTCTCCGGAGCAACGCGAGAGAGTTAAATTAACGCCACAGCATAAAGCAACTAGAGAACTATTGGCGGTGGACCTCGTAATTTGGAGCCCCGATCTAGCGACGTGGGTAACACCTAAGCTGGAACCCTTTCTCCTAACTACCACACCACACCGAAGAAAGAACATTGAGCCTCGATAAATTTACGTGCATCAAGCCACTTTCCACGGTGGGTTTTCAGTGGCCCCAGGACTCGAATCGGCGACATTACGGCCACGAGTTCACGACCCCGAAGCAACACAAAGACTTTTAGCTCGGAACCTCGTAATTTCCGAATGCGTTCAAATGACGAGAACAGCACATGAGAGCAGACCAAACTTCCACGTGTCCGCGATAATCTAGTGGTTACGGTTACGAGCTCGTATCTTGGCCGCTGTAGACTAGAGCTCGAGGTAACGGACTCGTGGCCGGCGTATCATTTGTTATAACCTACTACCACTGAAGTCCCGCCGTGTAGGGGAGCGATGCAGATTAAATCTGTCGAGAGCTCAAGCGTCCTCCCTTAGGTGTGGTGCGGTAGTTAGGAGAGGGGTGTGCTAGCTCAGGTGTTGTTTTAATAATTGGTACAAATAACAAGTTCCGTCACCAAAAGCCCTCTTGTTGCTGTAGAGTGTGACGTTAATAAACCCTCACTCCTCTCATTCACACCACACAAATGTAAGGACTTAGTTCCTCGTCAAATATCACATGAATCGCAGTCTTCCTACACGGCGAGTTTTCAGCGCCACCAGGACTCGAACTTATGACCCGATATATAAGACGCCACTATAATTTCGCCACCACGGTCCACAGCAGTATTTCAGTCCAACCATGTATTGAAGTCATTTAGTTCCTACTTAAGAAGTGTTGCGAAGCAAGTTCAATTGTCAGAATTCAAATTCTCACGTTAGCATCTAAGTCAGAAGAATGGGGTGCCTTACTCGTCACTTGACTATAAGTCTCAGAATTACACATAAACACACAAAAAATCATCTCCACACAGTTATTCTGAAAGAAACTTGCACACATACTGATTTTTTTCTGATTTAAGGGCCAAATTTTGACTTTTTCACTATCATTTAAAGATATTATAGATTTAAAATAATTTATGCTTCTCTCTCACTCTCTCTCTCTTCTTTGAACTGGAGAGAAAGTGAAAATTGCCAGACATTAACACTTTGAAAATGAGAGTCGTGAATTCTCGCCTTTTATTTATCAACTGATGGCGACGGATAACGTCATTTGCCGAAATGCCACCCATTTTATGGAATATATTGCCACTTTTTTAAATACTTCTTTTTCAAAATGAGATTATATGGGAAATTACGGAATTTATACACAAATAAAAGCCCCCAGCGGACTCACCTTCTTTAGGTGAGTACGGGTGTCACAATCCCGAGCTGCCCTAGTGATCTTTTCCTATTTTCCCAAGGGGTTTACTATCTTTCGTAAACACGGGCTTCACGAACCCGGGTACTCTTGTGATCTTTCTCTATCTTCGACCCTCTTTCTTGTCATCACAATTCTCCTTTTTTTCTTTTCACGTCCAGACCACAGACAAATATTTTAAAATTTACAAGTTGAATTGTAAGTTTTCTGAATAGAAAAAAACTAAAGTTTTATTATTAACATATTATGGTTTACATTTTGTTAGTTTAGTTTCTTTTTCTTAGATTTCTTTCAATATTTTGGTTATGTTGCTTTATTTGTGTTCGATTAACACCGTTGGTTAGCCAACCCGCATGTTTGCCGTGTGCGGCGTCCCGTAAGGAGGAGATTGGTGGCCTAGGGATACCTCTGCGTTCCCTTTGGCCCCCGCTTCACTGTAAACGGGTGGCAAGAGTGAGCCGTCTCCTGTCAATCGGCTGGTGGTACCTCTCTTCGGTGTCCCCGAAGAGACACTGCTGTAGGGTTAATGATGCAGATAAGGGGTGGCGAATTTACCCGTTGGATCCTCGCCCTGATGCTGTAGTACTATATTCAGGGTGTACTTCAGGTAAGCGCCGTGCCTGGTATTTGCCAGATGACCGGCACACTGCCTCCCTTGTTGGACTCCTTTGAGGGTGGAGGCACGCCAGGACGAAGTTGTGTTTCACGCCTATGGATGCTGCTGTGCCCAGGTAAAAGCTTTGTTTTACCCACAAACCCTATCATTGATGAAATCGCTAAAAATACACGTTTTTTCATACTCTCTTTGCCTAATAATGAAATGTCTTGTAAATCTCCTTTTGCTATTTTTAAAGCTCTTCAAGTAATTGGTGAACCGAAATCAGTTTAAAAAATGAAATCCAGTGATTTACTTGTTGAAACTAATTCTTCTGTTCTGTCCAAATCCTATTTATCTGCTAAAACCTTTCTTGACTCTCCCCTCCTAGTAACTCTCCATATATCTCTGAACTCCAGTCGAGGTGTAATTTTCGAACCTGACTTGTTGTACACTTCTAAAGCTGAAATACTAGAGGGATTTTCAAACCAGAGTGTAGTGCAAGTCAGAAGGGTCACTTTAAAAATATATATTCGCATTATTCCAACTAAACACATAATTTTAATGTTTAATAGTCCAAAACTGCCAACTACAATAAAAGCCGGTTATTTAAATTGTAAAATCCGTCCCTATATACCGAATCCTCTGCGCTGTTACAAGTGCCAGAGGTTCGGACACTCTCAAATTTCCTGCCGGGGTCAATTAACGTGCTCTAGATGTGCATTCGTTGGGCATTTTTCCACAGATTGTACTCTAGAGCCGAAATGTGTTAATTGTACATATTCCCACCCATCAAATTCAAAGTTATGCCCGAAATGGAAAACTGAAAAAGAAATACAGGTTATCAAAACTACTAGAACTATACCGTACATAGAAAAATTAATAGCTCCACAATTGTCCCAATCTTATGTTCAGGTTACCAAACCCTCGACTGCAACGCAAACAGATGAAAATATTACCAAAATAGTTTGTCCACCATTGAAATTGTTACAACCATTGATATATGGTCCGAAGCCAACTATATCAACCTCAGTCCCTGCAGTTAATAAATCCTCTGCATCAACTCAGGAACAACTCTTACCATCCAAATCTTCTGTTACAGTTACATCGCCATCAAACTCTCAACCTCCTAATTTTGTAATACATACTGTTCCCACCGCTTCTGATAATTTATCTATCTCTGCTGCATCTTCCTCATCCACAGCATGTTCTGTTCTTGAAACGACCACCACTACATCCAATACCATACCTACTACATCCCAGGATGCAAATCAAACCTCAAAACCCCGTAGAGAAAAACGTCCCCCTAAAAACCAATCTAACACTGTAAAACCAAAAATAGAAATTAAGATGGCTCCTCATAGACCTAGAAAATCAGCACCTACCGAGTACACAACGGATGAGGAAGATATAACATATGACGTGGAAGATGAACCGGAGCTAAATTCAAAATGTTTTAAATATGAATGGTTTCACTTACAAGGGGGAGAGTTAGTTAAAGGACATAATAGTGCATTTATACGGTACGACTTTGACAATCCAATCAGAACAACTCCACCACACATTATCTTTCAGTTCAGGTGGTCGCAGTAGCCGACTGTGGTCATGGTCACGAACACGTAACTGGCATTATTTCGGATGAATTACAAGTTCGATTCCTGATACCACTAAAGGCATGCCGTGTAGTGGGGTTGATGCACGTTCTATCTGCCAAGGTTGAAAATCCTCACGTTGAAATGGTGTGGAATTTTAGAGAGCGAGGTTTCACGTCCCGTTATCGTGGTTCAAAATTACGAAGTCCGTCGGGTGAGTGAGTGAGTGAATATTAACGTCGCACTGTTCAGGAACACGAGAGCTTTTGGTGACCGACCACATAATTTTGAAACATAGTCAAGTGACGTGGACGACACCTGAGCTGGCACTCCCCTCTCCTAACTACCACACCATACCTACGGAAGGACGTTTGAGCTCTCGACAGATTTAACGTGCATCGCTGCCCTAAACAGCGGGTCTTTAGTGGTACTGGGCTCGAACTCATGACATGCTTGCCATGATCCGATACCCTGACCACTGGACTACCACAGCCCCACGAAGTCCGACGGAGCTAACCTTTTCGTCAGTGGCGTAATGTATACCTATGCATTGTGGGGATAGCCAGGATGCCCAAAGATTATGGTTTTTCAATTCCTTTAAGATCCGGCAAGGGGCCCAAGACCTGACTTTGGAGGGGGTGGGAGTCCTAATATTCTCCGTTACGCCACCGCCTCTCGTAGCTTCCAAGTGCGACGCGTTAACAAGATCAAATCAAATTCCTATAACAGATCATTGAATTCTAAACACGCAACCCCCTAGGAACCTTTAGGGATCAACGTGCCATTTCTTCTGAAGAAGTGTTGAATGAGGTGCCGTCAAATAAGTTTGACTTGTGATAATTGATAAAATAATAAAACTAACAAATCTCGAAACTCTGGAAAAATATATTTTGTGCACTGTATTGTTGTTAATATTTTAGTTATACATGTGATTCAAGTAAAATTAACACTAGAGTATTTTCTGTTGTTGCAGATTGAATGACAAATATGTTAGGAGTGTAAAATAATAACAAACTAGAGTGTGCTTCCCGCGCCGCTTCGAGAGCCACGATCGATCACTAGCCTTTGTTTGTAATGCTTCATTGTGAATTTTGTTATTTTGAGCTAAAATACAAACCATTGTGATCAGTATGCCCAAAATATTGTGTCACGTGCCATCCACCCTCCCTGACCTAGGAGAAGAGTCCTGGTCTAAACCTAAAAGTGTAAAGGTTAATGCGTAATAATGCGGCCGCCGTATATAAAAGGAAACTAGGTCACGAGATTCTACTGGAGTTGTGTTGAAGTCGAGAGAAAGATTCATAGCTCATATGTCATCCGCGTCGCTTGACAATGATTTTGAACTTTCAAGTTCATCACCAATAATTTTTCTGTTATTCTAACACAAAACTTATCATTTACCGATCACCAAAGTTTCAGGTCAACGAACTGGGCTCTTATTGCACCCAAGAATTCTTAAGGCAAAACAAAAAATTTTCATTTCAATTATATTAAAAAAAACCCCGCAGGAATATCAATTCGCTGAAACAAGCGGGGAACACCTCTACTCAAGATTTTTTTATTCGCGGCACATTTTAAGTACCTCAAACGACCTTTAAATCTTTTCAACGTCCTTGCCTAATGGGGGATTCGAACCAGGTCTCGCGTCTCGCTGGTCAACACCCTAACCACTAGGCCATCGTGGAGGCAAGGTCAGACAGAAAGGTCAAATTCAATGCCACTGCGTTGACCTCGGCTAGATATTGGAATCAAAAAAACTGAGACCGAGAGATCTTCTTTCAGAGCGAGGTTATTGACGCTCTCGGAATCTCATCATTTTTTACGATCGACATCCGTGTCAGAATCTGCCGAGTGTGCATTCGAAAAACTGTTTTTGTTTGCGCCGACTGACCTTAGGCTCAAGAATGGAAAGTGAGCCGCGATCTCTCGAAGCGTGACTTGAGTTACGAGAGAAAAACTCAGGTAGAAGAAAATCGCTTCTTAATCTACGGTTTTTTGATTCGTCGCGCGCTGCGGAATCGGATGGAAAATATCGTAACTTAACTTCTGCCTGCGGAGAGGTTGCCGAGATTTGGCGGCATGTCTTGGCGATGGATTGGCGAACAATGTACATTGAATTGTG
Source organism: Trichonephila clavipes (assembly GCA_019973935.1). Classification (NCBI taxonomy): domain Eukaryota; kingdom Metazoa; phylum Arthropoda; class Arachnida; order Araneae; family Nephilidae; genus Trichonephila; species Trichonephila clavipes. The sequence goes on from BMAU01014878.1 coordinate 809,358, forward strand.
TTGAGTGCCCTTGCAGCAGCGAGAACAGCACGATGTAAATAAAAGAAGGAAGTAGATTCGTAACTTTTTCAAAAAAAAAGAGTAATAATTATGCAAATAATTTTAAAATGATGTCAAGAAGTGATTGATTTCAGAGAATTAAAAATAAACTCGCATGGAAATGCAATTTCGTTAAACTGGTTAGATATTTCGCAATGTGAGCACAACTCGCTTTTAAATTAATTTTTATGAGGAACTAACTTTTTATAAAATGTGTACTTCGTAAGATAGAAATCTTGCAACTAAAAATAAGTTAGATTTTTTTCCTTTAAAAATAAGCAAATGTTAACGTGAAAAAGAAATGGAGCCCACATTCTGTTTCCTTTTTTGTATAAACACGATTAATATAAAAGTGTAACCCCATTCAAAAATTCTTTTTTTTTTTCAGTTAATGATATTCTAAATTTTATAACCAGCCCCAACTGGGGTTTATCAAAAACTCTCGACTTAAAATTCATTCGGTAGTAAATACGAAAATTTCACTTATGACATTACAATTTTAACCTGTTATTATAATTCATAAACAATTATTTAAATATAAAATACCTTTTTCTCGGTGAGAGTTTCAAATTATATACGTTTTAAGGGAGTGAAGTGTTCATTAATGTCGCAAGTACAGGAACACGAGAGCTATTTGCAACGGACTTCATAATTTTAAACCATGGCCAAATAATGAGGACGATACCTGACCTGACAAGCTCTCTCCTAATTTCCACACCACACCAACGAAAGGAAATAGATCCTCTACAGAGTTTTACCTGAAGCGGCTCTTTCTACACAACGGGTCTTCAAAGGCATCATGACTCGAACACACGACTCAACATCACCGGCCACGTGTTTTTGACCACGACCACAATATTCATGCAATGGGCATGTATTATCATGCATTATGTATGCTAATATGCAAATACTAAAAACTATTTCCTGTATGAGTTTTTCTTTTTAGCAACCCGTAAAATGTATCCACGAAAGCATCAACAACATTCATTCTTCAACATTCAAAATGATTAACTTAAAGACTGCAAATTTCATGAGGATTAAAAGAACGAACAATCACGGACTTAAAAATATTTAGTCCTTATACTAATCAATTCGATTATGAGAACATTAACCTCTGTTTGGCAGTAAGATATGGCCGCGGTAACATAGTGGTCAAGGTATCGGATCGTAGCTGGCTTGTCACGAGTTCGAGCACAGTACCACTAAAGACCCGCAGTGCAGGGGAGCGATCAAACGTCCTCCCGTTAGTGTGGTGTGGAAGTTAGGAAGGAGGGAGGTGCCAGCTCTGGTGTTAACCTCGTCACTTCATCGAGGACTGTCGCCAATAGCTCTCGTGTTGCTTTATAGTGTGACGTTAAAATTCACTCACTCACTTTGAGCAAAGTAAAAATAGGCCACTCATAGAATCCTCTATCAGTTCAGAGCAGAGCACCCACTTAAAAACGTCGTGCTTTCTTTCTTAACTTTCTACTTGTATTAGGAAATCCTTTACATCGAGTCAGAATATTAAAACCATTTTTTCATCGGAAAAAATTCGAAAACACATGATCTTTAATACTTAAACGGAAAGAAGGATCATAAAGGGTGTTTTTTTTAGAGGTATAGAACTTTAAATTGCAATAAAACAACGATGTATTATTCGATTGACATGAATTTTTTTTATTCGAAAGATAATCTTGTGGCATTACATTTTAAATATGATTTCTGGCATAGGACTGCCACGGCTGGCTCGGATGTAGTCCAATCTAGACGTCCAATTTTCGATGACTTTTTCCAACATTTGTGGCCGTATATCGGCAATAACACGGCGAATGTTGTCTTCCAAATGGTCAAGCGTTTGTGGCTTATCCGCATAGACCAATGACTTTACATAGCCCCACAGAAAATAGTCTAGCGGTGTTAAATCACAAGATCTTGGAGGCCAATTCACAGGTCCAAAACGTGAAATTAGGCGGTCACCAAACGTGTCTTTCAATAAATCGATTGTGGCACGAGCTGTGTGACATGTTGCGCCGTCTTGTTGGAACCACAGCTCCTGGACATCATGATTGTTCAATTCGGTAATGAAAAAGTTAGTAATCATGGCTCTATACCGATCACCATTGACTGTAACGTTGTGGCCTTCATCGTTTTTGAAGATTCCAATGATTCCACCAGCCCATGTGGCCGCGGTAGCCGAGTGGTATAGGTATCGGACCGTGGCTTGCCTTGTCACGAGTTCGAGCCCAGTACCACTAAAGACCCACCGTGTAGGGCAGCGATGCACGTTAAATCTGTCGAGAGCTGAAATGTCCTCCCGTTGGTGTGGTGTGGTAGTTAGGAGAGGGGGTGCCAGCTCAGGTGTCGTCCACGTCACTTGACCATGGTTCAAAATTACGTGGTCCGTCGTCAAAAGCCCTCGTGTAGCTGAACAGTGCGACGTTAATATTCAATCAATCAATCCACCAGCCCATAAAGCCCACCAAACAGTCAGTTTTTCTGGATGTAACGGTGTTTCGACCTACACTTGTGTATTAGCTTCACTCCAAATGCGGCAGTTTTGTTTGTTGACGTAGCCATTCAACCAGAAGTGCGCTTCATCGCTAAACAAAATTCGTTTATGAAAATCGAGAACAACGGCAATCTCGTTTTGGGCCCATTCGACGAATCTACGCCTTGCTTGATGATCGTTTTGATGAATTGCCAAACCAAACTGAGAATAAATCACTTGACAGCTGTTAAATCGGTCGCCATCTTGGAAAGTAATGCCAACTTAAACTTCTATACCTGGAAAAAAAACACTCTTTATTTATATATATATATATATATATTAAACGGATTCATTAATCTCTAAATTATATTTATTTTTGCCTTGATTTCTCCTAAATTATATTTATTCCCTTAAATTTATTATTTATTCCCTTAAATTTATTATGTTACTGTTAGACATGCTATTCTTATAGCCGAAGTATGTATTTAAAACATTTAGAGGCTATAATTACTTTAATTGCTATTGGAAACACACACACAATTGCAAACACCTCTAAAAACTTTCCGCTACTACCTTCCGATGTTGCACCACCCGCTGTCCTAAATATATATAGAGCGAAAGCACGAGTAATTAAAACTAACCAAGGTAGGCGTGTTCAGAACTGGACTAGAGCCGAAATTTACTTTTGAACCACAGCTGGAAAGTAGTAAGACTTGGGTTTGTAAGGATAATCGGAAGAAATTAAAAAGAACGTTTTTTACTTTTCTTACTTCCACTCGTTCGTGAGTCAGAAAAATAAGGAACTTTTTAAAAGCGAGTCGCTGATTTGAGAAAAAATGCAAGCGTGTCATCGTAATAGTTAAAGAAGTAAATTATGTTTGGGCGTATGCAAATTTTTCTACAGTTAAAAGTGGGCGTGTGCTTTGTAAAAGCAATTAAATTCAAACTGAGCTTTGGCAGTAACCGTTTGTTTATTCTATGTCGAAGCAGGTATAAACGTTAGCATATTTTTTTTTCACGGAATTCATCAAAATGTGTTCACATCTGAAATTTAAAACTGTTGGAAAATTCGAAAATTGTAGAAAAATATTTGTAAGCTGAAATAAGTTGTGATCTTTGATACATACGAATTATAAGTTTATTTTTTGATTTGATCTAATTTTCATCACACTCTGCAGCAACTCGAGTTTTTAGCAACGGACCTCGTAATGTGGAACCACGGTCAAGTGATCAGGATGAGCTGGCAATCCCTTTTCAAACCACTACACTACTTGACCCTCGACATTTCTAATGTGCATCACCCCCTCTCCACGGCGGATCTTTAGCAGCACTAAGTTTCGAACCCGCGAAACTTGGTGCCACTAAAGATACGGTGTATCGTACCGGTATGCACAATGCCGTCCACGAGTTCACGAACGGCAACTGCAGCCAAGGATTTTTCGTAAATCATAGTAAATTTCCTTTTTTCTCTTTTTTTTTATTTAAATGGAAAAGAACTGTCCAAGATTTTATACTTTTTCTCTAAATAAACTCATTTCCTTGCAGAGTTTTACTGGTTTTTTGTTGGTTTAAGATTAAAAAAAATGTTTGTGTCGTCGAGAGAAAGCGAGAGTTATATTTACGTTGACTATAAAGCTACTTGGGTGCTATTGGCGACGGAACTCGTAATCTTGAACCACGGTCAAATGACGAGGACGACACTACCTGGCACCTCTTTCTCTCCTAACTTTTACTCCACACCAACGGGAGAATGTTTGAGCCTCAATATATTTAACGTACATCCGCTTCCTCTGCACGGCGGGTCTTCAACGGTACGAGGTTCGAACTCATAATACGCCTGCCACGAGTCCGTGACCTTGACCACTAGACTGCCACAGCCACATATTTATCGCAGAAAAAAGAGCTATTATGTGGTGAATATGATTTTTTTAAAGTCAATAGATTATAGTTCAAAAATTAAAAACCACGCCTTTATGGTTAATCGAACTGAAAATTAAAAAGATAATTCTTACTATAAGAATAAAATGATTAACGAGAAAATTAAAGTCATTGGGGTAAAAGCGGGGGGCTCGATATTAATTATATTATTATAATTTCTTATTAGTTCTATTCCGAAATGCTGAGTTAGTGTAAAAATGTAGTACAAAGCACCCCACGTTTGTACCCCAATGACATTATATACATATAATTTTCTCATGAATCATTTTATTCATATAGTAAAAATTATTTTTCCACTTTTTAGTTCGATTAACCATAAAAGCGTGTTTTTTAAACTTTAATTTATTTTTCCTTTTTTAGCACTATCTACAATAAAAGCATGTATTCATAGTATTTTAAACTATCATTTATTCATTGATGAAAGAATCGTAAATGCGTCATTTTTAGAATCTGGAATACCAATTGGCATCCTATCAGGACGTCGATACGGCCTGGTATATTTTTTTTCACATGCATGAGTCTTTCTTTTTATTTCCATTTTCAGAAAAACTAGCCAATTGCTTATATTATGGTAAGAAATTGCTGACGTACGTTATCGCTTTTAAGGTTGTAACTTAATCTTTGAGTCGCCAAATCTAGAAATGGTATAATTAATTAGTTACCAAATCTAGAAATCGTTATTCCTGATGATCCTGATCAGGACAATGGAACAAAATTATGAAGTGATTGTATTGTCATCGGTTCTAGACAAGCGTGCGAAATTTCTAATTAATTTGACCTTTTAAAGTGGGTAAAAATCGAGTTCAAAGATTCCGCTACGTACAAGTGAAACTTATAAAAAGCGCGTTGAAAAGACATGATTGGGAACTCATAGTTGCCGTTGCCCTAGTCCAATAGCGGATTTGAATCTTTTTGCCTCGAGACTCGACGTACACATTAATGTATTGTTGAGGCTCAGTCTTCATGGTGGCGTGATGTGGAAGTTTGGACAGGGCTATACCACACAGAGCACATGTGCCACTTGACAATGTTTCAAATTCACGAGATACGTTTACCATTATCTCTTATACCAGGGGTACTTGAACTTTTGTTCTCCCTTTATGTATCAGTCTGTCATCGCGGACTCCCAAAAATTTGTACACCCCTCCCTGACTCCCAACACATGGTCGAGTGATTTAAAGGTTCTTCAATAATCGTTTGAATGCCTCTGCTATTTATACAGACTTTTGTAACACTTCTTTCTCCTTTAAGGTATCCGACTACGTTCGGAACCGTGGACTGAGGTAGCCCAGTGGTCAAGGTATTGGATCATGGCAGGCATGTCATGAGTTCGAACCCAGTACCACTAAAGACCCGCCGTGTAGGGCAGCGAGGCACGTTAAATCTGTCGAGAGCTGAAACCTCCTCCCGTTGGGGTGGTAGTTAGGAGAGGGGGTGCCAGCTTAGGTGTCAAGCAGCTTGACCATGGTTCAAAATGACGTGGTCCGTCACCAAAAGCCCTCGTGTAGCTGAACAGTGCGACGTTATAATTTACTCACTCACGTTCGGAACCGTGATTTTGCAAAAGCGTATAAATGGATTATATTTATATGATATTTAGTGTCACTTAGATTAGAAAACGTATATAAAATTGTTTTAAGAATTGTATTACAATAAAAAATTATTTAAGTACAATATTTTGACAAAAAATGAACATAGTGACCCATTTTCAAAATATTCTCCTTTTGTGAAAAATGAAAAATGCTTCATGTATAACAATATTTTGCCTGTATATCGCTCAGACCTCTGTACAGAGGGCTCAACTAGAATTTTTGAAATATATAACTTCGAAGTGGGTTTATCCATATTTTACGACAACAGAGGGGAGCAATTATTTTAAGAAAAAAACGCCGATTATTATTTCTATGGGTGGTAACTCTGAAAATAATGTGAATTTTTTAAAAGTCCTGGTTCAGACTCTCTGAAGAAGTCTTTACGTTATATAAGCGAAATATAATTTTAGAAGAATTTTTATAAAAGAACATTTTGAAAAAAAGATTATTTTAAGTTAATTTTTTGCCGAAATATTGTATTTAAATAATTTTTTTTTTGTCAAAATGTCCTTAAAACAATTTTATGCATGTATTCTCTAATTTAAGTGCCACTAAATATCATGAAAATTATCCCTTCATGCGCTTTTTTAAAATCACGGTTACGAACGTAGTCGGATACCTTAACTGAATAAATAGTCTTGAATATTAAAAAACTGAATTTATATTCCTCATAGAAATACATGTTATAGTAGAGTAATTTGTTGGAGGCAATTTAGCGATGAAGGATGGAAGATCTTTAAATTTTTTCAAGAGACCTTTCGGTCTCGGTAAGAGAGGGAAATCTTAACATTAAATGAGAATCATTCGCGGACCCCCTGGAAAGAAGCTGAGGACACCCATGGGTCCGCAGAACACAGTTTAAGAAATGCTGCCTTATACTGCTTCAAATTTGGCGTTGACAAAAAAAGATTAATGTTTCATTCTCGGTTCCTAAAACAGATTGAATTTTAATAGAATGAAAAAGAACTCTCTAAGATATCCATAAATTATAATAAATTACTGTAGAATACTATTCAAGAGATTCTTAATAGAGCATCAAGTTCCTTTTGTTTCTTTTTTCGGGTAAATATATTTTTTTTTATCTCCATCCTCTTACCTACATAATTCAAAACACTATTTATAAGAAACATGTCGTAAGATAAATACTATATATTATGAATTACCTACTTTTTTGTTTCTTCATTATATTAAGAGCAATTTAGCTTATAGCCTAATTATGAATACTTATTAGATTCTAATTATGGCTATTGTAAATAATCTTACCTTTTTACTGTATTTGTTGTCTATAGTAAGTTATAAATTAATACTTTGCCTTTATTTATATTCAAAACATGTGTTTACTTAATTTTGTTCTTATTTTAGCATAATTAAGTTTCTTTAGCATTAGTTTATTATCTAGTTTTATTACATCGATTTTAACTCTATAATAATAATTAGTCTATTAAATGTTTTCGTTATATATATTAACAGTATTGTGCATTTTATTTAGTAATAATTACATTTCTATAATATTTCATCCTTTCGCTATGTCCCAGTGTATAGGCAAATTACAGGTGAAGGCTGACTATTCCCCCAAAACTTTGTTTAAACCAGCAAACTTGGTTCCTAGGGTCAAAAGTTTGCTATTGTACTACTGTGGCACTGTCTTGACTGATTATACTTAGGTTTATAACTATTTATATATATGGATCATATATTTGGATTATATATATATATTCACCGTCAAATCCGGCGTATAACGCGCACCTATACTTTCGAGCTGCATTTTTAATTTTGAGGTATGTTTGCCATATAACGCGCACTCCCTTATTTACGAAGAAACCAGAAATATACAAAGGCAATGCTCTTATGTTTTGAAGTTATTTTTTCGAGGTATTATTCAAAAGTATTGAAAAAAATGGTATATTTCTAGAACTACAATCCTTTAATTTCATAAGGAGTGTTATTTCTTTTAAATAAACAGTATTTAGATATATGTAGAAGTCTAATTTTTTTCTGTGCTCATCTTGTTTTTACTTTTAAAGTTCTCACTTTTATACCCGGCATATAACGCTCTACCGTAAATAACGATCTTATTTTTTGCGTTAAAAGGGCGCGTTATATGTTGGATTTTACGGTACATGTATATACAGTCGGACCTCTATTTGACAAAGTCGCTAAATCCCGGAAAAAAGTTCGTTATATGGAAAATTCGTCATATAGAGGTTCATCTTTATAAACCTCATAAAAAATATTTTAAATTCATAAACACTATATATTAAAAAAGTAATTATTCACACCTTTTTTAAAATTAATATATGTTTATTTTATTTATCTTACCCATCAAAAAAGAAAGAAAGAAAACTGCAAAGAAAACAAGAAAAAGAATGTCGAAGAATTCACTGTATTTTCAATATACAAAAAATAATTTTTACTAAATTAATGAATTTTAAGGACATTTTTTAATCTAAAGCATACAAGTCATATTAAAGATACATTGTTTTATAATTAGAACACGGGGACATGGGACTACTCCACTAAGGATGAAAGAGGATATCGAAGATGTTTCTAGTGAACTGGGCAATTGGGGTTAAAGGTTGCACTTCTTGGATTAAACGTCTAGAATTCTATTGCTCTCGGTGAGTTACGATCTAATAAAACCAGTTCAAGATTTATGACTACCATAAAATGTGTAAACGAGAGAATAACTTGAAATTTTATCAGAAATACATTAAAAAAGGGGGAACGAAAATTGAATCACTAAAAATAAGTTCGTTATATAGAAAATGCACTTTGCTAGAGAGGTTATTTTACGAAGAAAATTGTGAAATGTTCAAGGTTCTAGGAAAAAGTTCGCTTAATAGAAAAATTCGTAATATAGAGATTCGACTGATATATATTTGCTAGCATGAAAAATAAAATGGGAATCTCCAACAAAGGATATAAACTATTTTGAGGAAATGTCTAAGCAATTGTTTCTCAAAACTAAACACAGATGAACACTAAAAAAATATATTGCACATTAGTTCTCCGTATGGAAATTTTAAAGAAAAATCTCATAATATTTTACTAGAAAACTAACTAAACCCAGTAATTTTCCTTTCGTCATCTAAGAATTCTATCAGTTCCGCAACTCATCCAACTGGTAAATCTCGACCGAGACTTCCAACCAGTAAGACACCGGTTTTTTCGATACAACCGCAGAAATCGATGTAACGAATTTATCAATGAAAAATACGTCACTATACGAAAGAATGTCTTTCACTTCTTCCAAACAGGTTTCTTTTGTTTCCTCGTGGAAATTTCCTCTCTCTGGGATTCTTTTTCGGAATTATATTTATACTAATGACCTAGTGAATTGATCCCTGAGATGAGGTTACTGGTTCCATCGCGATTGCAGCGATTTTTATCAGCTTCAAATGCGTAACTGTAGCGATTGCGGTTGGTGGGAGTGGAAGGTTTTCTGGTTTTTCCTCTGCTGTAATAAACAATTATTTCTTTTTGTTGTTACTTTTCAGTATTACTCAGGGATTTTTTTATTTTAGTTTTAAATTATCCATTTTGAAAAACAATGTTAAATGGATAAAGCACATCTTCATTCTTCGACGAAGTTTAGATCGACCAGTCCTTTCGACTTTCGGTTCACTTTAAATTTTTGAAATTGTTGTATCAAGGTTTTATTTCTCACTCATGGCTTATAGGCTTTTTACTAGAGGTATGTAAAGTTTCTGATCAATTATCCCAAACACACGAATTTTGCTATGAAAAATATATCGGGTTTAACTTAAACGTGTTTAATAAATTCTGTTCAATTGGAATACGAAAAGAAATTTTATCTCGAGTTATTAATGACTGGAAATTGTTTGCTTGAATTGATGAAGTGTTTTTGATACTTACATATTATACCATCGACTAATTTTGACAAATGAAAAAACGTTGCCAATTCTCAAAATAAATAACCAAATACTGCCATCTTTATCATTATTGTGTTCGAACATATTGGCATTATTTTTCCACTATTGGCTACATATCACAGCATTTGGTGAAATTGGTCGGCGGTATAATACATAAATATCGAGGGGGATTGAAATTATTTGTTGAAATATATAAAGGGAAATTAAAGGGAAAAAAGTTTTGTACTTTAAGAAAGAGTTCATTCGAAAGGGTTCGATAAATTAATTTACTTTTTGCCAACACTAACACAGATTAATATCAGTGTAACAATACATGTAAAAAAATTAGATTTACTAAATGTGTGCATTCTTGATGGTCTCATTGTAGTTGAGAGTTCAAATTTTGTTTGTTTACAAGCAAAACAATACATTACCTAATAACCTAACATTGCTCTACAATCCTGGAAAAAATGAAGCCACTTTTTTCTAATGCAACACAAATAATTATTTATTCTCTTATACATATGAAGGTGTCTGCGATAGTCTAGTGGTTACTGTCACGAGCTCGTAGTCTGCGTGTCGTGGGTTCGAATCTGGGTGCTACTGATGACCTACCGTATAGATGAGCTGATACACATTAAATCTGTCGTGGCTTGAAGTCCTCCCGTTGGCGTAGTGTCCCGCTCAAGTGTCGTTCTGGTCACATAACGTGGTTCAAAATGACGAGTTTGGTCGCCAATAGCTCTCGTGTTGCTTTTTTTGTGTGATGTAAATAAACACTCACTCAAACTCTGCGTATGAAAAAGACTCCTTTCTTATTACGGTTGCTAGATATGAACTCTACGCAAGTGATTTATCACCAAAGATTAAATGCGTCTCAGAGATTAATCTCCAAAGCTTTGCATTATTGCAAACTGTTTGATACTATCCTAAGATCATTTCCTAAAATTTGTTAAACTTCCCCAAAGATCGCCAATAGCATGAGGTTCATATGTGTCATTATTACTTTTGAATGGGAAATATTGATATTTAAAATAACCCTCTTACCAATGGCCCTTTATATTATTGATAACGAAACAGATTCTTCATTAGATGTTTTGATCCAGTTTAAGTAGTTGGGAGTTATTGGGTATTGGGAAATAGGATGCTATAATATTTTGTTAATTCATTGATAATCCTTTTACATCGAGGTTTATATAGTGAGCTAAATTACACATCACACACACACACTAATTACACATTACTAATACTAAAAACTTTATCTTAGGGAATAATTTTGTGTGAGTACTAAGTTACTTCAAAGCGGGATTATTTCTCAAGCTGAAATAGGAATTACAAATAAATCATGAAGAATAATAAATTCCAAATAAATCAGAATTCTGGAGCCCCATATTTGGTAGCCATTAGGAATAGCCAATCTCTCTTGTAGTCACTATCTGACAAAAATTAAACCATTTACCTTTAGTGGATCCCAGCCCACTGCGGGGTGGAGGGAAATGAAAAAGCCATTTTTTGTTGGCTAAAAAGTGTGTAGCGCTTACACAAACTGTTACTGATGAAGTCAGGGACGTCTTAAAACTTCTTGAGGCATAGTAGTCCTGAGTGAGCCCTGTATTAAAATTCCTTGGGGCCCTTTTTTGGAAGATAAAAATGATCTCATTAATAAAACTCATTTGAAAGTGTCCAAGTTTTATACATGTGGTGGCCCCTGTAGCTTAGGGACCCCATATCATTGATATGGCTTATACGGTGGTAGCTACGCCCCTGCCCTGGACCAAGAGAAATATTAAAGGTTTTTGTGGCTCTGGCCCCTATGCAAAAATAGGCCCTACCTGTAATCTGTAAAAGTAAACAGAAAATAGCATGCATTATCAAATACACGTAATTACGGTAATTTGAAACAAATAAGCGTGTAGACTCACTATCTCACAAACCGGCTCTACCGGTCACATTCGACTCAATGGGTTGAATGATTGTTTATGGTGTTAGACCTAAACCTAGACATGAAGAATGGTCATTACATAATAATACAGTCTGGACACTTGCCAGCTGATATGCAGTTTGAAATTCCCTAATTTTTGGAGAATATGTCCGGGAACAACATTCGACCACATTAAAATTATCCGGATTATGATCTTATTAAGACAGAGTCGAGAACGAAACGAGGCCCTCCTTGAGGGCTAGGCCCTGGGCCCGGGCCCTGATGATCCATGCCTTAAGACGTCCCTGGAGGAAATACCTTTCCACAGTGCAAAATCAATTTTTAGATTAATTATTAAGAATAACTTGAACAAAAAAACAATTACACAGATAGAAACTCCCAGAAATTCTGGTGGAATAATGTTTAAAATATTTCCGACAGGCCTAAAATGAAAGCTGTAGCGAAATTCCGCCTTGCTACTGGTCATGACTGCCTTGCTAGGCATTTACATCTCTAGGCAGTATTTAGTAATAGACCCATGCTATGTAGTCATGGGGAACCTATGAACTGTTCTCACCTAATGCGCTGCTCAACGCTGTGCTCCAACAGTTTGTGGGAACGCTACTGGGAAGCTAGAGATCACACACATACACATGGGTCTATAGATTTTTTCTGTCTTTTATTATTGTTTTTCCTAGTTTACTTATTTTTTGTTTGGACGGAGCTGTTTTTTGTACTCGCCATTGAAAAAATACATGAAAATCAACTTCAAGTATCATATAGGATTAATAGTAGTGATTACAAAGCATTTTCTCCCTAGCGAAAATCTTAAAATAGTCATTGTACAATAATATTTTTCGTAATTATCGAAAATAAATGGTTTTATTAAAATTAATTGAATTTTTTTTTGTTCATTGATTTTTTTTTTGCATTTGGTTGAAATAAATTTAAACTATCGGCACAAAATATAAAAGACTAATAATATTCTAAAACTACTAAAAATTTATATTCTTTTCGTGAGCCAATAAATACTTTGTTTGTAATAAGTATTCATTCCATGCAGTACGTATCTTTAGCATGACATTTATTTAAAAAATAGATTGTAAGGAAAAGCTTGAATTCTAAAAGTGTGTTTTTCAACATTTATTAATTAGAATAGAATAATAATACGATGCGATCCGATAACGTTACGTAATTCATCGTGAAATAATTTTTATACTCTCTAATTTTAATCAATTTGCACATAATGTATTACTTTAAATGTGAGGAGATTTCTAAAAGCAAAACAAAAACACGATACTTTTAATCGACATTTAACACACTTACTTAATCAGCATGACTGTGAAGAAATGTCGTCACTTCTAGCAAAACAACTCAGCTCTCACTTCACTTGTTTCCTACTATGAGAATTAAACAGGAATCTCTTTTAGTTAGTTTCATTTGAACGCGAAACTGTGTGAAAAAATGTTTGGAAGTTCAATACAAATGCATATATGTTATATCATATTTGTATAATAGAAGTAAAAAAAAAAAAAAGAATTTATTTCACAAAGATTTTTACTTCTCGTATTTCTTTGAACTGGGTTTTGGATAAAATGTAATTTTACCTTGTCAATATAAATAAAGTTTTGAAGAAAAATATGTCAAAGATTTTCCTCGAGTTGCGTTCATCTTCTCTTTTTTTTCAAGTTTTATTTTGTTTTCATCAAAACTACCATGCTATAAATTCTAATCTGTAACAAATTTAATAAGACAACTCACAAAATTCCATACTTTACCACAACAAAAGTAAAATTAATGCAAATTTGAAAAAAAATTGTTTCGTTGATTTAGCATTAAAAAAAAGCGGATTGGATATCTTTTACGAGTCAAACAAATATTCGGAAATACGGTGTATTAGCAATTTTGTTTTTCTAATAAAGCACACGTTTTTTGTATGTTTTAAGTTAGTAGTTTAACTGTAATCTTATTCATCTAGGGAAGTAAGAAAGAAGAGGAAAAAAGCTGATACAATTGTAATTTAAATCGATACTTTAATTTAATAGTAACAAGTAATATATATAAAAAAAGAAAAATTTCCTTTTAGTAACTTTTTATTAAATAGTTAGAATTAATATAAATATGTATATACATATGACAGAATCATAATATTAAGTGGCAAAAAGCGATTTTCCTTGCAATTTTCCATTTTCCTTTTTATATAGGGTATTGGGCTATTTTTTGTTACTATTCGTTCATTAATTAAATTTAATTGTTCTAATAAAATAGTATAGTAAAAAAATCACATTCTCAGAAATTAGGATAACCCAGACGGGATTCGAAACCACGACCTTCGAATTAGAAGTCCAACGAGCTGTCCATTGCGCTACAGCAGGAACACAACAAACGTTTCTCCTTTCTATATATGCTGGTGGACTATTATTTTTGTTTGTTACTATTTATTCATTTTTAATTTAATTGATGAACTAATATCTGAAAAAATTGTATCAATAACAAGTGCCAGCCCCTACAAGTATAAAAAATGTGTTTGAACTTGAGTGGATGAATAAAAAGTATTTTATTAACGAAGGAAAATTCGAAGCAGAATTGCGGAACGTTTGATTTTACAACGGAAAAGGAAGTTCTAAATATATGGAACAAGATAATTGATAATTTCTTCATCGTTCTGTACCATCCACTATGTTTAAAAAAAAAGCAAAAAAAAGTTATATAAAAAGCAGAATATATATATATATATATATATATATATATATATATATATATATATATATATATATAGCCACAAAAGAGAGTTATCTACTCGTGATAGAACTAATTTGGACTTTACCTACGAAAAAATACCTGTCTATTTACGAAACAGTACAGCAGACAAGTAAACAAATGTATCATTGAACTGTTTGGGGCGACCTTTGATGTTTAATGTTTGTGTTAATCTGAAAACTAAGAGGAAAACCACGACTATTAAAATATCATAAAAAAAAGTTCGTCTAAAGTAAGCTAAGAGTAATGTCCTGGAAATGTATAGGTAAAAATTCGATTTAAATGGCTGGAACGGCAATAACTACGACTAACATGATTTAAGACTATAACCTCTTAAGTTCTGCAGTAGGGAGAAATTGAAATCTATGAAGAGCTGATAGCAAAATGAGCTTGGACAGTTGTCAGCGGATTTCTGACACCCTTTGGCGCGCATTTTAAAGATCGAAATGAAAATTCCAAAATGATGTTCCATTTATATGCCTAAATCAACAAAAAGTAGATTTAAAAGAGAACCGATACACACAATGTTTTACCACGAGTTGTAGCTATTACCTAAAATGCATAAAATATTTATCTGGTCAAGTATAAGAAAACTATATGTAATATTATTTGACATATGAATTGGAAGTCCCCATTATGGAGAATTAGAACAGAGTAAGGGAATTTTTCATTCAAAAAATCTAAACTTAATGCCAAATCATGTGCCGCAAATTTTAAAAAATTCTGGTGCGCAAAATGTTATTCAATTTGATAAAACTCTCTTTCCTCACATATGGTCTTATAATTTTGTAAGAGATATTTTGGCACTTTTTTTAAATTCTTTTTCTATATAAATTTTTCACATGTAATTCTTTTTACTTGAAACTTTATTTACTGGCATGACATCTTTTATACCTGAATACAATATTTCATTTATTTGCTATGTAGAACATCCGGTATCGTGGACTCATACTTTTGTGCAGTAAACTATATACTCTTTATTACAATTTTACAAAAAGTTATTAACGAAAAAGAGTTAACCCTTAAAAATACATAAATTTTATTAAAAAATGTGGTTTGTATTCTTTAACAGTAGCTTACTTTCGATATAGATATTTTTTTAAATATTTAGTGCATTCAATTTTAAAAACAATATAGAGTATAGCATATATACAGCATATAACCTCTTATATAGTACTAATATTATCTAACTCTTTACAAAGGATGCATTAAACAAAGCTCAGCATATGCAATAATTAATTTCAATCAAAAAATATTTTCATTTATTGGAGTCGAAAAGTCAACATTAAATACAGATAACAATAATTAAATGAAGTCCTTTGAATTAGAGCAATTTTCGTTTATGATTTTCTCGTCTGTATTAAAGTCTAAATATTATAGCTAATAATCCAAAGTCTAAGGTCTATTTGATAAAAAAAAACCAACACCTGTGTTGCCACAGACAATACTACTAACATCACCATTTTAATTGCTAACTAATCAATACATCTATTCTTTGATCGTCATGTTTTCAGTATCTTCTTCATGATTAATATTTTTAGTTCGTTTCAATAGTTAGAAGGAAACCTTTTAAAAAATTTAGACCTTATTTCGTTATTTTTTAAAAGTGTTTGTGTGTATTTTTTCTTTACAAATATATTATTTTTAAGTATTAAGCATATCAGTATTTGAATCGTATTATGGGGCATTTTAATAACTTTTCATCATGGTATAACTAAAGTGACAATTTATTTATTTCCCTCCAATGATTATGATTTATATTTTTATTAACGTCGCTATCAAAAGCCACAAATAAAATGACGAACATTTAGAAAATTTAAATACTGCATTTAAAAAAACTCGTTCACTTGAAATAAACGGAAGATCTAATTACTATATTATTCAGGCGGCCAAAATGTCGCCAAAATCAAGACAAATGAGTATGCTTCATGTAGACGACGCCACATAAATCTGTATAAATAATATATATTATGTCGTATAGTTTCATGTTTATTGCTTTGTCAAAAGCCAGTCAGTCTATCGTTTACTTACGTAGAAGACCGCAATTTTTGAAAATATTCCACTCAGTAAAATCAGATCAGTAAAAATAGATTTCATATATTTTAATCTTTTTCAATTCCTACTATTAGCTCACACTCTCTATATATTTATTTATCTTAGTGGAATTTTCAATCATTAATAAAATACATTTCAAAGCGCTCCATTGAGCTGAAATTTTATTTGCATGATTTACTTTGGATGACAATACAATAATTTAATTATAATTAATAAAAATTAATTGATTAAAACTAATTATTTAAAAAATTACAAATACAGCCACATTGACATTATTTTCGGTGACTTAGCGACCCTTTTGGTGACTTCTGTCAAAACTTGAAAAAGTTTCTTTCTCACGTCTTAAAGCATTCAGTTGAACTGAAATTTTATACACACGATTGTTTTGAATGCCAATACGATACTTTAATGATAATTAATAAAAATTAATCACCACTTAATGTTGTGATTATGTCATATGTATACATATTTATATTAATTGTAACTATTTAATAAAAAAGTAGCTAAAATAAAAATTTTCTTTGTTGATCTAAGTACGAATTGACTTAATTTTTTTATATTACTTGTTTCGCATCAAAATAAGCGAAGAATACTACAAATTATTAACAATGATATTTTCGAGCATGTGCGTTTAAAATTGTGTTTGAAAACGCGAGGGGACTGTTTTCGACTTCTGGCTTTATGTCATGGCATTTGGCGATGTTTTAAACTCACGAAATCGGTCGACGGTATTACACCTAAATACTGTGTAACCAAATTAACCAATTTTTAACAAATTTTTATAAAAAAAAATTGGTATCAATTAAGATTTGTTTATTTTAAAATCGTTTCATATATATATATATATATAGGAGACATGCGAATGATATATTAATATGATATCCGAATCAAACATTTGGCCGTATTTAAAGAGAAAAAAGGGAAGAATTATCAATTAGTGAATTT
Organism: Trichonephila clavipes; assembly: GCA_019973935.1. Classification (NCBI taxonomy): domain Eukaryota; kingdom Metazoa; phylum Arthropoda; class Arachnida; order Araneae; family Nephilidae; genus Trichonephila; species Trichonephila clavipes. The sequence continues at coordinate 826,950 of BMAU01014878.1, forward strand.
TACGCAATTTTAATTACGCAATCAATGAACTAGTTTACGGTTTTTTATATTTATTTATATTCTTATTTTTACAACGAAGATTAGCGTTCTACTGATCATAGCTCTTGTCTAAATTGCATTTCATAATGTCGCGGTTTATATTGTTTCTCACAAACTCTTCACGAACTTTTCGGAGGTAATTGAGACAATGGCTTAAAAATTAAAATCTTATGCTTGCTAGCAAAATTTTTGAGATTTATTTTAAAAAAAACTCACATGAAAGAAGGGCTATTCTCTCTTGCTATCATTCAATACTTTTCCTTTTAAAATAAATTTACTTTATTAAAAAAATAACGAACTTATACATAATTCTGGAATGACTAATACATATGAATTCCAGAATAATTTTTGATTATTTGAGCAATATTAAGTCCATGCAACAACCGCAAACCGATTCCGCAATTAAGTTTTTTCAATTGTCCTTGGAAATGGACTTAGTGGGATCGAATTAAAGATAATTTGCACACATTGCAACGGAAATTAATAGAAATAGAAGTAGAGGTGAAATTTAGAGGTGTTTCTATGTTTCTATCTTTTCAGTATCTTCGATGATGAAAATAATTGATTGTTAGATCATATATAGTGAAAATCGCTTAAGGCTGTCTCCGATAAAAGTACGAGAGCTCTAACTAAACGCGAAGCACATTTTCAGGCAGAAAAATGCCTCAATTTCCATGGAAATTTGTAGAATTTGTTAACAATATACTGTTCTTAAAATTTCAAAATATTCCATGAATACTTTCTTTTTCATTTTAATACGGGAAGGCATAGCCCATTTAACATTACGGTATAGGAGAAAAAACGCGAAACACATTTTATACCAGAAAAAATGTTCGAATCTGTTAAAAAAGGAAAGTATGATAAAAAAATCCTGCTCTCTAAAGGATAGTGAAGCCAGAATATACATTTTAATTTTTCATTTCTCTTATATCTGAAAAAATGTTCCAAATTCGGGTCCTATTCTGCAACATTAACCGAAAACAGCCTTAAGACGAAACTGAAGGGACTGAAATATTTTTTCGTATTAAAAAATTTCATGTTAGAGGATATTGCAAAAAAAAAGCAATATATCAACAAAATTAAGTGCATTGGAGTTTGTTTATATACATAGATATGTATACATGAATGTAATAAAAATCAATGAAACAAAAACTTTGACAAGAATTAAAAAAATTTAATACAAAATGCTACATTTTTTTAAAAAACAATTTGTCGAGTTTTTGGAAAATAATCTGATATTTTTCTTTGGGTTGTTTTCTTTAGCATCAAATTGTCAACGAATTGTTCGGTATCGTCCATTTTGTTTTATTCATTTCATCATATGAATGAGCGTCTAAATAACTGCGCATACTTTTCATGATTTTCCTCATTTCGAATGACGAGAGAACAGGTGGATTAATTTCATTTTCATTGTCAGAATCTACCTTAATGATATTTTTTGAGCTTTGAACAAACTTTAAAACTGTTTTTATCTGCCATCATTGGGTGGTACACACATTGTCCTCATCTACTGCGACGAATTCTTCCGATGATGCAGTAGGACAGTTCAATCTGGCTCATGTTTTCTGCATTTTGTTTATTCCCTGCTTTTTGTGTTAAGCGATTTTCGTTTCGTGTTCAGAGAAAAAAATGCTTGAATATACACTGCTGGCCACCGTAAATGCAACACCAAGAAAGACACGAGATAGCACAACAAAATTTATTTTGTAGATAACATGTTGACCGAGTATCAAATGTTGGCCTCAGTTTATAGACTTCTGTGAAATGTGGCTCCTGCCAGAATCAGTAGCCAGAGTAGCCGCCATTGTTGGAGATCACCGCTGCCACACGCCTCGGCATTGATTCTAAGAGACTTTGGATGTGTTCTTGGGGTACAGCAGACCAAGCAGCTTCCACACGTTGCCAAAGTTGATCTGATGTGGCAGCTGGGGGTGTAATCTGGGTCAATCGTTGAGCAACCATGGACTACGTGCTTTCTATCGGCGAAACATCCGGAGAGCGAGCCGGCCAGGGAAGTAATTCAATCTGGTGATTGACGAAGAGCCTTTGGACAATGCATTCCACGTGTGGTCGCGCATTATTCTGTTGAAATATGGCTGTGGCCAAGCTCTGAAGGTAAGGAAGGACAACTGGCTCCAACACCTCGGAGATGTCGCTGGCAGTTTAAAGTACCGGCAATGTGTACTAGAGGAGTGCGAGAGTGATATCAAATACCGCTTCATACCATAATACCCAGTGCATAACGCAGCTATGCAGCATCCTCTCTTCACGGTGTCTCCAGACTCGAATCCGACCATCGTGGTGTTGCAGACATATGCGTGACTCGTCAGTAAAAACAACTTCATTCCATTCTGCCACCCACATCCTTCTTTCATAGCACCATTAGCGGCGGAGATGTCTGTGGTTCTGCGTCAAGAGTAGAGCAAGCAATTGACGTCTTGCGGACAGACCGCTCTGCTGTAAATGCCGTCGAATGGTACGCGCAGACACTGAATGATGCGTTACAGACTCAAAGTGTGGTGCTATGACTGAGCGATCCGTCACTGCCATGCGCACAATTTGCCTGTCAATTTTGCCTCACGTGAAGTGGTGCACTGAGGTGAATGCGATCGACCACATCGGTCCGTCGTATCATCCTGCATCCAACGGTCATATATCTCCGCATTACAGTTGTTTGGTTTCGTCCAACACGACAACCGATTTCCTTGAAAGATAATCCACAATCTCAGTAGGCCACTATCCTTCCTCTGTCGAACTCGGATACTTGATCAAAAGCTGGTTGCTGTTTTCTATGAGACATAACTGATCGTTTTTTGAAAAAACTACAACAAAAACACAATTGTCGAACTTGAAATCGTCGAAATCTCCAAGCCTTAAATAGCGCTTTGATGTGGCGCCACAGGCGCGCGTGATGTGTGTCTGCGCTGAAATTCTAATCATTTGCATATCTCACCTCCGCTAATGCATGTTTTAAATTTCATAATATTTGCATGCTTCCTTCAGGGTGTTGCATTTACGGTGGCCAGCAGTGTAGAAAGTATTTTGTCGAGACCGTTGTATTATTTCGTGTCAACCGATATTTCGTCTTAAGCGTTTTCGTGTTAGACGTGTTTTACTCCATGTTATGGAAGAATTTATGATGTGTAACGATGCAAGGAATCGCAGGTCTTTCTAAAAAAGATTGAAATGTGAATGTTTAATAGTAACCGACAAAGAAACAAAATCTCTTTAAAATCTGAAACAACCAAAATGTTTAAATTATCAATTTTTAATAATAATTGGAAAAACTAATATAAAATCTATTCGTTTCTTATGTTCCAATTGTAAAGAACAATTAAAGCCATCCTTTGCTTTATGCCCCTTTAACCCTTTTTCGACAAAGGGAAATATTTTACCCCATTTTAAAATTAGTGGTTGTTGTATTCAAATACAGCCTTACCAGCAGTTTTTAAACAGAATGTCAAAATTGTACATATGCTGAACGTGTGTAGTTATGTGAAAAGGAAACGTTTGAAAAATAAAAAGAATTCTCGAATCAATTTGCGCCAATGAGAGAGATAAAGCCTTCGCATACTTATTCTTTTGCCTTGTTTCAGTTTATTGTGTCGCCTAATTTCCGAGTTTTCTCGCATGTTTTATAATACAAGCGTTTAAAATTTTGTACAACAATAAAGTGTATTCGGGCAAATGAAAATAAATGTCTGATAATACTACACATGATGCAAATTGAATTGACACATTGATCTAAAAAACTACACATAATCATGATTTGTATTTATTTTGCGTCTAAATAAACTTAATTAAACATTTACGTACTGATATTTATTATTAGCAACCTTATGGCCATGTAAGAGTTATTAGTGTAGTGTAATATATTTCATATCAATTGGTCAATAATTCGTAGATGCGTGTGTGGATTTACTGTTATATTTGCAGATAACTTAAAAATTTTAAGAATTTTTCACCGAATCCTGTAGTCAAATATTTCATAAACATCAACAAATCCCATGTGATAAACTTTTTAAGTAAATTTGTTGTGGATATGAAGTTACTTTTGAGCGTTCAGTTCCTTCCCCCCTCCTCCACATGCGCACAGATTACCAAATTACGTGCATTAGTATACTACGCATCTTTTTTAAAAAAAATACATTCTTAACCTCTTAACGCACACATTTATTGAAAACAAAAACAATTTTTTTATGTAAGAAAACAAGTTTTAGATCCCTGGTTTAACAAAAAATAAAAATACAAAATCGATCGAAAATTTTATTTTAGTTTTAGATTTTGATCCACATTGCAGTAAGAGCCGATTATCAGCAAAATATTTATTTCTACATTTTCAACAGAAGTAAATGTGGCCGCGGTAGCCTAGTGGTCAAGCTATCAGATCGTGGCTGGCATGTCACGAGTACGATCCCAATACCACTAAAGACCCGCCGTGTAGGGAAATGATGCACGTTAAATCTGGTGAGAGCTCAAACGTCCTCTCGTTGGTGTGCTGTGGAAGTTAGGAGAGGGGTTCCAGCTCAGGTGTCGTCTTCGTCACTTGATCATGGTTCAAAATAACGAGGTCTGTCGCTAAACGCCCTCGTGTAGCTGAACAGTGCGACGTTAATATTCACTCACTCACTCAGCAGAAGTAATAATAGCGCATTAGTATTTATTTTTAAAAGATATTCAAATTGTTCTTTCGTCTGTTATGTTTGGAAACAAGGTGTAGGTGCAGCACCAAAGCCTAACATTGCAATTATTACACCAGAAACGACCCTCTTTCCTTTTTCCTTTATTATCCTTTGCACAACACGCAGTGCCTTATCTTGTGGGAGCTTTTTTTTTCTTTTTGGTATTAGTGTGGGAACAAAAATGGGAAAATGACGTTCCACTAGTCGTACATTTCTTGAAGATTCTGATCTACCTGATTTTTCAATATTTTTTTATGACACTATGATAGTTCTGTACTTTCTACTAATTTATTTCTGAGACCTTATTTTTTTACCTTTTTTTAATATAAAACATATACGTTCCAAATGATGATGTCTAATAAAAATAATAAAATATAAAGAAACAATAGCCTTTATCAAAATTTACGAAATCACGTCAACGAATCGCAATCAGTCTCACGAGGGTAGAAGGCGATCTTTTGTATTCGCGTATAAAAATTACAGCATAAAATACGACCTCACTCGAATTATCTCGAGTATGCACATTTTGGCCTGTTTAGAGCACTCGAATTAACTCGATCACACACGTTAAGGGGTTAATATTCCTATATGCTAAATATAAGATTGTATACATGTTGTAAAGTCCAGTAATACCTCGAATTACACAACCCGACTTAAGCAAATTCGAAGTTAAACGATTTTCAAATCTCGTCGATTCGTCTTTTGTTTGAGCGCTACACAACTCGATCGCTCACATACTGCTTTGTTTAGCTAATATACATGTTCGGGCGTATCGTGCGGAATCGACGTTTAGCCATAATAATTTGTTTTGTGTTATTTGTTTTTTTTAAACTTAGGGGCATATGTTTGTTATTACATGTTATAATTGTTATATTGTGTTTGTTATATGTATAATATCTACTCAAATTAGAGAGATGGCTATGTATCCAATCAGAAGATCAAATGACAGTATGTTGGGAATTTGACTGAAGATCCGTGTAATTGAGAAAGGGTTACAGATTTTAGAACATATAAACTCCAACGAAGAGCGTATTTTTTTTCAGCAAAACAAGGAATGAAAAAATAACTATAAAGCTACGAGGAAATTTTGCGGAAGAGAACTAAAAAGATCGAAAGACTACTTAGTTAGATTTTATGAAAGCTTGTACATCAAAATAAATTCGTTTCGCGATTTTGTATTTGTATTATCTAAGATTTTATTGCTCCATTTTTTCGAAATTATTATATTATTTCGTCTCCAGTTCCAACTAAAAAGAGTTTATATATACAGTCGGACCTCTGTATAACGAAGTCACTAAATCCCGAGAAAAAGTTCGTTAAATGGAAAATTCGCTAAATAGAGGTTAATGTTTCAATTTCCTTTACAAACCACATAAACCAAAAATTCAAAACACTATACATTAAAAAGTACTTATTCACACCTTTTTGTAAATTAATATACATATATTTTAAATATCTTGCCTATCAAAAAAGAGAAAGAAAAACTGCAAGGAAGTTTATTGACGCCTTTATCCACTTTTACTAAAGAATTTAATTTTTTTTGTTTCATGCTCAAGTACTTACGTTTTGACATTTTCGAGCTACTAGAAACGAAGGTACCGGTACGATTGATCAACACTACAAATGAAAGGAGAGTAGTTAAGGACGGAAATACGAGACAACTCTACTGAGGGTGAAAACGGATATCGAAGATATTAGTGAACTGGAGAATGGAGATTTAAGGTTGCACTTCTTGGTTGCATTTCTCCATAATTCTGTTGCTCTGGGTGAGTTCGACGTCTAATGAAACCAGTTCAAAATTTATGGCCACTATAAAGTGCGTTAAAAGAGAGAAAAACTTAAAACGTTCAGAAATACTTTAAAAATAAAGAGGAAAAAATTTATTTACAAGAAAAAAGTTCATTATGTAGAAAATGCACTTCCTTATTGGGAGGTTATTTTACGAAGAAGATCGTGAAATGTTCTTGGTTCCCGGAAAAAGTTAACTATATAGAAAAATTCGTAATATAAAGGTTCGACTGTATTTACATTCTTACTAAGATTAAAAACGCGAAAGTTTGTATGTAAGGATGTTTGTTATTCTTTCACGGAAAAATAACTGAATATAGATTTTAATGAAACTTTACAATATATATATATATATATATATATATATATATATATAGTTTATACATCGGAATAACCCATAGGCTATAATTTATAAAGATATTGGGTGAAGTTTCCAAAATATAATGACAATTGTCAAGAAAATAGGAAAACATTTTGCCATCTGCAAAAAAAAAGTCCGCTACAGCATATATCTATCTTTTTTGTGTGAAGCAAAACTTTCCCTTTTTGTTTTGTCTACGCCATGCCTCAGTGCACGCTCGCTTTTAATTTATTCATTTGATCAGTGTAATAACTATTTTTTTATTTCAGAATAAAACTAGATTTCGAAGGGAGAGGTGGTGGCAAGTTTTTAACATAAAATAAATACAACAGAAAGTAGTATTAATTTATAAATTATTTACACTATTTTAAGCATCATTACACAAAATTTGTAACAATGTGTTACTTTTGCTCAGCAGAGATCAGTTTAGGAAGGTATTTTCAAAAATAAACTCACAACAGATTTACGAAGAGTTATAAATTAAAAAAAATCCTTTTTATTAGCTATTAGATCTACAGAAATAACATTTAATAAATGTTTTTTTTTTTGCTCTTTTTTGTTCAGCTGAGATATGCAAAAGCTTTTTTTTTTGTTTAATTTGTAATTCATGTAAAATTAACTCATTAAAAACTTCTTTATCCTTCGATCTGTATTGTTTAATATTTCAATTCACCCGTTCGAAGAACGGGTATACCAGCTTGTTTGGGGGCTGCGGTAGCCCAGTGGTTAAGGTATCCAACCATGGCAGGCATGTCATGAGTTCGATCCCAGTACCACTAAATACCCGCCGTGTAGGGCAGCGATGCACGTTAAATCTGTCGAGAGCTGAAACGTCCTCCCGTTGGTGTGGTGTGGTAGTTAGGAGAGGGGGGTGCCAGCTCAGGTGTCGTCCACGTCACTTGACCATGGTTCAAAATTACGTGGTCTGTCGCCAAAAGCCCTCGTGTAGCTGAACAGTGCGACGTTAATATTCACTCACTCACTCACCAGCTAGTTTGAAAATATACCTAGACTTACGCAGTTATGTCAGTCCGACCAATCGCGTAAGTCCGGGGTACCACTGTACAAAAAATCCATCGAGTTATCGATTAGAAGAGATTTTTAATTACTTCAACTGCGTGATTTTTTTCATTTTTAAATAAAAAAAGAAGGAAGTCTGTTCTGTCTTAAACAGAAATCGATCGGCCTTGGTAACAGAGTGGGCATCTGAATGCCCAGTTCAATAAACTGCGCATTTCAGCTGAAAAATGAGCGAGTTCAGCTGAGGGAGCTTTGAACCGGTTTGCATTTCTCTGAATGGATTTAACCACATCCGAGAACTAATAATGTAATAAAAATAAACAATACTTTCCGTTTTAGAAAGGTTCCACCAAACAATTGTCTGGAAAGAATTTTCCTCCATTCCAACTGCTTCACAAAGGCGAGAGATTGCCACAAGGTTCGAAATAATTATGGACAAAATTGTTTCTTGCATAAAAATCGATTATTTATTTCCATTTGACTTTCACGATGAAAATAATGAGGGAAAATAAAATTTTAACATATTTGTTTCTTCATTTACATTAATTTAAAGAAACTGGGGCATAAATTTGAAGAAAATATAATGAAAATGTAATTTTTATGAAAGAAACCCAATTCTAAGGTTATATCTAATAAAAAAAATACTGCTAGAAATGAGAGGTTTAATTTTAATAGTGATGGATCTGTTACAAATCCTCATTTTTACTGTAAATTAATATCTGATTTTATAAAAATCAGATCAGAAATGCTCTTTGATTGAATTTTTGCAACGTTTGTTATTAAATCTTATAGGCTATATTTTATTCTGAGAATCATTTTTATATTACACCAACTTCCTACACAAAACAACGAAATAACCGACCCTGAGGATTGTATTTCATTTGCATTATTTAAATTTATTTACCAACATATGCCTTTAAATTCCTGCTATCGTGTGAGCTGGGAATTTAAAAATAAATACAAACGAATAAAAATACTCAAAATTTATCTGGCGTAAGAGAAAAAGATTAAATATAATGCATTATAGAGAAATATTTCCATAGCGCAATATCTATGACCGAGTATTGTTTTTAAGTTCTTCACAAAAGTGCTATGGGGGTGGGGCTCGGTAAGCTAGTGATCATGGTTTCGAGCCCATGGTCTCCAAGAGCAGTGGTCTCCAATCCCCGGTCCGTGGACCGATTCCCATCCGTGGATCAAATACTACCGGTCCATACAAGAGACATTAAATTGTTTCTATGTTATTTACTGTGGTGTATTTTTCTTGGGTTTAGGCTGTTTTTCTTATAAAAATCACTTTATATTCCTTGTTAAATATCTTTATATTCATTTTTGGTGTAGTTATATGTTATTCTGTGTGAAGACACGTTTAAATACTATTAAAATAAATTATTAAATCAAAACAATCTAAAATATAAACAATCAACGTCCTCCCCCTCAGCGGGCCGCGGTAAAATTATCCAACGTTGACCGGTCCGCGGCGATAAAAAGGTTGGGGAGCACTGGTGTAGAGGGTCTGATACTCGTTAAATCTGTCGGGGCTCAAAATCCTCCCGTTGGTGTGTTGTGGTATTTGAAAGAAGGGAATCCCAACTCAAGGGTTGTCCTCGTCACTTGACCGTGGTTCTGAATTTCGAGGTCCATTGCTAATAACCATCGTGTTGCTTTAGAATGCGACATTAATGAACACTTACTCACTCAAAGGGGTTATTAGGGATGTAATTTTGAATATCGGCAAAGGGACGAAACGGCACCTGAGGTGGCACATCACTCCAAATTCTTACACCCCAAGCTGCATCAACGTGAGAATTTTGAACCTCGACAGTTTTCACGCGAATTAGCCCTTTAAAATGGGAGTTTTCATTAGCATCAGGGCCAAAATTAACGACTCGACTGCCAGTGCACGTTAAACATGTCGAGTCACAAATGTCCTCCCGTTGGTGTGATGTGGAAATTAGGAGAAAGAGGTACCAGCTCAGATGTCGTCCTCATCGCTTGACTGGTTCAAAATCACAAGGTCAGTTGCCAAAAGCTCTCGAGTAGTGAGTAGTGCGACGTTAATGTTCCTTCACTCCCTCACGCTCATTCAATGACTGGACAGAAACAAGTTAACTGCAAGACAGTCACGAGTTAACGACGATTACCTCTTGAGTACAGCTGACAAGCAATGGTAATGGCAAGTGTAGAGTCTTGAGGTAAAAGATAATTGAAAAACCTTATTGCATTGATGACTTTTTGGGGGCTTCGTTCTTTGCTTACAAAACAATAATTAACCAAGGATTTCAAATACAGTCGAGCCTCTATATAACCAAGTCGCTAAATCCTGAAAAAAAGTTCGTTACATGGAAAATAAGTTATATATAGGATTTCATCTTTCAATATTTTCTTTATAAGCAACATAAAACAAACACTTTAAATTCATAAACACTATATATTAAAAAAAGTAATTATTAACACCTTTTTTGTAAATTAATTTATATTTATTCTGTATATCATACTTATAAAAAAATAACAAATAAAAACTGCAAAAAAAAGTCTTTTGATGCCTTTCTTAAGTTTTTCTTGAAGAATTAATTATATTTCTTTGTTATATTCAAGCACTTAACGTTTTGACACTTTTGAGCTACGAGAAACGAAGTTACTAGTACGACTTATCAACATTACAAATGAATGAACACTAGTTCAAGGCCAGGGAGATGCATTTCCCTTGAGAGTGAAAGGGGATATCGAAGGTGTTTCCAGTGAACTGCACAATGAGGATTAAAGTTTGCTCTTCTTGGATGAAATGTCCAGAATTCTATTGCTCTCGGTGAGTTTAGGCACCTAATAAAACTATTTCAAGATTTATCACTACCATAAAATATGTTAAAGGGAGAATAACTTGAAATGTCCAGAAATAATTTAAAAATACGGAGACAAAAATTGAATCACGAGAGAAAAAGTTCGTTATATAAAAAATTCACTTCGCTATTGGGAGGTTATTTTACGAAGAAAATCGTAAAATGTTCTTGGTTCCAGAAAAAAATTCTCTCTATATATAGACAAATTCGCAATATAGAGGCTCGTTATATGGTGGTTCGACTGTATTATATTTAGGAGCCTTATCTTACTAATAAAGTCCAAATAATGTTAACTAAACGTAAATTAAAAAAAATATTGTGAAAATTCTATGATTGAATTTAACGCGAAAAGGTTAAGTGTTTGAGAGTAGAAAGATAAACAAATTAATGGTACAACTAATTAAATGTGTCCCTCCAATTAGAACGTAAATTTTGATTGCTTTTTTAATAAAAATTTTTGATCTAATTCATTCAATTCCTATTTGCAATTAAGTTCTTGGTCTTGTTCAGAATCGAATAAAGTTAATGCTCTATCTCGCTTTACATGACTGTCTTGAGAATGTGTTTTTACAACTTGTTTCCCAGGTAATTATTACTTCTCTCAAACAGAATACTTTTCCTGCTTCTAAGAGTCATTTGTGTTTCATTCGTTAATTATTACGATATAAAATCGCCAGTTCAATGTTCTCTAATTGGAACAAATTTTTTGTGTATATTTTCCCATCAAGTAGTCATAATGCAGAATCATTTTTATCATTCGATACATTGAACACAAATAAAAGAAATTCTAAATGTTGCCACATACATAGAAGAAAACTAATAATAAATTAATGGGTAGTAAATGAGGGAAAGGAATCCCAAAAAGAGACATGTAATTCAGAGATGGCTAATGCAAATAGTATTACTTTATACTTACTACGTATCAGAGATTAGCTGCATTTTAATGCAGCGTGTTCTGATCTTTATGTAACTATACTAAATTTTTTTTAAAAAAGTGTATTTGATTAGATTACGTACTCGATATTTTTTTATGCATCTTGTGAACTTTCCTATTGAAAAAATCACTTATTTCAGTTTAAAAATCCCAGAGAAATTCATAAATTATACTTGTGTATATGTATTCTTTAACATAATTTGTATGATTACAAAATATATTTGTCATTATATCTTTTACAGATATATTTTGTTTCTACAGTTTGGCATTGATATTTTCTTTAATATATATTTTAATCCTTTTTAACGGCCTTTCCCCCTCAAAACAGAAATAGAATTCCTAAATTATTGTATATTCTCAATTCTACTTTGAAAAAGCATAAATTATTGTACACTCTCTCAATTCTACTTTAAAAAAGCATAAATTATTGTATATTCTCAATTCTACTTTAAAAAAGCATACTGTATGAAAGAAATATTCTGAAATTTGACATATTATTACTTTAGTATCGGGCAAGGGTCGGCAAACTTTCAGTGTAAATGAGTGAGTGAATATTAACGTCACACTGTTCAGCTATACGAGGCTTTTGGCGACGGACCACGTATTTTTGAACCATGTTCAAGTGACGTGGACGACACCTGAGTTGGCCTCTTTTAACTACCACACCACTCCAACAAGAGGACGTTTGAGCTCTCGACAGATTTAACGTGCATCGCTGCCCTACACTGCGGGTCTTTAGTGGTACTGGGCTCGAACTCATGACATGCCTGCCATGTGATCCGATATCTTAGCCACTGGACTACCGCAGCCCCCGAAAAACTTTCAGAGAGGAGAGTCAAGTAAGTGAAATAAAATAACTAAGAGGTGTCAAAGAGCCATTTATATGCCTTGGAGGGGGAGGGAGCCTTCGGTAGAAGTCGCCATTAAGACTGGCAATCTCCAATTTTCTTTCCTTTGTAATATTAAAATATCCTCGGGCTGGGCAAGGTCAACTGAACCTTTCATCTCTTATGCAGTGGGTCGATAAATGAGTACCAAGCTTGCTTGGGGGCTTAAGCACTGGGGGTCTCGCTTCAAACTGACCGCCTGATCGGGACATCTGCTCATGCACCTCAGCACCCATTAGTCATGTATACTGGGATAAATACAGTAGTCCCTGGTCCTCATAGGCTGTTGAGACACTGAGTTTGAGTTTAATATTTAAATAACATTTTGCTATCCATTAAAAATTCTAAAAGATATTTTTGCTAAGAGGTCTCAGGGCTGTTAAGTTTCTCTAGAGGGCTGAAAATATAAACAATTTTCAAACAGGTATAATTCTTTTAAATTTAAATTAAATAATTCGAATCTTTTATACATTATTTATAAAGGAATGGGGCTTCAGAAAAGTATAAAATGTTTAAAATATAATAATGGTTCTAGAAATTATAAGCATATGGATGTAAAAGAAATATTTTCTATAAGAAATATTTATTAAGTTTTATGTCGCGCATTATATTTTCTAAAATAGTAGCTTTAATTACTAGCTATACGTTTATTTATAAAGTAAAATGTATCCTTATTACACTGTATAATATTATATTAGTAGAATAATAAAGTATATTTTTTAAAAATTAAAAAAGTACATTTTCAAAAGTTTTTTTAAAATTTTCAATATTTTTCAAATATTTTGAAACACAAAAGATACATTAATATTATTCTTAAATGATATAGGGCAGAAATGGCGAACCATTGACACGCGTGCCATTGATGGCACGCGGCACAATATTTTGGGCACGCCACCGATCAGCATGATCAACCGCGATTAATTTTTTAATCAAGGAATATTCAGTGAGATTTTCTCAGTTCAAAGAATTATCAGCAACGCTCAAGTTTATTATGTACCCTGATGTGATATCATTTTATAAACTGAACTTGCCGCTATTTGATGAGTTGGAAATTGAAGAATTTGATATGTAACTTATTGATTTCTATAGTCTAGTTCAATATGGATTCAAAAATTTATTGAAACAAGGAAAAAATTAGAATTGATTGAAACAGAAATATATTAACAAGCAATATAATTAAAAATGCCAACAACGAAATTTTGGAAACATTACATGCGTTTCCAGATACGTTTAACTGTTTGGAGAGGCAGTCTCATGCTATTTCCACCCTATTTTCATCGACCTATGCCTACGAATCATTATTTTCAGGGATGAATAACGTTAAAGACTCGTTTAGAAACTATTTAGCAGATGACTCTAATTCAGCATGCATTCTGCTAAAAGTAACGTCTTACCCAATCCTAATATAATTTATTTGTTTTCTAATTTGCAACAGCAGAAATCACACTTATGTTACTTTATATAATTTGAATTAAACATTTAACTAAAGCATTTACTACTATAAAATAGAATATGTATTTTTCTTTAAAAATAAAGAGTTTTGTGTAGTTAGTATTAGTTTTATTATTTTCCCAATAATCACACAAGTCAAAATTATTTGACAGCACGTCTCTACCTCATTAAATGATCCTTTAGAACAAATTGATGCATAAAGGTTCGCCACCCCTGATGTAGGGCTTGATGCATTTTATAATTCTATTAAGTTTTATACATCAGAGGGGCAACTATTTTAGAAAATAGCGTGCGCAACGTAAAAATTACTTAATATTCATTACAGAATTTTCATATGCTTATAATTTTTAAAATTATTTTTTATATTTGAAACATTTTATACTTTTCTGAAGCCCCATTGCTTTATAAATAATGTGTAAAAGATTCGAATTATTTAGTTTAACTTTTAATGAATTATACCATTTTGAAAATTGTTTATATTTTCAGCCCTCTAGAGAAATTTAACACCACTTATGGGGATCAGTGTAAGAACGACCTTTGTCAAAATTTCATGATGTTGGGAATTACAATTTCAAGCGTCGGGAGAAAAAACTCTAACCAATAATACCATAAGAACTTTATTCTTGAATTTCAAGTTTTTCACTAATAATTAAAACTGATTGTTCCTGCATATAATATTCATAAATATGCTAAAATTAAGAAGAGAAAAATAAATTATTATTACTAAAATCAGAAAAAACTCATCAAAATTTTTAAAAATTACAAAAAATGAGGCCCTTCTGTAGAAAATGTTTATGAACAAATTTTAAATTTTTCAAATTTTGATGCATTGCTTTGCTATTCTTTTTTGAAATGACCTTCAGAATAAGAGATATTTTAACTTTAACAAAAAATAGAGAACTTTATCTTAGTTATTATATGAAATTGCTTAAAAAGACAGTGATTATATTCACATAAGGTGACTGATAAATCTGAATGTTAAACACTTCTACTATTATACAGAACATGCACAAAAAATTTCAGTTAATTTTTTTCAAAAACTTCTTGAGCAATAGTTGCCCCCGTTTGGGCAATTTCAAACAACACTTTTCGTGTAAAACACATTTTGAAGTTTGACATCTTACGTAAAGTAGTGTGGCATCTGCTTTGTTTTAGTGAATGGGGAAAAATAAACTTTTGTATTTTTATAAAGCTACTAAAACGGCCTATAAAATAAAATTATAAAAAAGGGTAAATTTTTGGCAAAATTCACAATTTTAGGGTAATTGGATACCTCAAGCATATCACAAAATGTGGATTGTGCTTTTGTCGCTTCTGTTAGGGTTTTATGTGTATGCCTTGTCCACAATCAAGAGTGCTCCCCAACTCCTGTATGAAAATAGGAAACATTACTAGAAATCTCTTCGAAAAGTATCTTTCCACAGAGGAATTTTCATTTCTAATTTAAACTTTTACTACTTTAGAACTTGTTTAAATATTTTCATTGATTCTTAGTACAAATTGTTAATGGAAAATAATACGGAAATCTCGAATCAGTCAAATTTTAAGTATTTGTGCAAATAAGGAAAATCATTTCAATTGATAATTATAAATGAGAAAGAGAAAAGAAAATAATTTTAGTAGATATAATTATTTTTTAATAATTTACATAGCAAGAAATCTGAAGAGCCACTTCCGAGATACGGTTTGTTGACCCTTGTTACAGGGGATGCAAATACATTTTATCTGTATGTAATAATTTCTATTGATTTTTTTAGTTTTTAATTTACTAGATTTTTAATGCTTAAGCTCATTTCAGAATTACTTTTTGGATAAAAAATATACATACTCTTGTTTTATTTGCTTGCTTATATACATTTCTTGATTATTTGAGATTAAAAAGAGAAGAATTTTTTTTATGGATACGACATAAAGCCATTGCTTTCCACTGAATCATTTCAAAACATGTTAAATTATCAAGTTTCAATTACTGCTCTCGTTAATAATTGAAAGAAATATTTTACCTGTAATTTTAATTCATATAAATGTTAAAATCAAAAATATTACATACGTTTAAATGCTATTATTCGATTTGAAAAATAAACCTTAAATGTGTATTTATTTACTCAAGTTATCGTGTATTTCGGAGCAAAATGCGCATTTTAATACACACACACACAAAAGACCGAAATTTGTGGGTGAATCTTATACATTGGGTATAAAAATGATAGCCTTTTTTTTTAAAAAAAAAAGGGAAAGATGAATATAAAAAAATAGATTTCTGCACATATCTAAATCCTGTTTATTTAAAGGAAATGACATATTATTGGATAACTTTCATAATAAGATAACATTAAAAATTCGCCGTATTTATTTTCTGTTATATATTCAGGTACATCATCGAGAGAATTCTGTTTTCTCTTCACCATCTCTGTTACTCTGATCCATAAAAAAAATTGTTTTCCATTCCATCTAAATTGTTAGATATTCTATATTTCTTAATTGACTTGTTTTAGGGCTTAATAGACTAAATTCATGTAGCATCATAGTCACATAACTACTACCTCGTGCTTCCAACCCATAAACTCATAAATTCTATTGATGACATAATCAAGTGATAAAAAACAATAGCACACGTTTCCAGCCTATCAGTTCATCCATTTCGATGTTGCAAACTTTTGCTTTTTGCTTTTTTTTAAAGAAAAAAGTTCAGTCGGACCTCCATTTTAAGAGTCTCTAATTTGCAATTTTCTCTATTTTGCGAACCTTTTCCTGGAACCAAAAGCAGAATAATTGTTAGACAGTTTATAGAAATTTGTTAAAAATGTTTTTCAATTTCCGTGCCGTGATCTCGGATTCGAGTCTCGAACCCTATTTGAACCCAATCCGTGGACGTTTAGCCATCTGCAATTGGCAACACCTTAAAAGCAAATGAGGACGTGTTATAAATATACAACTGCTGATGACGATGAGAAAATGTATAGATGTACATGTATTTGAATGATACGCGTATCCACAAGATCGAATACGAGATTTTTTTCTTTATTTAATTAAAAGTATACTTTACGTTTACTCTTTATTACAATAGAGATGTATATGTTTTTAATTCTGAATAAATTATTTTTAAAAACCTAATCTCATAATTATAACTGCCACCTCTATGAACACTCTTGTAGAGAACAAGAATATTGAATGAATATTTTTTTAAAGAATTTTCCACATAAAGAACTTTTTTTCAGGATGGAGCGATTTCGTTGGATAAGTTAACAATAATAATGCATATAAGGAAACAAAATGCTCTTTTTACTTAAAAGTATATCTATAATATAATTTATCTTTTTAGTTTTGAAAAACATTTTGAAGATTCTTAATACTTGAACATCTATATCCAATTATCAAATTTAAAATTTTAATCGAAATAAATTTTACAAGTAGAACAACAAATACAAGTCTAATGTCAGTTTTTAATTTAATGGACAGCACGTGTTTTTTTATCATATGGTCTTCATGAATTTATCCCACTTAATTCCAAGCTTTTGTTACCCATTCATACACTATATCTAGACTCATCCATACACTTCACCCAGACTTCAAAAGATAAGAGCACAAATACATTTCAATTTTTTTCGTAAAAAAGAAGTTCGCGTTATACGGCGAATAGACTTAAAACTTAAAAAAATGCAATTTGAAAACATAATTTCGAGCTATATATACACTCCAGAATATACGGTACTCAACACGAATGACTAAAAAAATTAAGCTAAAGTAAGCTCAAGTCAATATCCATCATGAGAGAGGCAATCATAAGAAATAAGTTTTCACGGCCATTTTTCAATCCGTGCAACTGTGAAGACAAAACAGATCTATCTATCTAGCTTATGTCGTCAAGAAAATTCGGTTTTAATTAAAAAACAATAAGTCGGTCGGCTGATCTTGAATTTTGCATCCGTCAATGCAGAATGAGTGGGATAATTACCTGCGTTATAGTTTTTTCCCTTAACTACCACTCGTTTTTGCAGCTGTGGAGATTTTTATTGTACTTCGTGACGGAGCACGGGTTTTTGTTTAACCTATAAATGGAAAGGATGATTATTTCAGCCTGCAGCGTTTCACAATGATTTACAGAGGAAAATATATACGACAACTGCACGGAAGCCACGTTATCTTACGATGTGTATATACAATAAGTAATTAATTAGCTCTTGAGTTTTGTTGGTTATGTTTTTAGACAAATAAGACAGAGTTTTACTTATGTTATTTTTATTCCATTATTATGGCATTTCTTCGATCTTTTTACAAATTTATTTTCCTTTTACAGTAGAACGTCGTTTATCCGAATCAATTGGCACCGGGCCCCTTTCGGATACGCGATTGTTCGGATAACCGAAAACCGAATGCGATCCATGCAGTATATGAAACCGGACACTATACGAATATTGAGCATCACATCACATGTGGGAAACGGGTTTGAAGAAAAAGTAAAATAAGAGCAAAATGTTCGTTTTTTCGCGGCAAGATCTGATTCTCTTGAGCAGCAATGGTTAAGTAGGACAGCACTCTGATTGTTGTTCGTACCATTCCATAGCTGTCTCTAACGCAGAAAACGCGTCAGCACTTGATAGACTTTTGTTGCTTTCATTGTTGATGTTCTCGTCTACATACGTTTCATCGTTGACAGGGTGGGATTCTTCTTGCCCGGAAGTCACGATCTCGTCATCATTTAGCATTTGAAATGCACAGTCTTCTGCATCGCATGCCATATAGGTTTCTACATCTTCATCGCATTCTTGAAATCCTGGGATCGATTGGACAAAATCGGTACTCTCCTCCATGTGATCGTTATAAACGTATTCATATACAGTACATGTAGTCGACAAAGAAAAACTGGTCCGGATAATAAACGTTCAGATAAACGACGTTCTACTGTATTGTGTGCTGACCTTTACCTGTCCACTTCGCGGGGTATTCCAATGATGCTGTATGAATATATATTATAGGCGTTCGATTGCAATGAAAAACATTCTTATTACCCTTACCTCATGATTAAAAAAGGACATGACTTGCATTTCTTAAATTGAAATAGAATTACCTTTTAAGCTCCCTTAACCCAGTTGTAGCTTTGTGGCTGGAGTGTCATTAGTTCGAGCCCAGGACCACTGAAGACCCACCGTACAGAGAGGACCGATTCCCATTAAATATGTCGGGACTCAGAGTCCTCCCATTGGTGTGATGTGGAAGTTGGGAAAGGGGGCGCCAGCTCAGATGATGTCCTTGTCACAAGGCCTTGTTCCAAAATACGAGGTCCGTCTCCAATCGCCCTCCAGAAGCTTTATAATGCGGCATTAATATAACTCCCACTCACTTATTCACCCCTCCCCCAAATTGGACCTTTTCTCAACAAAATAAACATGCTTGCCAAAATTTCAATTTCAAATTATGCCCTATAACCTTCTCTCCTCCCATGTGAATCGATTTCCTTTAGACCTGTTCATACTAAATATCATTACTGTACATATAGTAGTTCGAAAATTCTTTATCTATATGCCCCAGTCTCTCCGCGCACCTCCTCCTAGAAGTCGATTTCTGTAAAATCCGTTCTTAGCTGATATCTACTCAAGAAAAGGAGCTGACTAGAAAATTTTGAAGTCTGTAGAGGTCTATTTGTACAGAAAGACTATAACACCTCTTAACCCCTCGAAGGTCGATTTTAGCAAAGGCTGTTCTTAGCGGAATTTTACTACATGAAAGGAACGTGCATACCAAATTTCAAGTCTAGATCTGATAGTTCAGAAGATGTAGTGGTGAGAGAATGAATGAGTGAGTCGCTTTTCTCCTTCATATGTGTAGGCATAATTTTCTAAGCATTTTTAATTTATGTAATTTGCTTTGTTGGTTAAAAATTGTTTATATGTAAAAAATAAATCATACATTTATGAAGTCAAATATCTCTTTTTAACTAACTAGGTGTGAGGGTACCCTACCTAACACCAGACCAAACCACATAGTGCAAATTATACAACTATTTATACTCATTGCTCAAATTGTAAAACTGTAAATTACATATATTATGCAGTTCTACATTTAAATTCAACTTCTTACATACCATTTTTACTGACTATACCAGGGTTGGCAAACCAATGGCACGCGGGCCATTAATGGCACGCGACACAATATTTTGGGCGATCCAAATGGTTTGCATTTTATTTCAAAATAGCGAAGTTCACTATGAAGTATTACAAACAAATTACAGTGATCGGTCGCGGGGTGGCGTTGGTTATTATCTTGCATTAATTTCGTGGTGAACTACAATTGCTTATGATGCAAAATTTGTCTACGCATAGCATAGTTAATTTCATTGACACAACTTTATTTAAAGGTTTATTTGTATCATAATTAAAATTTTACCTGTTATTTAACATGGCTAGTTCAGCAAAAGAACAAAAAGTACAACAGAGAATTTTAAACTTGGTGAATCTAGAAATACAGCATGATTAGTAAACGCGACAAAGCGGTGAGGGTTTTATGTTCTGGAACAGTGGTACGCAGAACCACCTCTGAAAAATGGCATTTAGAAACAAATCACAAATCCTCTTGCCAAAATGTGAACCACAGCAAAAATTATTAATTGCTCAAAAGCCATTTGGCAGATGAATCCAATTCAGCAGGCATTCTACTAAAAGCAACATTTTACAATCCTAATATAAGTTATTTGTCATCTACACACACAATCTGAAGCAACAGAAATCACACTAATGGTATTTTAATTTAAATTACACGTATAACTGAAACATTTACAACTAAACAGTGCAAAAGGTATTTTTCGTAAAAATAAAGAATTTTGATTTGTTAGCATTTAGTTTTATTGTATTCCCAATAATCACATGTCAAAAAATTATTTAACGGCACGTCCATACCTCATGACATTTTTCTTTAGAAAAAATGGCACATTGATCCATAAAGGACGCCCCCTATGTAAAAATAAATTTATTACGTTAACACGCGCTCGAAAAACTTTTTTTTATATAGAGCAGTGATTCTCAATTACTGTGCCGCGCCACTTTTGTGTGCCGCCAAATTTTTAAAATTAATTTTTTATATATTGTTTGAGAAAATAATTAACTATTAATTATTTTCTCAAATTAATTATTTGAGAGAAAAAATTAAATCTCGAACCGAATCACTCGACCGTTTTATAGAAATAAACTAAGGGTACATTTAACTTATCCTTTCAGGGGTAAATGGATATTTAAAAAATAGATTTTTTTCAATTCTATTTTTTTTTTAAGTGACATTTCAAATTCTTTTTTTACAAGTTGTGCTTTTTTTTTCAAACAAAAGGATTTCTTCCTCTTTTTTTTATTCTGCTAATTTCTAATAAGCATGCATAAATAATATTTTACCAGTATAACCAAAGGAATTAGCAAAATACACACACACATTTTAATTTTCATCAAGATCAACATAACACGTGTACTGATTAACCCATTCACTGCTAGGTAAATTGTGAACTTTTTGCCCTGGATTCCAGGTTTTATTTTAAAGAAAACATGGCATTTTACAAAATATAATAATGTTAAGTGGCTGATATAATATTGTAATATATATATGGCATTTAAATTAGTTTTAATTAAAAACAAGTAATATAAAAAAAATTTAAGTCAATTCCTACTTGATCATCCAATAAAAATTTTATTTTAGTTGCTTTTTATTAAATAGTTACAATTAATATAAATATGTATATATACATATGAAAGAATCACAACATTAAGTGGTAATAAATTTTTATTAATTATCATTAAAGTATCGTATTGTCATCCAAAACAATCGTGTGCATAAAATTTCAGTTCACAACTGAATGCTTTAAAACGTGAGAAAAAAAACCTTTTCAAGTTTGACACAAGTCGCCAAAATGGTCACTAAGTCTTCAAAAATGAATTTTGTAATTATTTGAATAATTCTTTTTAATCAATTAATTTTTATTAATAGTTAAATTACTGTATTGTCATCTAAAATAATCATGTATATAAAATTTCAGCTCAATTGAGCGCTTTCAAATGTATTTTATTAACGATTGACAATTCCACCAAGATAAATAAATAAATAGATAGTGTGAGCTAATAGTAGGAATTGAAAAACTAAGTTTGCTCTGTAATAATCGAGATTTAATTTCAAAACATTCGGAAGAATCAATTAATTCATGTTACATTAAAATTGAGGTGATTATCTACTACATAATAGCAAAACAGTTTTAAAATATTGTTATAGCCTTCTGCATCTTATTTTGGTGGATTTGGAGTGTTTCAGCATTAATAAATATAAAAATGAAAAAAAAATAATAATAAGATCGAAACTTTTAAATTTAAAGGAAGGTGACGAAATGAGTAGCATTTTCATTTTTACGACTAAATAAAAACGATCCCTCAATTTTCGCATTAAATGTATTCTCATAATTAATTACTCAATAAACATTTTGTTATCTTTGTTGTACATGTTATTTTATTTAAAATTGAAAATTATTAGCATAACCTATTTTACATACAGTATGGCAGATAAGTAAAATTCTTTTAAACTTATTGTTTGTGTGCCGCCAAATTTTGAAATTTTTGAAAGTGTACCACAACAACAACAAAAAAAGGTTGGGGGTCACTGATATAGAGAGATAATATATATATATATATATTAATACATCATTTAAAATGAGCTACAAATTCGGTGAGGAACTTTCCGTGGGAGTCGCAGTATGTTAATTATTCTCACCAAACAGCTTCCATGTTATTTTCTGATTCTACATAATAATCCAAAAAAACATGTTTCAATAATTAGTAATTTTTTACTGGATCATAATTTTTCGGTCAAGGAATATATCTGTGTACATCAACCCTTTTTTAGGTCGTGGGAAGTATACTTCTTACCAACTTCATTAATTTTTACGTGTTGATAGGATGTTATTTTCCCACCTATGAGAGTTGTAACCTAGCACGGCAACTGATTTCTGGATTTTCATATCGTAATTGCAAAGGACGACCTGTAAATTTCCTGAACAGCAAGAAAACTGTTCTAGATCACGAAAGATTGACTTTAGTTATTTCCCATAAGCCAATTAAAAAAAAGGCATTGCCGTTAGTGCTCCACAAAAGCTCGTGAGAAGAGAAAAAGATATTTGTTTGTACAGCTTGCAGTGTCCCACTATTTGTTGATCCCCTTTTTTTGAAATCTCATGGAAAGTAATATGTATAAAGAAAAATTCTTAATTTTTTTAATACAAAATATTTCTTTAATTTCTGATTCCTTTCTTAGTTTTTAGTATTTGCAAATTTTATTTTAAAAATATCATGTAACGCGATGTAAAAAGAGAGAAGCAAAACATATGATATCCTATCTTTGAATAGTTCTCAGTGGACGATGGGAAGCATATTTCCCACCAAAAAATGGTCTGAAAAATCAAATTAATTATAGGTAGTAAGCTAAATGAGTTTCTTTTTCAATTCCTACTATTAGTTCACACTCTCCCTATATTTATTTATTTATATATATATATATATATATATCTTGTTCAAATTTTTAATCGTTAATAAAGTACTTTTTATTTATCCACTCACGTTCAAATACATTTTTTAAACTTGTAGTGGATGACACTTCATGTTAATGCAGTTTTTTCAAATATTAATTCATTCATTAAATTTAATAATTGAATAAATAGTAACGAACAAAAATAATAGCCCAACAGCATATATAGAAAGGAAAATCATTCTGTGTCCCTATAGCGCAATGGTTAACGTGTTGGACTTCTAATCCAAAGGTCGTGGGTTTGAATCCCATCTGATTTGTTCTAATTTATAAGAATGGGATTTATGAATGAATAAATAGTAAGAAACAAAAATAATAGTCCAACACCATGTAAAAAAAGGAAAATCGTTTTCTATTTCGCCACTTAATAGTATGACTCTGTCCTATGTATATACATATTTATATTAATTGTAATTATTTAATAAAAAGTACCTAAAATAAAAGTTTTCCTTGTTGACCTAAGTAGGAGTTGACTTAAAAACTTTTTTACATTACTTGTGTGTGTGTTATAAAAATAAATCTCAATCCCAAAAATATTTTAATTTAACATTACTAGAAAACAAGAATTGCAAATAAAACTTACTTGTATATAGAACAACAATTTTAAACATTCAGTGAACTGAATTACAATTTTTAGAATTTTTATATTACATTCTATTCAAGTAAAATGATTCTTTTGAATAAAGAGAAAAAGGCCAATATGAAATGAGATGTCATTCAAATACGAGTTAAATTGTAAAACATAAAGAAAAAACAATTCAATTCTTTGTGTGAACCTTGATATTAAGCTTAAAATGCTAGTTTGAACAGATGTTGCTTATCTAAATGTACAAAAAAAAATTTGAATTATGTTCCATGCTTTCGTCATTTTATTGTTTGATTTTCATGATGATTTTCCTGAAGGTGAAAAACGTAATTTATTGCGAGTCGTCTAGAACAGTTAAAACAAGCATCTCATTGTTCGTTCATTCGTTTGTTTTTTCGTTTTTCTTCGAAGTTCTTATTCAACCGAAGGCAAAGTATCCATTTAACAGAATTGTCAATGACGTATGAGTCATCCAGGGGGGGAAACGGCTAACCGGGTGTGAACGAGTTTATTTTTCTTTTTGATACCTCCGTTTAACAAAAGGTCGGGTAAGGCCAAGTCTGACAGCTGAGAATTCACTTTTTCGTTAAGAATAATGAATGATAAAAACAAGGCTTATACCGCGCCTTTTCGAATATTTCGTGGGTGTTTGTTGCTGGTTAATCCAATGAGTTTGCTTTGGACAGTCTTGTTTTTGTTATTTCCAACTTCTATTTGATTTAAAAGATGACGAGGTTGGGAAATTGACATAATCTTATCTCATTTATTATGTATCATTCCCAGAACATTTGCTACTCAACGCGTAGAGAAACCGAATTAAAATTCATCTTTACAGATTAAAATATTCTCAATGTATTTCAATTTGAAGCAGTTAAAACTTTGCAAAGAGTGCAAATATTATCAATCAAAGCAGTTGCAAAAAAAAAAAATGCAAAATTATAAAAGAAATAATATCAAATTATTATAAAAGAAATAATATCAATTTATTATAAAAGAAATAATATCAATTTATTATAAAAGAAATAATATCAATTTATTATAAAAGAAATAATATCAATTTATTATAAAAGAAATAATATCAATTTATTATAAAAGAAATAATATCAATTTATTATAAAAGTAATATAAGGTTACAGTTTAAGAATTCAAACACAAGAGACACAATTCATTGAAAGTTCCTTTTAGGCAGAGTTCCAATACTTCGAATTTCAAACAATTCAGCTAAGTAATTTTATTTTTTAAATATGTCCAGTCGCAGTTGAAAACTTCCTGCATATCGATTTGATTCTTTTACAACTAATTAACATTTTCGCAGAATTGTAAATAGGTTGTTCTTTTTTACTAAATAATTTGCAACATCTTCCTTGTCAATTTCTACAATAGAACCAAACCTTCTCACTGCATTTAAACACATTCTGGAATTAAGTTTCAGTTTTAACCAAAAAGATTACCAAAGTTTAATTAAAATTCATTGCGTTCAACCTCTTAAGCAATCATACGGAATATAAATTGAGATAGGACGAGGAAAAAAGTATGTTTAAAATATTTTGAGATAACTTCATTATTAAAATCTATCCGAAAAATAAATAAAACTAGAAACTCTTAGAAAATTTATTTGATAATAAAAAAGTTTTTAAAACCATCTAAAAGAAAAAAATTTCACGGAGATTATGTGTATTGTAAATTGCTAAAAAATTAATGCAGTTCTAGAAACATTCGTCACTTGGAAAAATCTTATTGTTGGGCAGCACTGATAAAGCACGCATCGCTGTACTCTATTTCTGCGTTAAGACTTTTGAACCTGGCATTTCTGAAAATTCAGATGTTAAAAAGTGACGGCGTTTGTGAATAGCCGTCTATTTTCAATTTATGCAACAGTTATTTAATCGATTTAAACTACTTTCTGTTGAGTCAGGACTCAGAGATATGTGTTTTTTACTGTTGACTAACATCTCGAATAATTTTACCCTTTTAGAAGGTGAAAATACTTTTTAATTTTAGCAGAGATATCGACCAAATCTAGATTTGCTGTAACAATTGTTAAAATAATCTATACTCATGTCCATAAATTAAGGATAATTCAGAATCACACAGAGATTGAACTCTAAAATAAAAATTTCAACTGTAGAATTATCACACACATCTTGAAGAAGAATATGCAAATTACAGGAAACCACCAGATGGCGCGGATAGTACGTCACAATGACGAGAGTGTAAGAGAAGGGTATATAACAGGGGTGGCGAACCTTTTTGGATCAACTTGCCATTTTTTCTAAAGAAATGTTTAATGAATTATAGGCGTGCCATCAAATAATTTTGACTTGTGATTTTATTGGGAAACTAATAAAACTAAATATGAACAAATCAAAATTCCTTATTTAATACGAAAAAATACATTTTGCATTGTAAAGTAGTAAATGTTTTAGCTATACATGTAATTTAAATTAAAGTAACATTAGTGTGACTTCTGTTGTTGTACATTAGATGACAAATAACTTACATCAGAATTATAAGATGTTACTTTTAGCAGAATGCATGCTGAATTACAGTCGTCTGCTAATCGGTTTCTAAGCGAGTCTTTGATGTTATTTATCTCTGAAAATAATGACTCACAGGCATAGGTAGATGAAAATATGGTTAAAATAGCATAAGCCAGCTTCTTCAGCAGTTAAATGCGTCTGTAATCGAATTCCATGTTTCCAAAATTTCGTTTCAGGCATTTTTACTTATATTGCTTGTTTATCTTTCTGCTTCAATCAATTACAACTTTTTCCTTGTTTCAATAAGCTTTTGAATCCATATTGAACTAGACTGGAAATCAGTCAGTTGCATTTCAAATTCTTTAATTTCCAACCAATCGAATTGGGACAAATTCAGTTTATCAAACGAAATCACATCAGAATACATAATAAATTGGAACGTTTCCGATAATTCCTTTAACTGTAAAAATATCGCTGAAAATTCTTTGATTAAATAATCAATTATGGAAATAAATTCATCAATAACTGTTTCTTCATTTAGTTTCTCTTTGGGCATCTAAATCTTTGATATATTTTTTTCAAGTTTGGGAACTACTTGTAGTTTCTTGTAATAATATCGTCTCTGAAAACATACAGTTTAGCTTCAAAAGTGCGAATTAGATCAATCATGACGATGACTGTTTTATTCGGGCCTTGAAGCTTTTCGTTCATTTAATTGAAATGTTGGCATATGTCTGTAAGAAACATCAATTTTAAAACCCACATAATATTCATCAATTGTGAGTATTGTTCAATTTTGCTCTCATTTTGTAAAAACAGCCTTTCTTCCAAGCAATAAACAAATCTTCAAATCTTTGAAATACGTTCCCGCGGCTCAACCAACGAACATTATTATATATTAGTAGACATTATACAGCAAATTGACTTCATCCAACAAAGCATGAAACTTTTGCTTATTTAAAGCCTGCGACGATATGAGGTTGACTACTTATGTGACTAGCATTATTACATTATCAAGAGATGTTAAACCACTCTTTGCACACAAGGCTTGTTGGTGAATAATGCAGTGGCATTCAAGAATCGAATGTCGTACGTCTGTTTTAAATAAAGAAATGAAACCCCTTTTTTTTGCCTACCATATTTGGAGCACCATCAGTGGTTACTGAAACAATTTTTTTCAAATCAATGTCTTTCTCAGCAAGTGAATTTCTTACTGCCGTACAAATATCTGTGCACTTTGTAGCTGTTAACAACGATGTTATCGCAATTAGTTCTTCCTTAATGACGTTTCCTACCCAATATCGAGCAAAGACAGCTAAACGTGCAGGTTTAGTGATGTCAATACTTTCGTCAATACATAGAGATATAAAAGAAGCGGAGTTAATGTCCTTTTTTTGTTGATCTGTAACATTTTCTTCCAGTTTCAAGATTGTATCTTTTATTGTGTTTCTAGATGGAGGAATATCTTTGATGCGCTGAATTATCTTATCTTTATTATCAGAATCAACAAAAAGTGAGGGCGCACATGTCTCTCAACCAAGCTTCCTTCAAAAACTCTCCCTCTTGAAAAAGTTTACTATGCCGAGCAATGGCATTTGCAGCCGAGTAACTTGCCGCACTTGTTTGACAATTTTTGCTTACATATTTAATCATAGACGTCGACTATTTACTTCTGTCTTTTATTGCACTTGCAATTAATTCTTTTTGCTCTGGTTCGGTTTTTTCATAAAATGATTTGTGATTTGTTTCAAAATGCCGTTTTACAGACGATGTTCCGCGTACCACTGTTCCAGAACAAAAAACACATACCGCTTTATCGCCTTTACTGGTCATGCCATATTTCTCAGTCCACCAAGTTTGAAATTCTCTCCTACACTAACTATCATGCACTTTTTTTTTCTGAATCAGCCTTGTTAAATACCAGCTAAAAATCGTAAATCTAACACAAATAAGTTTTAAATATGCAGTTGTGTCGACGAAATTGACTATTCTATGTGCTCTCGCTTGATCACACCCAAAAAAAAACCCCATTTTGCTGACTGCGCTCGATTGCGGGCGCATGTGCAGATTCTTTTTGTTGTTTGGAAATTGAGTACTTGTACGAGATCTCTGTAGTGTCTAATCTTTCGCTTTTATCTCAGGTCATTAAAATTTTTTAAAGTAAAGCCGTGAGGGTTACTTGAAGAATTAGACTTATAAGACAAGAATTAGATCACATTGATAAATTAGATGTGTACAAGCTGAACCATTAATATAAACATTAAAATATTTTTAAGCAACTTAAATATATCTAGAAATAGTTACATACAATATTACACTCTATACGTTGACAAACTTTGCATCATTAGCAATTATAATACACGACGTAACTACGCAAGACATAACAAACGAATCTGCTCCCCAACGCGTCGGCGTCGCGACGGATTACTCGCGTTTGTTCATAATACTTCATAGTGAACTTAATTATTTTCAGCTAAAATGCAAATCGTTTATGATTGATGGCATGCCCAAAATATCCTGTCGCGTGCCATTGGTTCGCCATCCCTGGTATATAAGGTATGGTGGCAAAGAAGTAAAATTGTTTATAAGCGCTTTAAAAGCCTTTCAGTGCAATGACCGCATAGCTATGGCACAAAGGAAGCATTTGGATGATTTTTTACACGTGGTAGAATTACTTGACGACTGGAATGTGGACGTACCCAGCTGAAGTATCCGAGGAACTTGGAATCGCCCAGAGTGTCATCTCCAAGCTTTGGCAACGATTCCAAGATGATGGTAATGTGAGTAGATGTTACAGCACAGGTCACCCCCGAGTTACAACGCCGAATGAGGACCGGTATATATTTGGCAGTTACTGCCAAAAGAAACAGGCGGAGCACAGCATCAGACCTGTCTCGTCAGGTCTCTTCAGCTACAGGTACGACAGTTTCAAGGCAGACCGTGTACAGACGCTTAGGGCACATTGGTCTATATGCTCGTAGGCCTGTCATAATACTTATGCACTTACCGCACTTCACTTACCGTACTTCCACTTACCGCAACTCACTGTCCCCTGCGATTAACCTGGAGTAGAGAGCATGCATTATGGACACCACAACAGTGGTCTTGTGTGATGTTTTCCGACGAGTCCAGGTTTACTTTGCAGTCTGATTCTCGCCAGACTTTAATATGGAGAGCGCCAGGTACCCGTTACCACCAAGAGAACACCATTGAACGACACCATTACGGTGGTGCAGGATGGCTCGTTTGAGGAGGAATTATTCTTGGTTCCAGTACTGACCTGCATGTTCAGAGTGTAACCATGACAGGCCACATCTATCGGGATGTCATTCTGGAACAACATGTACGTTTGTTTCGGGGCGCCATGGGTGCTGAATTTCTGTTTATGGATGACAATACCCGTCCTCACAGTGCAAACATTGTAGACGAATGCCTTCAATCGGAAGATATCACCTTTATGGATTGGCAGCTTACTCACCGGACTTGAATCCAATAGAGCATGTGTGGGATACGCTTGGCCGACGAATTGCGGCCCGTTAACCCCCTCCCACCTGTCTACTGGAACTTCGGAGGGCATTGCTTGATGAGTGGTGTAATATTCCCCAATATCAGATTTATAATTTGATACTCAGCATGCCTAGGCGTTGTAAGGCCTGTATTGCATCGTCCGGGAGACATACTCCGTATTAACCATCATACTAACCATGTTATACCTGTTTTTGTAAATAGGTTCTTTTTTGAAATTTGCTCCAGGGAGTAAAAATCGCAATTTTTATTAATTATGTCTAACATATAGCATTTTTTTATCTTTACCTTTTGTTTAATAAATAGACTTTACAAATAAGTCAAATTTGTTTTGCTTTTGTCTGTTTCTTTGCCTGAACTTCATTATCCGTAATTTATGGACATGAGTGTACTTTGGGTAATACATATAAAAGTTTGTTCTAACGGTTATTATAGTAATTATAGATATTTTGAACTTGTAAATTAAATAATATTGTAAACATCAATTAAATGGAGAGGATAATAAGGAAGATTATGGAACACTAGTTATTTGTGGTTATAAATTTCACAACTTTTCTAAGCTAATGTTTTTCCCCAGCTATGTAAAACAGCAAAAGGTACAGACTGGATATCAAAACTTCATTTTTCTTTCGTTTAATTAAATTTTCTATTAATAATTATCCGATTTCAATTTTTCCTTAAATCTATAGCGTATTAACAAATTTATCAGCAGTTATTTCTAGAAAAAATCTATTATTCTGTCTAATTTAATAGCGTGTATGTAACTCTGACTATTTTTCTTACGTGGGATGTAAATTTTTTTATTTGTCAAGTTTAATCTTTGAAAACCTTGACAACCTTTCAAACTGAGAATTCTGTGATCGTTGTGTATTGAACGTGTATTGAAACTAACAACAAAAGTTTAATTAAATTCAAAATTAATAACAAACCTTGAGCGCATTTTCCTATAATCGTCAAAATGAACTTAAACCTTGCTCTTACTTGAATATTTTTAAATTTTAAATTACAAATTTAATATATTTAAATGCTTCCACATGCTATTGAGAAAAAGAAACGCACACCTATTATCAAACAAATCATTTTTATTAAAAGTGTTGTCATGTAACTTGCTATGGGAGCATCTACTTAAGCTCAGTTGCATTTGCAAAGAAGTTGTGACAATAAATGAGAATTCTAGACTACGATGGGTGGATTCTTATTTCAACATTGCTTTAGTTTTAATTAACCTCTATGGTGCTAATTTTAGCTAAATTGTCTTAAATAACCAGTTTTAACAGTCTTTTATAAGCTTCTCTTGTATATAACGGAATCTTTGAACTCAATTTTCATCCACTTTAAAAGGTCAGATGAATTCGAAATTTTGCACACTTTTCAAGGACCGATGACAATACAATAATTCTATAATTTTGTCCCATTGTCCTGATCAGGATCATCAGGAATAATGATTTCAAGATTTGGCGAGTAATTCCATTTACTATTTCCAGATTTGGCGACTAAAAGATTAAGGTACAACCTTGAAGCGAAATTGTCCATGCTTAATACAGATACAACAAACAAAAAGTGTTCTTTATGTGAAAAAGGGGGGGGGATGCGCCAACAATTTCTTACCCTAATAAAAACAATCACCAGTTTTTCTGGAAATGGAAATTAAAAAAAAAGACTCGAGCATGTGAAAAAAAATTTTATGCTTTAAATTAAAGCCTTTAATTTCTATACTCAGACATAAAGTCTGTTTTGCTAAATTCTCTCTTGTCGGATCTGGGGGACGAAACATCATTCATTGCTTCTTTTTACTAAAACAGCTGAGAATTGATTCAGAGGTCTCACACCGGATCGAATAATTTCTCACAATCTCTGGAATTCAAAACGTGTACTTTTATATCTAATACTGATGCAAGTTTCAAAGAGAATATTGAGCTCTTTTTAGTGAAAACTATGTTTGACTTTACACTTTTTCCCACATGATTTGTTTTAAACTTAGCTCTCTCAGATTTCCTTCGGTTATACATATAGCTGATCCTACATTTAACAAACCAGGCCCTATCAATGCACTGACAAGATGCCAATGCGTATTCCGGATTCTAAGAAATAACGCATTTAAGATAAATTCATCAATGAATAAATTATAGTTTAAAAAACTAAAAAAACACGCTTTTATTGCGTATCAATTTAAAAAATGAATAATAAGTTATGGTGTTTATAAAAACTAAAAAACACCCTTTCATGGTTAGTCGAACTTTTATTTATTTTACAAATGCCAGGCCATTGACCATCAGGTCATTAGACAACGGGCTCTCCAATACCTTTTTACAATGCAGTTAAGATCATTCAGTGCAGAGCACTCGTCCAAATGAGCGGCAGTCATGTCTTGTCCAGTGTCACACAAAACGCAGATAGGTGAAGTCACTAAATTAAAACGAAACAGATGAGCACAAAGGCAGTCATGTCCGGTTAAAAGTCTAAATTTAGCCACAGCAGCAGCACGAGGAGAACTTGGAATACCGTGGGATTTCTTACATAGTGTACTCCAAGGCTTATCACGAGCAACACGAGAAGCTGTAAGGCGAAATGATTCCCTAAAAATCCTTTTAATTTCCAGTTTGGCAGAATGAAGTGTCAGGTCTCTTCGAAAGTTCTGAAGGATACCCGTTCCCTTTTTTGCCAAAAAGTCTGCCCTCTCATTTCCCCAAAGACCACAGTGGGATGGTACCCATTGAAAGACGATCTTTCCTTTTATCTTTCCCAGGAGTTCTCTACAGTTTTGCACACGTAAACAATTATTCTTATTATAGTTGGACAAAGCCTGAAGGGCAGAAGTAGAATCTGAAAGAATTACAGATCTTTCAATGGGTGGAAGACGAACAGCAAGTTGCTGAAGGGCTATATGTATCGCCTCAACCTCACCATCAAAGTGAGTTGTCAAAGGGCCGGCATGTAAATAGAAGGAGAAGAGGTGACTAAAAACACCAATGCCAGCACCTTGGGCAAAGTCCAAGAGTGAGCCATCTGTGTAAATGTGAAGCCACTCCTCCGGTGGGAAGCGGGTATTGATAGTTTCCAAAGCTATAGCGTGAAGAGCAGTTGGACTTAGATCACGTTTTCTCACATTCAGAACAAGGTCCAATCTGATGTCGAGCATTGCGTAGTCGAGTGGGTTAGCAAAAGACAGTAATTCAAAGGGCACATCATTAATGACTTCATATTGAATGTTCTCACGAACACATTGAATAAAGCCCTTTTGAGTCTTAAGATTACGTCCTCCATCGGAATCAAAATGAAGTCGAATGAATCGGAGTCGAACTAAAATGTAAAAAACAATTCTTAATGTAAGAATAAAATGATTAACTAGAGAAAATTATAATGTGAAACTGTAGTACAAAGCGTGAGGCGCTTTGCACTACATTTTCACGTTAACTCAGCATTGCGGAATAGAACTAGTAAGAAATTATATCAATGGGCTCAATTCATGACGGCCACTTGATAAAGACGAACACGTGTTCCCCGTTGAATTCAAAACAGTCATCAAACTAATCGTAATTGTTGTTCTACCTATACCATTTCAAATTTTATAATTCGATAAAAATGTTCAAATGTTGTAAAAAATAAATTTCTTCAAAACATTTTATGAAATTAAAATATATATATATTTTTTATTTTATGCATGTACTTATAGATAAAATGCATTTTCTCTACTTATGTGCATTATTGTTGCTGACAAGTTTGTATTTTTTAAGAAAAAGAGTGAAATTTAGCAACAACGATTAGCTGGAAACACGTGGGTGCTTTTATTGTGTGACTAATGACGTTATGTGAGTTTTTAAACTGATTGGCTAAAAACACGTGGTTATTATTATCATGTGACGCCCACTGATATCGAAAGCCTCCACGCCTTAACCACACACACAATGACATTAATATTTTCTGGTAAATCATTTTATTCTTATATAAAGAATTATTTTTTTTATACTTTTTAGTTGGATTAACCACATATCAGCGTATTTTTAGTTTTTTTAAATTATAATTTTTTTCATAATCATAGTAGCTTGTTTGATTGGATTTGTTTATTGAAGTCGCCCTCAGAAGCTTCACGATGTCCATTGGCGATAGACTCGCAATTTTTAACCTTAGTCAAGTGACGAGAGGGACACCTTAGCTGGCACCTTAGTTCCACGTCACGTCATAGAGCCCCGAGAGGCTCTCTACTCGGCAGGTCTTCGATAACACCAAGACTGACCACAAGTTCACAAGTTCGTAGATCAAGAACTCTCGACTACTACGGTCATCAATTAAGCTTTACCCGTAATACTCAAAACTCAAACTCAGTGGCGCAACAGCCCATGAGGGCCAGGGCTTACTGTGCCCATCCCAGTATATGGGACCATTGGGCGCTGAGGCGCATGAGCAGATGTCCCGATCAAGTGGTCAGTCTAAATCGAGACACCCAGTGTTTAAATCCCCAAACAAGCTTAGTACTCATTAATCCACTCACTGCAGTAGGGATGAAAAGGTTGAATTGACCTTGCACAGCCCGGTAATAGAACCCGGACCTGTGGTGTGGAAGCGCGATACGCAATCACTCGACCACTGGTCCTCTAACTTTTAATACATTAAAATAAATATGAATAAAATAATATTTACCTAAAATATAATAAATTTCATGAATATATTTGCTATAAAACACACACAATTTGGTTCTTGCATTTTATACCTTAGACTAAATTCGCCAAATCAAAAAACTTCGTCAAATGCCAGCATGTTACCAATAGTGACAAACAAAGCTTCTACAAACAAATCTTGTTCTCTTTTGCTTGAAAATAATTTTGTTTCGTAGTTTTACCATTCTCTTGCATGCTTAAATATAATAATCTTGATCGCGAATGCTTCCAAGTAACACCGCTTATAGTTTATATTTTCATTTTTTTTTCTTATTTCATTACCAAAATATGATCAAAATTTGGGACTTACTTTTCACGCAAGCAATTACAGAGGAGTAGTGTCAGAAATATGGACTAATACATATACAGCCGAAAGACTTACGTGGTTTAGCAAAATGGCGAAACGAGAAGTATGACAAAACTGCACAACAGCACTTAGATTCGTATATGTAAACTAATATGGCATCATTTATTTAAAGAAGACTCATTTGACACGATTTTGGCCCCCTGAATAATATAACTGTTTATAGATCTTTCGTTATTTCAAGTGTACGTGTTCTATTTTTAATCACAATATTTAATTCTTCTAAAGAATTTTTAATTTATTCATCGACGGGCTGATACGAAACAAGCATATTCGAGATTTATTTCTTGTATGCGCGGAAACGATGGCAGCATTTGGCGATGTCTTTTTCATTTAGCGAAGTTGGTCATGGTATAACACGTAAGTACCGAGGATATTCCAATACTTTTCTATATTAGAGTTATATAATTAGGCGGATTTTATTTTGACGGAATCATCGGGAATGACCGTTGTTAATTTGCGGATTGTCTCCTTTCTTTTCTTGCTTAATTTCACTAGCATGACAATGATCTGTCACTAGGAAAGGCATAAGCCAAAATGCGCCAATGTAGTGACGAAAATATCCGATGTAATTTTAACAGAAATGTACTGGAATTAGAAGTAGACATCTTATTATTAAATATCCGTTACTGTTTACTTTAAACAAAGTTCTTTGAAGTGAATTGAAATGATTTTGGTGAGGTACATGCAATAAGTTTACGAAGTTAATTTATTACATGCACTTTTTTGGAAAAAAATGAAATCTATTCAATTGTCTCTAAAAATAAAAATAATTCTTCATCATATTGCTGTGACGCCTAGGATTCACATTTAATTTACTTTGAGCTATTTAAGTTTGGTCGCAATAACTACATTAGTGGAGATTAGTCAAGTAATTTGCACATTAACTAGGTGCGATTCGTTAGAGCGTAGAAATTTGTTTCATCCTTAAATTGACTCGATAATCTGCGAATTACCTATATAACCTGCACTTTACCTAATAGACATTCGTTAATCTGCACATTACCTATCAGACAATCGTTAATCTGCACATTACCTATCAGACACTCGTTAATCTGCACATTATTTACTAGACACTTGTTAAGGTGAAAATATAATATGTGGTTTTAAATTAAAGTTTTATACCGGGTGGGCAAAAAGTCCGTAAAAACTTTAAAAATTCATAAAATCCAGAGAAATGAACGAAAAAGAAAACTGTTAGCAGGATCAACATTAGTATGTCACGGGATTTTTTTAAGCTGGAAAAAAAATAATAATTCGAAAATCATCCGGTAGGTGGCGCTGTTACAAGCGTCTGGGGTGAAAATATGCAAATTAGACGGCTATAAAAACCTTTGCTCTCAATGAATCCACATTCATTTCACCATTACAAACAGTGAATGTGAACAAGGATGCTCAGTGCGCCGGATAAAGCTTTGTTGCTGAAGTTATTTTACATGAACGAGGAATCAGTGACCATTCCCTTGCGTAAGTTCCGAGTTCAGAAAAATGTGAGGAGTGGAAAAGGTCCTTTAACACCTGTAAGTCTCTTAAAGCTTGTTAAACGTTTTGAGGAAACTGGAAAGTTGGAGAATCGAGCACGAGCCGGACGACCATGCTGTCGAAATGGAAGCGATTGCGTCCGAAGCAGCTTCAGGGACCAGCAGTCCTCGTGAAGCTGCCAGACGATTGGGCTTACCACCATCATCTGTCCACAATATTCTTCGTCAAATCCTCCAGCTGTACCCATACAAACTGCAATCGTGCAATGAACTTTTGCCAGCAGATACCGCACAGAGGGAAGCATTTGCGAAGTGGGCCTTCTCTAAAATGGAACAGGATCCCATCTGGGTTTTTAACATCTTGTGGACAGATGAAGCGCTTTTCTCGCTTCATGGTGACGTTAACAACCATAACTGTCGCATTTGGGTGACCTCTAATCCACGTGAGTACACACAGAAGCCATTGCATTCCCCAAAAGTGACAACATGGTGTGGTTTCACGGGTTCATTTATCACAGGACCCTTCTTCTTTGAAAAGCAGTGCCCAGTAAATGGATGGATAACGGAAACGGTAAATACTCAGCGTCATCTAACGCTTCTGCAGGAGACTGTCGTGCCATGTTTAATTCAACGAGGTCAGATTTCGAATGTCACGTTCATGCAGGATGGAGCAACCAGTCACACTGCTAACCTGGTTAAGGCATTCCTGATACAGACGTTCGGGGAAGATAGAATCGTTAGCAGGCGCTGCAGGTACCCATGGCCTCCTCGGTCTCCAGATTTAACACCGGCAGACTTCTGGTTGTGGGGATATTTGAAATCTCGCGTTTATCTATCCGGTCCATCAAGTCTGTCGGAACTGAAAGATGCGATCCGCAGAGAAGTATCCTCCATACATCCGGACAAGTTGCACTCTGCCGTTGCTGAATTTGTCACTCGTCTGGAATGTCTTCTCCCCTGTGGTGGTGGTCATGTGGAACATATTCTGGTGTAATAAAGTTGTGAAAGTTTTCTGTTCATTATTTATGCATTGTTTCTTTGATTTGCGTACATCAGCGCCACCTACCGGATGATTTTCGAATTATTTTTTTCTAGCTTAAAAAAAATCCCGTGACATACTAATGCTGATCCTGCAAACAGTTTTTTTTTTTTCGTTCATTTCTCCGGTTTTTATGAATTTTTGAAATTTTTACGGACTTTTTGCCCACCCTGTATATAGGTATACAAAGAATCAAGTGAATACAATGAAGCAAACAACATATTATTTGACTGAATCAGTCATCAATTAATGGCATAACTGTAATACAAAGAATCAAATGATTTAATACAGGGGTGTCAAACTCGAAAGCCGCATGCTGCCTACAAGAAACATTTTTGCTGCCCGACCAATAGGCACACAATAATATCGAAATTTCTCTCAAAATCAGAAAGATAGTAGCAGAGAATACATGTCGAGTGTCATTTATTGTTTCGAGTGTCGAGTGTCATTGTCAAACATTAAATTTTTCTTGTTCTTTTATAATATATATGAGTGTGTTTATTATGATGTATTATTCGAAACAAACCTACATTTTAATGAATATAGGGGGGTTGGACCCTCCCAAAACTAAACCTTGTTTGCTTGGTTAGTGGCCCGTCGCCAAAAGCCCTCGTGTACCTGAACAGTGCGACGTTAATATTCACTCACTTGGCCCAAGTTAGCCTTTGACATCCTTGGTTCAAGGTATCCTTACAGAAATGAGTTTGTGAAACATATAATAATATTACGCCTTCTTTTATTTCTGCAATCTGAAGATTGGTAACACTTTGAATTGCATAGCAATTGACTTTTGCGAGAAGCACACCTAT
Source organism: Trichonephila clavipes (assembly GCA_019973935.1). NCBI lineage: Eukaryota > Metazoa > Arthropoda > Arachnida > Araneae > Nephilidae > Trichonephila > Trichonephila clavipes. The sequence goes on from BMAU01014878.1 coordinate 865,438, forward strand.
TTGTGGTATACTTAGATTTGCAGTCATATTTTTTCAAGAAGCCTTTTATCAAATACATTTACTGTCTTTGCCACTCTCTTTTAAAATATTTTTGGATAAATTATTCTGGGATGAAACAAGGCTCTATCAAAATTCCCAACAGAAATAAAACGAGAAAAACTTTTAATATTTAACGATACGCGGAAATCTCTAATGTGAATATCACTTAGTTAAAATGCAGAAAACTCCTAATTCCGCACTTTAACGGAGAAATCAGTTAAACAGCATATTAGCTAGATAAAACGCATGTTAACGGCTTTCGAGCTTTAATGGTAAATATCAGAACGTCTCAAACGAAATTGGGATAAATACACTGTAAATTAACTATTCGTTATGAATACCAACATGGTGTTTTCCATATCGTGTCTCATGTTACAAATATTTTTCTGTGCCGCTTTATCTGTTGTATTAGACTCAAAATTAATAAAAGAAATTGCCACAGAGCTAATCTCTTATGTTTGATATATCAAGGTCACTTTCTGCTTTCACGGTCAGATAAAAGAACAGGTTATTATTATATTTCTAATTCAGACCTTGAAATATACCATTATTTTTCCTACACCTAAGTCTTCATGGAATGATGTAGTATGCTAGAAGACTTCAAGGAATATTTATACTCAAGCTTTAGATGCAGTATATTTCATCACCAATTCAATATGTAATATGATAAGTATTATAAAATGTATTGATAAATGAGAGAGAGAGAGACGCTTAAATGTTGATCACAATGACAAAATCATTCGATTTCAAATCATTTTCTACGTGCTTTTAATTGACAAAAATTATATCCTAGATTTTAGCTTTTATTTAAGAGAAAAAATGCTGTAAAAAATTTTATCCAGAAAGCTTTCGCAACATCTCAGCATTGCTAAAATGTAAAGAGTCCTCTGGGCGAAGGTTCTTTCATCTCGGATCACTAATCGAAATTAGTAATCGGGCCACGCAGAAGTATGATTATTTATTTTTGGGTGTTATCGAATTATAACAACCTAAATAGAATGCACAATAGTACAGGTTGTGCAGCATACAACACTATGAAGGAAGCATCTACAATAAGCATAAAATTTTCTCTGCAAAAAACATGCAAATGATTAGCATTGTGGTACACAAGCAAATCACCACAAGTTACCTCAAGTAGGGCCGCTCGTAAGATCTATTTAAAAAGAGAATAGAGTGTGGTTTTTAAGTAGTGGAATTTTGAATATGTGTTTAACGCGATAAACTTTAGTACACTTCCACAAACGGAAGTCAACTAAGCATGTTTCTGAATTTGACACTTTGTTACGAAATTTGCGCCGGTGAAAAACAGCCGAAGACTCTAATTAATAGAATGACAAATTTATTAATAGAAAATGAGGAAGAGAAATGACTACACGAAGACAAATCGACGTATATACATAAAGAACTGATGTAACAGATTATTTAAAGTACTGGAAAAATGCACTCATTATAAGTAAGCATTGCCGCGCTTCAGGAATGGATCACTAGAACAGTTCTACTAGCAGGAACCCAGGAAAATTCAGCATTCTAATCTCGACTGACAAACTTCTGAACTCCACTGATATAAATAATATTTATTATATAATTTGTTGCCAAATCTATCACCCAGGGTGATAAAGTCATCATTCTAATAGCTCTGTTTACATCTTGTGCCGACATTTTCTTATTCGAGTTAAGGGACGGTGGACCTTTGAAATTAATTTCTTAAATTGTTAGCTTAATTAGCTGGAATTGGAATTAATATAGTAAATGATCTATATATTTCACAATTTAAGTATATTTTTTTTGAAAAAAATTTATAATTTGATTTTTTAAAAAAAAAAATTTAATTTTTTAAACTTTTTTAAAAATGCTCCTTGCGCATCAATTTTTAAGATAAGTACATAATTTTTGTTTTATATATATATGAACTATAACTAAATATATCTGTGCATGGATTTTAAATTCAGCATAAAATTTGATGAAAAAAAGATAAATTTTCTTTACTATATGAAATATTTCACCAATTATCGCATATTCAAAGTATTCAAAACAACGTAAAATATGATCCGTTAAATTTTTTTGAAAACTAATGCACAAATTTGTGAATTACACTGTCTTTCATAACTTGTTAAAATTTTTAAGAGATACGACATGATATGAAACGCAAGGAGCATTTTACGTAATAAGGAAAAGAGAAAATTTATGAACTGAGAAAAATGCATTTTAAACATTTATTTGAGTAAAATAAAAAAATAAAGCAACATTTTACATAATTACTTACCTTTACATGAAAATCAAACATATAAGAGATTATTATAGCAAAAATCTAATTAATATTTAAATAATTTATTATATTTAGTTATATATTCAATAATTCAAGAAACACGCATCCGCAAAGCTGATACTTATACAAAAAATATAGCGTGGCAAAACATTCACTTAAAATTGACCAGCACAATATGACAATCCTTCAGATTTTATATTTATGTTTTCTATTTTATTTGAGATTTTACGCTTCATATTTCTTTTATCTTTTGCTATTTGAAAAGTTTTACTTCTGCTTTGCTTTAATCGACGCTCATCTCTTACTCCACTGATTTGCATCGAGGGTAATGAAGCATTCTGATGTATATGTTTCAAGGTAAACAGGGATCCACACACAAAATTGAATTCACTAACAGCTGTTACAACAGATATTTCCAGTCTTTTCTTTGATTGGAAACTTTCTTTTGGGCAGTGACTCCAGATAACACTGTGCAAACTTTCATTTGCATTTTGACTCTTACCTGAAGTACACCGAGACAATATCTCGTTGCTTGCTAATCGCTGATACACAGGGGGAATCTTTGCAACAACCTCCTCAGTTAATTTTGTCTTCATAACTGAATGACTTTCAGGGGATTCTTCATTTGCTAAAGCTCTTTTGAAAAAACACCAAGAAAGCTTTCCATTAGGACATTTGTTGTGTTTCGGTTTGGCGTCTGTGGAGGAACAATGATAAAGTGTGGCGTAAATAGCACTTTTCATTTTTTCGACATCATTACAATTATCTTTAATGGCTTTTCTGTAAAAATTAGTTAGCTTAACTATTGTGGTTTCTTTTAAGCTACCAACCTTTTTGCCACCAATGCAAACACCTTTGCTTCGCCACTCTTTTACTTTGCTGCGTAAACCTGTTCCTAGGCGCTTGGAGATATGGTTGATACATTCCTCTTTTTTTATCGGTTTACCTTTTCCATAGATGTTCAACGACATCAGATGTTGGAATGTTTTTGAATCGCCATCCGACAATATGCAAGTGTAACGCATATTACACTCCTTGATGGATCTTTGCCACAAAATTGCAGCAGCTTCCATTTCCATACTAGATGAGGAACCTGTATGATTTATTTGACATTCAGATTTGTGACCTTCATACCAAATTGCAAAATCTGGACTATCGCCCGAGAGGTCTCTTACTGCGGCAGTACATTCTGTACAATACTTTGATAGAATTTCATAATCTATAACTAAACCTGTCAATAAATCAATAACAACTCCTATCCCGTACAGTGATTTATAGCCCCGCTTTTGCCAAGATCCATCAAATGACACAGTAATGTCTAAAACACCCGTTTCCTTTTTCTCTTCATCATTTAAATCAAGATGTTGCTTCCTAACTATATTTCTCGCTACTTCAAGGATATGATGTTTCATCTCACTATTTTCTTCGGACAAAATTTTTATGTGCTTCGCGAAAAAGATTTTTTGTCCATTGCATTCATACCAGTCACTAATGCAAATAGTTCCAATCCCGCGTGACCTTTCCCACGTCTTAAAAAAGACGAAACCATTTTTTTGTTAATGTCAAAAATTTTTTTTTCTTTCACGCGAGCACTGGAAAATGAGGAATTTAACTCTGCCTCACAAGTAGAGCAAACCAACTCTAGTTTGGATGCCATACCCAACTGCGTTGTTTTTATGATATTTAAAGCATTCATATCACATTTACAGTCGACAGTAAATTCTTCCATAGGTTTGTATCAACTAATGCATAAGTTGTATCATCTTGTTCATTTGCCAAATGTTCTAGAGAAGTGTGTGACAGAAGAGACAACTTTCTTTCAGTTGCTGTATTCAGTTCACTAGAATTCAATGTGCAAGTATTTACTTTTGCATTCTTTTCATAATTAGAGGATGCATGACCACTTGCATTAGGGTCATTGTCATGAAAACTAGGATGCTCCAGTTCTAATTGTCCTGAGGCCCATCTCTTCTTTGCTTTTAGCAAAGCCTGCATTTTACGTTTTGATGGCCTTGCTTTTGGCACATGATATCGAGAACTAATTCTGTGCATTGTACAAATACTAAATTAAAATTTATCAAGAAAATTGTAGTCGAGTGTTCAATCCAAAAAAAGGAAAACTTCGAAAGAAAAATTACGTCCAAAACGAATAAATATGCTGTGTTATAACAGGTATGAAACAAGCGCGCTAACACGATGTAAACAAACAATCCACAAGTAGAAGTTGAAGTTTCTATCGGCATTCTTCTTCATAAAATGTGTAAAGAAAAAATAATAAGTGAGGCTAAGCATATGCTAAAAACTAAATACCAATATAGTTCTTGTTTACGTTCAAATGACAGGTGCCACACCCATTTAAATGGTCGATGGCGCCATGTTTAATTCATGGATCACTCATAACTCAGTAATTATTCATCAAAATGAAAAAATTCTTCGACAGAATCATTCTGTGAAATATATGGAATATTATTAGTATAAAAAATAAAAATCGCAATTTTGACCAAATTTTGAGATTTTGAAAGTCCACCATCCCCTTAATTCTGAGATGAGAGTACTTTCCCTGTAAAACTCTTTTGCCTCCGTGAAGTGCATCATTGTAGGAAAAACAACATACTTAGTATGTTTCAATATGAAGAAATGAGGAATGTATGTCCTCCCAAGAAAAGGTTACTCGTGTTGAACGATATCTTGCCACAGTGAAGTGAATAGGCTATCAGAGGACAGGAAGGATGTATTGCCCGAAATGAAGGGGTATATTTCCATCATCGTACTATTACGGAATTTCATCTCTCTCTTAGTGGAGATTATTACTCTTAGTACATTTTAATCGTTAATGAATGATTAATTTTAAGCAAGCTATCCAGGTCTGAATTAATCGTGCTCCATGCAAAAAATAAAATTAAAAATTTATTTACATAATTTAAACCGTCCCAAATACATTGTACGAGGTACGTTCCGAAAGTAAGTTTCGTAATGATTTTTTTTAATGATAAGTTAGTACACCAGGTAGAACCAACAATTACCACAAGAAACTACATTTGATTCTGGTTAAACGATGGAAAGAATATCAGTGTTGAAAAAATGACGCGTACGCAAGGCACCGAAGAAGATAGAGTTGCAGCAGAAAGGCGTACCCAAGGTAATTTGAGTACAAATCGTGATAGCAGACTAACGTGGGCTGAAAACATCATCGAAAATGGAAGTCTGAACTGTTGTCCGGTATGAATTGACAAATTGAACTACTGTTTCCTTCCCCTATGAACGTTTACAGACCGTGTATGATGAAGAGGTCATCATGTCTCGTCACTTGGTCACTGGTGTTGCATGTTCAGTGAAGGAAGGCTGAGCGTGGAGAATAAAGATCGAAATGGGATCTCCCCCCAAGATCCACAAATGAAAGCAATATTGCTAGAGTACGGGACATTGTGTTCCTCAATGATTTGCCAATATTAAGATGAGGCATTGCACAATGATTGTACAATACTTCAAATGTGTTTGACAAGAAAACGTCTTTGCAAAACAGTGCTGATATTGAGAAATGTGTGCAACAATTTCTTGCAACGCAGAGCATCTAGTTTTACTTGAGTGATTTCTCCGAACTATTTGTATGTGACGATAAATGGATCAATGTCGGTGGTGACTTTAACGGAAAGTTGCTCAAAATATATAGTTTATGATGTCATGATGCAATTTTTTTCGCAATAAAATTTCCTCGGGTAAAAGAAATGAGGAAACTTACCTTTCGAAAAACGTCCCCCTCGTACTTACAATCCTATAATGTATAAAAGATGTAAAAAGGGGAAAGGAGCAGTAGGGTTATTAATCCCTTAAAATGAATACTGGTTTACTCTTTGTTAGAGATGAAATCTAAGGAAAAAGTCTCTTTTTTATAGTGTCTGTCCTTTTATTCTCATACCCCATTACACTTAATGTGAAGTTCCTTTATGTCTTTTTACCCTAGACCAGTGTTCCCCATCCCCCGGTCCGAGGATCAAATACTACCAGTCCGCACAAGAAATATTATATTATTTCCCTTTCATTTATTATGATATATTTTTCTTGGGTTTGGACTACTTTTTATGAAAACCACTTCATATTCCTTGTTAAATCCCTTTATATTCATTTTTTGGTGTAACTCTATTTTATTCTAAAGTCACGATAATATACAATTAAATTAAAATTATTAAATCAAAACAGTCTAAAATATGAACAATCAAAGTCCTCCCTATCAGCGGGCCGCGGTAAAATTAACAAACGTTGACCGGTCCGCGGAGATAAAAAGGTTGCGGAGCACTGCCCTAGACGATTGGTCAACATTTTAATTGTATCATGTGCCGTATTCTTACACTTCGGCGTGAGTGAGTGTTTATTAACGTCGCATTATAAAGCAACAGGAGGACTATTAACAACTGATTTTATAAACTTGAACCATGGTCAAGTGACGAGGACGACGCCTAAGCTGGCACTTCCCTCTTCGAACCTCCCCACAAAGCCAATAAGAGGATCGAGCCTCTACAGATTTAACGTGCATATTCCCCTGTACAAGGCGGGTTTTCTACAGCACTAGAGCTCGAATTAAGGATACTCCAGTCACGAGACCATGACCATACCCACTAGGCTATAGCGGTCAGCTTACGTTCCGGCATTTTCAAGTTCAGTGACCCTTTATTGTGTTTGCCTCCTTTTTAGCATTTGTGGAATAGTACAATTTACTGTTATCTGGGGTAAGTGTAATATAAACGATACTGCTTCTTTATACCAACAAGCGTGAGATCAGGCAAGTTGTGAGCAAAGCAACTGTGCGTCACCGTACGATAACTCTAACGCAAAAGGATCTTTTGCACAATAATCTGTGTCAACCCATACGTTTCATTGTGACTTACAGCAGTAGGAAATTGCAGAAAGGCGTCTATTGCTGCTTTCACTTTTGACTGCACCGCATATGCATGCAATAGCGTAACGTACAACCCCGAAATCCCCGCATCACGGGTGGGGAAAAGGATTCTAGGGGGTCCAAAGCCTGACTGGCGCCAAGTACGTACCCTTTGTAAGTTCCAGCTTAAGGCCTAAAACCTGACTTTGCGGGGAGGGGGGGCCTAATATTCCTAGTTTTACCCCTGTGTGCATGGTACCTCTATAGTATGCTGAATGCTAGACATGGTCAAAAAAATCGCTCGATGTTGTTTTTTCAGACAAATGCGATTCTCCCTGCAACTCGCTGATGCTCTTATTCTAGTCTCGCGACAGCGTGGCATGAGATAGTATAGTTGTTGCATTATTTTGCCACATTGATCCGTCACCTGTTGTTATGGCTTAGAATACAATTGGGTTTTACTCTACCACTGCCTTCTAATACGCACTACCAATATATTTGACAGTTTCCATTACATCCATGAAGTTGTAGATTTTCATTGTGTCCCTTGACCTTTGTGGTTTACTAGTGTCATATTTTAACACAACATTGCAAGACCGTAGGTAACCTACAGTGTCTGGCAGTTCTCTATTGCCTATAAAGTTGCACTGCTGCCTTGACCATTCCGTTCTTCTGCTCTGTTACTCAATCGAATCATGCGGTCGCTGATTTAGAAACAAGTGACCTAACATGCACCATGATCTTTTTTGCGCCAAATGAACTTTATCAATGTGTGGAAGCAGCTTGAATTAATATACTCACACATTCATTGTTTCTTTTTTTTCTATGGGAAAAATTCATGCGACGTTATAGTAACATGATACATGGAATCACGTGTTTCCAGTCAATTACTTCATTCCCTTCTCAGTTGCTAAATTTTACTTTTTGTGAAAACTTCTTAAAAAAAACACATATTTAACAATAATAACGCACATAGATAAACTAAATACACTTAATTAAAAATATTCGTATAGCATATATTTTTTTGCATTTTTGAAAAACTTTTTGATAAATTTTAACATTTTTACACAACCATCATATTTGAAATTGTATCTAAATTTTACAATTATCATTTCGAAATTTTTCTAAGTAATTTCTTTTTTATATGTTACAATCATAAATGTTTTCAGAACAAGTCTTTTCCTTTGTTTGCAATATTTATAGATCTATCGAGCTATTTTAAACTACTCACACATATTAAAATAAAATATTGATTTTCATTCTTCAAAATAAATGTTTATTTTTCAGCAAAAAAAAAACAGCATTATACGAATTAGAGCATATATCTTATCGAAGGTATAAAATGCCAAAAATAAAGAGATTTCAATCAAATTAAGTGTGCTTAGGTAAACAATTAATCCCGACAAAATGTATCGTTAACTTTGAAGAAGATCGCCAAATGCTCTGTTATCGCCACCTTGGCTGTCAAATGACTGTTCACGTGTTTTAAAAGTTTTAAGAAAGACATCTCACACACTACTAGACAACAATATATCACATTTTTTAGAGAGACCCAAACAAAGCAAAACTTTTTATAAGTGTTAAAAAAAGGATAAAACTAAAAGAATAAAAGTAAAATCTAAGAATAAAGTATAGGATTTTTCGTCACATGTGTCTGAGTAAATCTCTTATATTTTCCACATTTTAGATAATAATTTTTAATCCCATAAAGCAGGAAGAATAAAATTTTCATACGTCAGATTTCAGTTACATTGATGCCCAATAAGGGAATTTTACTACTTGGAGTGGTTTTATTATGTGTGCTTGCTCACATAATTTATAAAATGCTGAGCAACGTGCACTGTTTTAACATTGATCGTACTGGTACTAAATACGAACATAAAACTGAACAAAAACAGCCGTTAGGCGCCTCATATATTCTAGGAATGTTTGATTTTGTTCTTTTAATAAACTAATATGCTTCTCTTTTTTTCTGGAAATACAGTCGCTTTGGTTGCGCAAGATATAAAAGAAGGGGATTAATTGATACGAATATAGGTAGAATATTCCGGAGCTATTCTGATGTCATTGACATTAACATTAAAGGGGGGCGGGAGAGACTTTCCATTGTATTCTTGTGCTTATATAAGTACCCTCAATAACTGATGCTTTTAAATACTTTCGAAAATATTTCTAATAACAAATTTGTTAAAATAAAGTTATACCTTGAATGAGTGAAAGAATATTAACATCGCGTCTTCAGCTACACGAGGGCCTTATGGCGACGGACCTCGTAATTTTGAACTATGGTCAAGTGACGTGGACAAAACTTGAGCTGGCATTCCCGTTTTTGAACTAATATATCTACAAACTGGAAATTTGGATGGCCTATTCCGTTTATAAAGTTAAAGTTCGCTACGCAAGGAGTTCTACAAAGTTTAAACTCCAATAGGTGTCGCGAGGGCTTAAGGGGCGTTATATATAAATATTACTGTTTTTGAACTATTAGACTTACATGCTAGAAATTTGGTAGGTCCGCACCTTTCATGTAGAAATCCGCTACGAAAAGTTTTTTGAGAATCAACCCGAAAGGTCGTTCCGAGAGCTTAAGGGTGTGGTGTTTGAGATAAATAACGGTAGCGTGATATTTATCAGTTTAAACATTTAGTTTATTTATGTCACAGCTATTACTTACAGATTGTACTGTAAAGTTATTAAACTCATTAAAAGATTATTAGAGTTCATATAATATGGTTTGCGAGAGAGGAGTTCTTTTCGGGGTCTGCTCAGTTCAAAGATTTCAAATCATCTCCCCTCTCTCTGCTCCGGGGATCAGTGGTCTGCCTCTTCGCATCCAGTTACATCCTGCTAGTGGCGGAAAAAGGGTCTCTCGTGGGTCAAAAGTTGCGGGGGAGGTCCCAGGTGAGACCAAGCAATAACTTTCAAAATGCACGTGTGCTGATTATTTCCACAAAGAAGCCGATTCACAGCTGGGTGGCGGAAATCGTTACAAGGGGCGTTAAAGAGAATATTACCATTTTTCAACTTTTAGACATATAGGCTTGAAATTTTGTTGACACCTTTTTTTGTTGCTGTTATTGTTGAATAGAGATTCACTAAGAATGAAGTTTAGGGACAATGACTCCTACTGAGGGAGGGTGGAGGAGCTACTACTTACCGCAATAAAATCTAATATGCATGTTATTTTTTGTTGAATGGAAATTCGCTAAAAAAGGATTTTACATAAATCGACTCATATGGAGGAGAGGGGATCTTTTGCGGCTTATTGATAGAAAATACTCGTTTTTTCGAACTGCTAGACCTACAGTAATAATTTTGTATGCATGTCTCCGTTGTTAAATTGAACGGGTTTGTCGAATGGGTCTTGCACAAATCGTCTCTCAAAGGTGGAAAATTTCCATTTCCGATCTCTATTAGATTTAGGATTGAAATTTGGCAAGCATGTTTATTTTATTGAGTAAAGATCCAATAAAAATGGGTTTTGTGGAAGTTCACTTGGGTGGGGGGTTACAAGAGAGTACAAGATAATTCTACTTTAATTTTTGAAATTATTATTTGGAAGTTCTGCCTTTTTTTTCAATCAAGAATTATAAAAATATTTTTCAATACAATTGAATTCTTAATTCCAAGGTATCAATAATATATATATATATATATATATATATATATATATATATATATATATATATATATATAAACAGTATACATTCATATGGCATCATGAAATACCCAGCGAGCGGGCAGGTAACGGTTAGTAATAAATGAAATTCAGTTAATGATAACATGTTAAGTCCTTTATTTTTTTTTCACTTGGTTAATATTCAAGGTTCTTAGAATTAAAGAAGTTCGAATATCTCTCTGAATATCATAATATTAAAAATAACACATTTTTAAAAAGAAAACAAACATCTGGTTTCACATTTTTTGCTTTAAAGATTCAATAAAGCTGATTTTTAGGGTATGTTTTTTTTTCCTGTAAAGTAAACAACATTTATCTATTTCGTACATGTGGACGTTTGTACATGTCATTTTTGTCTTATTTTGTTGCCAGTTTCAACTATATCACTTTCAAAACAATAAAATACTCTCTCTGCTCCTATTAAAGTTAAAAAAAACTACTATTTACAAACTAAAACACAGCGCAATAAATAAATGTAAGATATGGCTTCAATATTTGAAAGGAAAAAAGACACAATAAGTTACTGAACATGTGATTCTCCACCTCAAGGCAAACATTATTACTTTTCTTATCGGATTACGTGACTGGAGAGCTTTATTTAGAACCCATTCGAATTTTTTTCCTTCACAAAATGCAATGTTTGCTTGGAAAACAGAAGTAAAAGGAATACAACAGATGTAGAAAGATATTTCTCGGCGCCGCTTAAGAATCCAAATTTTTACAATAGCAAGTACTGGCACGAATTTTAGATTACCATAAAATGACGGTGAACTTTTAAAATATAAACCATTTTTTGGAACAGACAAAAATTTTATTACATGATTCATTGAACTTTAAAACCACAGTCTTAACTTTATTTTTTTTTCAGAAACCGCAATATAACGCCCTTTTGAAGTTTATAGACGTAGATTCATACATCAAATTTGTCAACATTCGTTATGAACGCTTTGCAACACAATTTAATCATCCGTTTATTATTTGTGGGTTCCAGAACTCAAGTATTTCCTAATATTATATAAAATACGTATGCAATTCTGTAAGAATCTTCATTATTTTTTGCTTCACTTTATTGCATTCAAACTGATGCCCTCATTTAAATTTTGAGGAAGAAATTAGAATTTCTGGATTAACTTTATATTCACGAATTTAAAATGACCAGGTGGCGGGTGCCTTAACAGTTGCGAAATCTGTAAGCGGTATGAAGAAAAAATCAAATTAGCGGATTAATATCATCTAAATTTATGTGACGTCCTAGTGATATGATAAGTGCAATCGCGTACAGCCAATCAGCTCATAAATTCATGTGACGTCATAAATAGATGATAAATGCAATCCTGTGTTTCCAGCCAATCGGTTTAAGCGCCTCGCTGTTGCCAACTTTTGTTTCTTTCAGAAACTTTCTTTTAAAAATTCAAATTTATCAGCAATGATAATGCATATAGGTAAAGAAAATGAGCCTGATTTAAAAGTACATTTATTCTATCAGAATTTTATTTTTTTAATTTTGAAGAATTGAAGTATTTGAACATTTTTACGCAATTACCAAATTTGAAATTTTATCTACATTTTGAAAATAGAAGTGAAGTCTACTGTGCTATCACAATCTACAAGTTTATTGTCAATTTTGATTTCAATAAAGAACACATGATTGCCTTTATCATGTATCTGTTATTAATGTAACCCATTGCTAAAAACATCATAGGTGCTGTCGATATGAAAATTTCATTTCTATACAGGAACACCGTAAGGCATGAGCCAACCGGGCCCAAGCCCAGAGCCTCGATCACAATGCGCGCCTCGTCTCTTTCTCGACTCAGCCTTCATAAGATCATGATTCGAATAATTTCAGCGGCCAAATGTTATTTCCGGTGGTTGTATTCTCCGAAAAACCAAGAATTTCGAACAATATATCAACTGGCTACATGTGATGACCGTCGTCCTTACATAGGACTAAGCCTATCACCATACAGCATCATTTCTCATTCAATCAAAAGGTGGTTGTACGATTGTAATTCATATGCATTCATTTTCTTCGGGTTACTGTTTGTACAAGTATTTGACAACGTATGCTATGTACTGTCTACTTCCATGGGTCATAGGTGGGAGCTACATTTGTATAGGGACCCACTAGAAGTCTTAAGACGTCCCTATTTTTCGCATAAAAACTGAATCAGTCCCCCAATCAATCGAGCTTATTTTTAAGTTAGATTTTGAACGTAAGAAAATGCTAATAATCTTGAACATACCCGTTCTTGCGTATGGTTATTGTTCAAAAGAAAATACATTGCTTATAGATGATACAAGCATTGCATACACATTTAACTAAATCTATGTTTAAAATTCAAAAAAGACATATTTATTTCACTCTGTTTTCGGGGGTTTTTTCTTTTAAAAAATTTCCTCTGAATAAATCAAAAAGATGCCATTCATTCTGGTGATCATTATTGGTATCATTTCCTTGTTTTCGTTGACACAGGCTACCCACCCCCTAATGTTAACCACTCCCAATATGATTCTCATCGTTAGGAAGAACACAATGAGAATACCTTTTCAACCTGTATTTGGAGACAGACAAGTAACGCTTCCAACAATGGAAGGCAAAGCAGACTACGCTGACATTCTGGAACACAAAAAGGCATGAAAAGAGACAGAGGAGGAAAAAAAAGAACAAATTGAAACGGCGGTGAGCGCAATAGCGGATCTCGGTGTGGAAAGATCAAAGAGATATTGTTTTCTAACCGACACAGGGGAAAAAACCTCTTCATTTCCTGAACGGAGTGTCAGAATGTTAGGCGTGAATTTTTCTCACAGTAACTGAACCGCTTTATAAACAAGCATTACTTATGCGTGACGAGCCTAAACTGAATTTCGCGAATTATCACTTCCGTTTGTTTTTTCTCACTCTAAAACAATGTAGCTACCGCGATAGCTGAGTGTTCAACATGGTCAAGGACGTCTTAAGACTCTTTGAGGCCCTGGACCTGTGAAATCTAAAGATTTTTTATGCTCCGGGCCCCTATGCAAAAGTAGACCCTACCTGAGATCTTTAAATGTCGACAGTGTATAGCATGCATTATCAAATACACGTTCACATTGTTATTTGAATCAACTCGCAATTGTACGACTCGCAATCTGAAAAACCTAAGCACAAACTGGTTCGACTGATCACCGCTTTTCGACTAAATGAACTGAATAATTGTTTATGGGCAACGGTCATCACATAATAATAAAGTCTTACCAATTTTGCCAATTGCCATGCAGTTTGAAATTCCCTCTTCGGAGAATATGTACGGGAATAATATTTGACTTCTAAAATTATACGGAGATCATGATATTATTAAGACAAAGTCGATAACAAACAAGGCCCTGGACTTTGGTCCAGTTGGCCCATGCCTTAAGAAGTCCTTGGTGAGTTTCCTTTAACCTAGGTGAAACAACGTCTGAGTTATAGAACTCAGACGCTAAACCCCATCTGTTATACTTTTTACTATCTTTCCTCTGAATTTCACTCAAGGCTGTTAGCAATTATTCTATCCATAATATTTTTACTAATACAATAATGCTTCACGAATACTTCACTAGGCGAGTTTCCATAATAAAGTCACTCCAGAGGCTAGTTAAGGGAAATGCGCGTGAGAACCCTCTATAAAACATCCATACTTAAAAATGAATTGAGACAGAGGAGAAGGTGGGTTATGTACAGAAACATAAATCTTTAAGAGACTATGTGTCGACTTTCTGAATCGCCTACATTGGCGTCGAAATCAGGTTTTTATCACAAAGAAAGCTTTTATTAAGTACGTGGAGAAATAAATGCCTATACAGGAAACTACCGTAAAATCCGGCGTATAACGCGCACTCATACTTTCAAGCTGCATTTTTTGATTTTTAGGTATACTCGCCATATAACGCGCACCCCCTTTTTGACGAAGAATGTACGTGTTTAAATCTTTTATTTTGAAGTCACTCTTATTCGATATATTATTACAAGCTTCAGCAAAAATTAGTACATTTCTAGAACCACAACCCTGTAAGTTCACAAGGAATGTTGTTTTTGTTAAATAAACAGTATTTCAATATATATAGAAAAATCTTAATCATCTTTTTTTTTATTTCCAACAGTCTCACCCGGTGTATAACGCGCACTCGTAATTTTCGATCTTATTTTGTGTGTGAGTTAAAAGTGCGCGTTATACGCCGAATTTTACGGTATTTATTGGAAGATCTTCCCACCCAAACCAAATTCGTAATTTTTACTACAGTATTCAATCTGACGAACTGCAATCCACACTGGACTCGAAAAAGTCCAGCATCATCAATTGGCACGTTATTATTCGTCATTTTGATAGCGTGAGATGCCATATTATTGTCATCATTTTCATGTGAATGAGTTGCATCATTACGAGAAGAATATCTTGATCGTGTTTAGACCATGTATCTACCTATTAATACCTATCAGAAATAGAAACTACATATATTTTTGTTGTCTTTTTTTATTTTGCTTTTATATATACAAAAAATATAACGTTTTAAATTTTTTTCAAGAAAATTTTAATCTTTTTTATTACTTTTTCTATAACATCTTTAATACAATTTTGTGTCAGTGAATATCAGTGAATTTCATCTTTGATCGTACTTAATTTTTTAAGCAAGTTATCTCCCATTATCAACGTGGTTCTTAACTTCCATTCTATGTTAAGCGATTGCTTAGCGCAGCATAGCCAAATCTATTTCTTGCCCAAGAGAAAAAAATCAACTCACTCCTCGTCACTTGACCACAGATCAAAAATTGGAGCCCCACCTCCAATCATCTGTTCTATAATTCTTTTGTGTCGCCCATCCGGTATAGTGAAGCTGAATGCTGTGCCATTGGACCTGGGTTCGAATCTCGGAGAAGATATGGATGTTTGTAAATGTATAGTGCCTTCGCGACATGGGTCCTCTCGTGAGGTTGGTGGAAGGGGAAGAAACGTGAGAGGCTCTAGACCACCCCCTGGGTGTTCTCCCTCAAAATTGGGGTGAATCCGAGCTAAATCATTCTGTCACCTGTATGGTGCTTAAAGCTACGGATAACGACAAGCGTCACTTAGCCCTTTTCCATGATGAATTTCATGGGCCTTGATCTGGCCTTTGCCGATCAGGTGGCATTAGTAACAACAACATAATTCTTTTGTGACTTTATTTAAGACAAATCAACAATTTTTTGCATGGAGGATGGTTGAATGTCATTTCTTATTTGAAGATGAGAATAAAAAAAAAACACGTAGAGAATTCGAGTTTGATTCAGATTTCAAAAGAAGAAAATTTACCCAGAGTTTTTGTAAATATCCGAAATCCTAATTTCAAAAATGTCAAACTAAAGTAATCTAGATTATATTGTCTTTTTTTTCAATTTTTAAAAGATATTTTTAATGTTTAACAAACATGTCAATCTCACATGCCGACGAAAAGGCAAGATTAAGAAAATGTTTCTGTCTTCGCTCGAGAATTTCCCTGTTTTTTTCTTTAGTGGCCGCGGTAGCTCAATGGTTATGGTCACAAATAGTAACAGGTGTTTTATAAGTTCGAGCCCTAGTGCTACTGAAGACTCGTCGTGTAGAGAGGCTGATACACGCTAAATCTGTTAAGTTTCAAAGTCCTCCTTTGTGCGGTGTGATATTTTGGAGCAGAAGTGCCTGCTCAGGTGTCATCCTCGTTGCTTGACCGAGGTTCAAAAGTACGAGGTCCATAACCCATGGCCATGATGTGGCTCCACAGTGCAACGTTAACAATCGCGTTGTTTTTCTTTATTTAAACTTTGTTAGTAATAGTTGAAAAACTACAACGATGTATATGTTATTCAAAACATTCGGAAATTCCGTGCATATTTATTTATTGATAATAAGCACTCTAATTTTTTCAAATTATATAGCATTTTAATTTTAAGCACAACCAAAATTCTCTCTCTATGTACATCCATACATACGTATATACAGTCGAACCTCCATACGAATCTCTCATCCTCTCTATTACGAAGTTATCTATTTTGCAAACTTTTTCCTGGAACCAAGAGCATTTTACTATTTTCTTTGTAAAATAACCTCCAAATAGCGAAGTGCATTTTCTATTTAACAAATTTTTTCTTTAGTGATTCGATTTTTTTTCCCTCCCTATTTTTAAAATATCTCGGGACATTTTTCAAATTATTCTCTCTTTTATCACATTGTATCGTGATCAATGACCTTGAACTGGTTTTACCGAGTGTCTCACCTACCTAGAACAATGAAGTGGCCATTATTTTTCAAACAAAAACTCAAATAAAACTAACAAATTTTATCAGTAATTAAATTTAAGGACGCAGACAGTGGTGCATGCTTAAAATTACTGGTTATAAAATAATGCGCGTTTAAAATTACTCGTAGGCTTAAAGTTAGAAAATCTCGATAAAAGATTCTCATTAATTTTAATATAAAGTTATTTTTAAAGTTTAAAATTCAGGGTATTTCGGGGCATTGCTTCCCCCTGTTTTCCTTACAAATTTCTTTTTGATGGGTAAGCTAAAAAATGAATAGATATTAATTTTCAAAAAAGTGTAAATATAATTACCTTTTTAAATAATATATAGTGTTCAACCATATAAATTTTTATGTGGTTTTTAAAGTACATTAAAAGATGAATTTCCATTTTATGAATTTTCCATACAATGAGCTTTTTTTAGGGATTTGGTAACTTTGTTATAAAGAGGTCCTATTGTACATACATATGTATAAAGTAGTGTTATATTAATACAGCAATAGTTCTCCCCTGAAAAATTTATTCAATGAATTTTATTTAATTTATGATGACCTTGAACTCTGCAAGACATCGCGTGATCTTTTCTTTTTCAGTTTATCTGCCTAAAAAGAAATATCTTTTTAACCATAACTTTATTTCCTCAAAAGCTGACAGGTGCCATCCTCGTCACTTGACCATGGTTCAAAATTACGAGGTCCGTCGCCAAAAGTACTCGTGTAGTTGAAGAGTGTGACGTTAATATTCACTCTCTCACTCCCCAAAAGCTGGCACATTTCAAATTAAGATGATGCGATATTTCATCAGCCACTCTGATTCTGTATTAACTAACACAAATCACATAACTTTCAAAGCTTCCGGTTGGGAAAGGTATAAGAACTGAGATCTCCGGAAGGAAAAAAGAACAATTTTGTACATTGTCTAAGTCCGTGTGCGTTTGTGTTGCTACGATTTTCTTTGTTGCTTTTTGCGTTAAAAATAATAAAACGTATAATTAAAATAAAACGTTTTTTCCTTCATTCAACGACTGCAACCCGATAAAGATGTCCCAGTAACATGTTTCATTTCAGTGAAATCGTTACATACAGGGCCGTGTTAAGGCATGGGCCAACTGGGCCGGGTCCTCGGTTATAATGGGGGCCTCATCTCGTTCTTCACTCAACCTGATTAGGATTATGATTAGAATAATTTCAACGGTCAAGTGTTACTTTCCGTTTCTATTCTCCAAAAAACTGGGAATTTCGAACGATATGTCAACTGGCTTCATGTGATGATAATCGGCCTTATATAGTCCTAGATCTATCACCCAGTGGCATAACGTACACCCTCGCAACCTCACATATTACACGGGGGGTAAGGATACTAAGGGGCCCCGAAACCTGATTGACACAAGTACCTATTTGTGCTTGAGACCTAAAGCCTGAGTTTGCAGGTGGGCCCTATTATTCACCGATACGCCACTCCTATCACCATACACCATTATTTCTCTTTTACAAGTGCGTATTTGGGCTTGAGATCCAAAACCTGACTTTGCAGGTGGGCCCTATTATTCTTCGTTACGCCACTCCTATCACCATACAGCATTATTTCTCATTTATCAAGTACCTATTTGGGCTTGAGACCCAAAACTTGACTTTGCAGGTGGGCCCTATTATTCTCCGTTTTGCCACTCCTATCACCATACAGCATTATTTCTCATTTAACAAGTACGTATTTGGGATTGAGACCCAAAACCTGACTTTGCAGGTGGGCCCTATTATTCTCCGTTACGCCACTCCTATCACCATACAGCATTATTTCTCATTTATCAAGTACGTATTTGGGCTTGAGACCCAAAACCTGACTTTGCAGGTGGGCCCTATTATTCTCCGTTACGCCACTCCTATCACCATACACCATTATTTCTCATTTACCAAGTACGTATTTGGGCTTCAGACCCAAAACCTGACTTTGCAGAGGGGGTCCTATTATTCTCCGCCAAACAAAGCCGTTGCCAAACAAAGAATCAAGCTGATGAACGAATGTTCCGATCTCTGTTCTTATCATATTTGATAACATTCTAAAGAAAATATTTATTGCCATGGTTTTTCAGTTTTCTCTTTATAATTTTTCTCGTAGTATAATTCAGAGGTTGTGAGGTGCAATAGTCAACACATTGATTCCATGACAACTCTAAAAGTTATTGTCTTTTTTTGGTTTGAAAAACCATAAACTAATCTCTCTTTACGATTCAAAAGAGATATATCTTATAAACGTTATGGAACGATATTTGAAAGAACGTGTGTTTGAAATTACCAATTAAATAAATAATTTGTCCGAAAATTATTGTAAGCATGTAAAAAAGCATTTTCAAGAATCCCATTTTATAAACTCTAAGACAGATTTCAGCAATCAATAATCTAATTGTTAGTTTATCAGAATCTTAATTGTGGTTCCATAGTAAAATTAAGTCGAATACATTTATATTTTTTGTCTTTAAGACGATAACAGTTTTGGAATTATTTATTTTAGTACTGAAATGTTACAGATTAAATCATAGATCATTTTTCAACTAAGATCCAAAAATCTCCGAATACACTTTTAATAAACGCCCTTTTCTCGAAGCATAATTTTTTTGTTTTTCTTGCCGTTTGTTTTATCATACTGAGAAAACACTTATACAGTTCTTGGACTAAATCGCTGGTTTGTTGAACATCCAATTTTAATAAATATCCCTCTTTATACCAGACAACAAATGAATTTTTAGAATAATGTGCATATTCAACACAGAATGTATAGAATTTTACATATTTAGAATAAAATACATATTCAATATGTTGCCGATTTTAATGAAAAAAATATTTTGTGAAAAG
Source organism: Trichonephila clavipes (assembly GCA_019973935.1). Lineage (NCBI taxonomy): Eukaryota > Metazoa > Arthropoda > Arachnida > Araneae > Nephilidae > Trichonephila > Trichonephila clavipes. The sequence continues at coordinate 885,417 of BMAU01014878.1, forward strand.
AAGAATAATATAAAATTTTGATCCGATTTCTCAGCAGTTTATTACCGTAGAAAAAATTATTGATAATTTATTTATTCTAGAATATACCATCGAGTTGTATCATTTGAAGATTTTCGAAAAATAAATGAAGAAAGAAATGGGAAAAAAAGAATTGCACTTTTCACGAAGTTTGAATCCATTTTTATAATCGTTTGGAAACACAACTTATTACCGTATGATCTTAGATAGATTTAGTTGATAACAATACAGAATTTTAATTAATACTTAATTACTTGCAGCTGTATGAACACAATTTGTCACTGATGAAACATTAACTTTCGAAAACTGAGCACTGGCGTAGCTAGTCTTGAGTGGGCCCCGTATCAAAATTTCTTGCACATTTTTTGGAGTTTCTTAATACTCGTATATTAACAACTTTTCCTCACATATGTTGGGGCCCCGCATCATTGATACAGCTGATACGGAGGTAGCTAAAAAAAGCCCCTGCTTATGAACTTCATAATATTGTTAAGATCCCTTAATAAAGGAATGTGAAAATTATTATATCAAAACAGAAATGACTAATTTATCTCCTGTCCGTGTTATATGATTTATCAAAGACATTCCTTGAGCGAATCTCTGATTTCGAAAGCAACTCATAAATATTACAATAACTTCCTCATTTAAGATAATAACACACACGCTTACAACACTCCTTAGGATTGTTGGCATCAATGCTATACATCAACCGCAACACTATTAGTGAAAGTTTTATTTAGATCTTTTTTTAGGGAGATATCACATTTCCACGTTGTGTGTATTCGAACAAAACTGAATCATCACAGGTTATACACTGCTGGACAATTGCTAAGGATGGATAACACTATCATCCATAGCAACCACAAAATGAAAGGAAACAAAGTGTGGAAAATTAGAATAAGTGCGGGATATTAGTAAGAAGAAGTATGAGTATGCAAAATTTTTTTCCACGTCTGTTTATCACGTGATAGCGTTCATAAGAGCTTTAAAGGTTTTGACGCGTGTGGACAGTTGTTGTTTCAAGTCAAAGTTTTACAGGAAAGATTTAATAGACGAACTTAAAATTTTTGGCATGTCTTCCCGACATCACATAGATGATTTTATGCGTGGCCGAATTATTGGAAAGATCGAAGAAAAGCGAAAAATAATTGATGTTGCCAGGGAGTTCGACATCGCTCACAGCGTTGTTTCACGGCTGTGGAAGTCATTTAAAACTACTGGAATGTGTAGTAGACGGCACGGGGGAGGTCGTGTTAGAAGTACGACGCCTGCAGAAGACAGATATATCGTCCTATCAGCAAAAAGGAACAGGCGCACCACAGCTCAGCAGGTGGCAAATCAGTTTCTTGCTGCCTCAGGAAAGCAGATCTCCCGAAAAACTGTTGCCAGACGTTTGAGGGGAGGAGGACTATACGCACGCAGACTTGTTGTGTGTGTCCCATTGACCAGACAGCACCGTACTGCCCGTTTGCAATGGTGTCGTGAGCATCACAATTGGACTGAACAGGACTGGGCATGCGTACTATTCTCAAATGAGAGTAGGTTCAGTCTGTCATCGGATTGTAGACGCCAACTGATCCGGCGCGAGAATGGTACTGCTTATCGTCCAGAAAATATCCAGGAAAAGGACCGATATCCGACATGCAGTATCATGGTGTGGGCCGGCATCATGATCAATGGCCGCACGCGCCTACATGTGGTTGCGAATGGGACTATGACGGGCCAACGATACATTGATGAAGTTCTACTTCCTCATGTTCGTCTTTTGCGTGGTGCTGTCGGTGATAAATTTGTTTTCATGGACGACAACGCAACATGTCATCGAACACTCGCTGTTCAGGATTGTCTAGACAGCGAGGGTATTCAACGTCTCGTATGGCCAGCGCGTTCTCCAGATCTAAACCCCATTGAAAATGTGTGGGATGCTTTGGGGAGGCAAGTTGCTGGTCGAAATTATCCTCTGACAAGCAAGAACACCCTCATCCGTGCACTCACAGAGGAATGGGATAAATTGCCTCAACAGCTGCTGGATAATGTTGTGTAAAGTATGGTACGACGTGTGGAATGTTGCATCACACTCCACGGTGGACATATCCTGTACTGATACCTTTCTTTAAGGTGCCTGCTGACTTTTAGATGCATTGTTCCATTTCTCCGTACGCAGATCAAATGAACATTTTTTTTCTTTCAGATGTTTCACAGCTTTTGTACTTTCCAGAACAATAAATATTCTTTATTCTAATGTCTGAACAGTGTGGCAACTATATTTTATCCTACTACGCCTCATGTCTCGCTTAATGTTATGCTACATAGCAATTTGTGATCCGTCCTTAGCAATTGTCCAGCAGTGTATAATTACAGTGTTGCAATCGCTTTTCACCTGTTTCCTACTTCCGCCGCTGCTGCTCATCTAATTTCTGTGAATTAACTTCCCTTTTTAAAAGGAATATTTAAAATATATTGCTACGTGTTTCTTTTATAAAAACACTTTTTACTTCTGTAACATAAATAAAATGGCCTTTCAAGCAGGAGGCATCTCATCTGCAGGAACTGCTCTGCTTTGGGGAACATCTGAGTTTGTTACTATTTTTGTTTCCAACTGAGTGAGAGCAGGGACGTCTTAAGACTTCTAGTGGGCCTGGGCACCTACACAAATGTAGGCCTCGCCTATGACCCTTAATAGTAAACAGTACATAACACACGTTGTCAAATACTTGTACAAACAATAACCCGAAATTACACTCGCACATACCAGCTCGACCGACTGCCGCCTTTTGACTGAATGAGTTGTTGTTGTTCTCGTGTCCATGAATAAATGCAGTAGATATCACTAAATTCCATCGAAAGTTTTGATCACTGCCTCTTCTATTCTGGGAGCATCAGGGCTGTACAGGAGTTCTCATAAGGAGTCCCTCAGAGGGACCATTCCCATTTTTAGTAACTTTGTTGCGACGGTTGGGCATTCCAAGATGTGATTGGGCGTCAGTTGAAGATCTGGGCAGTGTTTGCATTGAACATATGATCTTGTCTTGTCTGTGTGAATCTTCATTCCCTTAAGGTGTTCAGTTCTCAATCTGACAATTGTGGATGTTATAATTCGGGGACAGTCAAATTCCGTAACTAGGGTTTTTTTAAAAGTGTGATTCATAATTCTATGTTTGGCTACTGCGTTAGCATCATCAAGTGTGATGGTGGTGCACTTATGTTCGATGTCTTTAGCTTCTTTGGCGAGGCTATATATATATATATATATATATATATATATATATCTGCACATTCATTATCCTCAATGTTGACATGTGCGGGTATCCATTGCAGGATACAGGATTTTCTTTTGTTGTGCAGCTGTTCTAGAAGGGTAATAATATCACAGGAGATGTTAGTCTCTCCGTTTCTTATGGCTTCTATAGTTGATTTAGAATCTGAGAAGATTACTAATTCTTCTGTAGAATCAATAATATGTGGGTTGTAACGTCGTGAGTAGCTATCCATCAATAATTAAGGATTACAGGCTAATATAATATAAAAAATATTGTTTATTTGATAAACAATTCTTAATGAAGTAATATTGCCAAGCCGGTGCACTCAGTTCCTATTCCCATACTCAACGCCACCGGCATTCATCGTCTTTTTCACTCCAATTTCCGGACTCAGTCCTTTTTTCCATTCAAGGCGGGCATCACTCTCTCTCTCTCCCCGACTCTCTTTCCGTCTCTTTCCGTCTCCCCTCTCTCTTTTCCGTCTCTCCTCCTCCTTCCGTCCGTTCTCTCTCCCGGACTCTTTTGTCCTTTTTCTCTGCTCTTTCTCCTTTCCCCCGGTCCTCCTTATCCTTTCTCTCTTTTTCTCTTTTTCCCCGGTCTCCTCAAAAAGAACCCTTTTAAACACCATGGGTGCGTTCACAACACGCCCCTCGCTCCTTCTTATTCGCAGGTCACCAAAGTCTCTCTTGACCTCCTCCTTCTTCTTATTGGCGCATAACACGCCAAAACACACCCGAGCCGTCTGGCCCAAGGCGCCATAGTTCCTTGTCCACATCTGGACACACTTGTCCAATGCCAAAACACACCCGAGCCGTCTGGCCCAAGGCGCCATAGTTCCTTGTCCACATCTGGGCACACTTGTCCATCACGCCACCTGTTTCTAGTATCCCCTTCACAAAACGCTAGAAAAGATGACATGATTATTTTGAGATAGGCTTCGCCTATTGTCAATGGGGCGCCGGCTCTACTTTACTATTATGGCGACCCGACTGTCTCTTTTCACTCCCTGAGTTCAGACAATAAACAATGGCCTCATGGCCACGTGCACTGGTCATTCCACAGCTGGTGGATCATAAAAATGCAGGGACAATCGATGACGTCGTACATGGCCTTGACCAGCTGGTGAAACCATAACACTTATTGTGAATCGAAAGATGGGGATTCACGACAATAGAATATGTCACAGGGTCTTGTTGATATAATATAAGGGCCTCTCTAATTGCCACGAGTTCACTTGTGAAGTTTGAGGCGATTATGCCTGTGTTAATTTTGTGTTTGTAGTTAATACCATCTGGGAGGAGTAAGATGATTCCGGCACCTCCATTGCTGAGGGATCTGTCTGAGGAACCATCGGTGTAGGCGATTGCAAAGTTATCTGACTGAATGAGTAATGATGGTGTATGGCGGAAGGCCTAGACTTGCACGTGGATGACGGTCATCACATGTAGCCAATTGACATATTGTCCAAAATTCCCAATTGTTCGGAGAATATAACAGGAAATAACATTTGACCTTTGAAAGTATTCGTATTATGATCGTCTCAAGGCCGAGTTGAGGACGAGACGAGGCCCGAGCTCCGTTGTCCCATGCCTTAAAACGTCCCTGAGGAAGAGTTTATTAACATCGCAGTATAAAGCAAAACGAGGGCTATTAGTGACGCACCTCTTCATTTTGAACCGCAGTCATGTTACGCGGACGTCTGTGAGCGGGTGTCTCTTCACCAAATTGCCACACCCAGCCAACGGTAGCACTTCGAGCCACAACGGATTTAACCCTCCATCTACCGCATTATTATTTACTGTAGTTTTTTTTCATGTAATATATTTTTTTTGAATCACTACATTGAAAATTAAGGGATATCCATTAACAAAATACTCCACTTTGGGAAATTTAATTATTTAGAGCTAATTAATTAATTAAAGATACTCATTCAACTGTAAAATTAATTATATTCACTGTTCACTTCAAATAAATAGTCAAATCGTTTTCTAAGGTTTTCATTAACATACAAAAAAAATAAGACGCTTATCTTTTGATATTAACTATTTTTTCGAAACAAAAAATGACAATCTTCTGAATCCGCTGAAAACGCAATTTCTGCTATAAAAGTATTCGCTTTCCCCGCTAAAACACTCATCACAGAGAGCCCATACTGTCATATATCTTAGAAGAGTGGATTTAAAAGAATATTCCTGCTAAGTATAGTCAGAGTATTCGCGTAAAAATGATTATTCTATGTAATTTCAAAGTGAGTGGTACTTATATGTACCGTCGTTAGATAAAGGGTTAACGTGCATCACAGCCCCTCTTCACGATGGATCTTCAATAGTACCAGCACTTCTCGAACTCCTGACACGCCGGTCATGAGTTCATGACCTTGACCTCATGGCTACAGTGACTACATTATTGTCCCCAAGGGATTTTTGCTAGTGTATTGGGTCTTATAGTGTTCATTATTCTGGTCCTTAATTCAATAATCCTACTTAAATTTGAATCGTCAGTTTGAACCATGATCCGGAGATGATGTCAATTACCATTGCCCACATCAATGACATCCCACCTTGATCATTGTGAGCCTTAGCAGATTTGACGAGCATCAGCTCTTCTACAAGGATCTTTAGTGGACTCATGTGGCCGCGGTAGCCAAGTGGTCAAGGTATCGGATCGTGGCTGGCTTGTCACGAGTTCGAGCCCAGTACCCCTAATGACCCGCCGTGTAGGGGAGTGATGCACGTTAAAACTGTCGAGAGCTCAAACGTCCTCCCGTTGGTGTGCTGTGGAAGTTAGGAGAGGGGGTGCTAACTCAGGTGTCGTCCTCGTCACTTGACCATGGTTTAAAATGACGAGGTCCGTTGCCAAAGCCCTTGTGTAGCTTAATAGTGCGACGTTAATATTCACTCACTCACTCACTTTAATGGACTCAAACGCATTGCCTCTGACTTCCTGAGTCAGCTGTGACAATGGGAGTGACGATTCATTTTCGAAAATGATACTGACATTTGGAGTAATTATAGGTCCCTGTACGTGTTTAAAAGTTTTTAATACTGGTCAAATAAATTAATTATTAACTTCTTATGTGATTTCTCATTTATTTTTTCTCAAAAACAAGTAGAGAATTGGGGGCGCGGCTTAGATTCTAGTGAATACGGTATATAGATACTCTTTATACCGACCATAAATACTCTAATAAATAAAAAATATATACATTCATAATATCCATACTCGTGCTTCAAAGGTCCTTCGTGTTTCTAACAATGTTATACCGAATTCAATGGTTTGTTCTATCGACCGACTTAATACAAAGGTCGACAAATACTATTTTATGTAATATAAGATAGATAAATACCACTACTTTCAGCAAAAGTAAATGTTTGTGCAATTTGCCGATTAGATCCTAGTTATTTAATCCCAAACCTAGTGATTTAATCCTCTTTTCCAAAACTGAACCCCAAGGTACCATTACGTTGGGAGGGTTGCAATTTTAAAAGATGCCAATTAGGAAAGCTCCTGGAGCCACGCAAACTCGTGATCTCGATCATCTCTGTCCCTAAAAACCCTAGAGGCTCGTTTCAGAAAACGAACCATCCTCAATACCTTAATGTCACCAGTTATGAAGAGGTATGAGAAAAAGAGATTATGTTCTGCCAGTGGCGCACACAATAATTTTTCAAAAGGGGGGGAAGGATTGAGGGTCGAAAGTCTACCATTCCAGTATTATACCCCAATATGGCACCCAACATATTCTTCTGATTTTATCGATTATCGGGAACAACAAAACAATGAAAAATAAATTATTATAAATAAATAGCATTAATAAATAAAATTAATTATTAATAACAAATACTTTACTAAATTTTATATGCTACGTACACAGGATTATAACCACTCAACAATATCAACGTACGCGGGGGCCTCTTGTGTGTGCTCAACTGCGTGTAAAATTTTAGCTCATCTTTCACTTAACCTCTTTGCAGTTACCTCTGTTTGTATATTTGTTATGTGAACATGAATTAATTCAAAGTTTTTTGTGGTACTTGTTTAAGATGATCGACAGCGTTCGGAACCGTGATTTTGAAAAAGTATATAAATGAATAATTTTTTTTTATTTAGTGTCACTCAAATTTGAATTTTCAGTCTATCTCTATATAACGAACCTCTATATTGCGAAGTACATTTTCTATGTAACAAACTTTTTCTTTAGTGATTCCATTTTTTGTCTCCCTATTTTTAAAGTATTTCTGAACATTTCCAGTTTTTCTCTCTTTGGCACATTTTATGGTGGCCATAAATCTTGAACTGGTTTTATTACATCCTAACTCATCTGGAGCAATAGAGTTCTGGACGTTTCATCCAAGAAGGGTAACCTTTAACCCCCATTGTCCAGTTCAATAGAAACATCTTCGGTATCCCTTTTCACACTCAGTGAAGTTGTCCCGTGTCCCAGTGTTCTAGTTAAAAAATAATGTGTGTTTAATTTTCTAATGTATGCTTTAAATTAGAAAATGTTCATACAATTCATTAATTTTAAAATAAAATTATTTTCTTAATATTGAAAATACATTGACACATTTTACATTCCTTTTTCTTGTTTTCCTTGCAGTTTTTCTTCCTTCCTTCCTTTCTTTTTTTTGATGGGTAAGATATTTAAAATAAACATATATTAATTTTAAAAAAAGGTGTGAATAATTACTTTTTTGAATTTAAAATTTGTTTTTTGTAGTTAATAAAGAAACAATGAACCTCTAGATAACGAACTTTTTTCCGGAATTTAGCGACTTCGTTATATGGAGGTCCGACTGTATTTGAATAATAGTTTTAGAATATTATTACTAGACAAAATTATTTAAATGCATTTTTTTTTTTTGTCAAAAAATGGAAAAAGAATGACATTTTCAAAATATACTCCTTTCATGAAAAATGGTTTTATAATAATATTCTGGGCCTGTGTATATAACTAGAACTTCTGTACAGGAGATTAACTAGAATTTTTGAAAAATTCCCATTTATTTCACTGTTATGATCAATTGAAATAATAATGGGCATTTTCTGCTACAATATCTCTACTCTTGTTTAGTAAAAGTATGAATATAAATCTACTTGTAAATTATGTAATTCAAAAACCTTAGTTCAATATCGGTATAGAAGTCTTAGCAATGTGTATAGGCAAAATATTATTATAAAACATTTTTCATACAAGGAGAATATTTTGGAAATAAGTCCTTTTTTCTACCTTTTTTTGCCAAAAATAAATAAATAAATAAATGCACTTAAATTATTTATTCCTGTGATGATATTCTTAAAAATTTTTTTTATATTTATCCTAATTCAAATTGAACTCAGTTATGCAACAGCCCATGAGGACCAAGGCCTACTCTGCTTATCTCAGCTTACGTGACTTTCGGCGCATGTGTAGATGTTTCGGTCAAGTGGTCAGTCTGATGCAAAACACCCAGTATTCAGTCTCCAAACAAGCTTGGTACTCATTTATCGACCCACTGTAGGGATGAAACACTGAGTCGACCTTGCCCATCCCGGGATTTGAACCCCGGACCTGTGGTTTGGAATCGCGATACACTTCCACTCAGCCACTGGGCCTTCTACATTATATTACAGGTGATGAAATTTGAAACCTATTTTGCACCATAAAAATATACTGATTTTAACAGAAATAAATATAACAGAATAAATAACACTACCACTCAGCCACTGGGCTTCATATTCTAATTCAACTGACACTAAATATCAAATATATATATTTGGATATAATATATATATAATTTATATATAATATATATATATATATATATATATATATATATATATATATATATATATCCATTATACACGCTTTTTCTAAACCACAGTTCCGAATGTTTAGTCATATGAAAACAATTGCCTACCCACACTACAGAATAAGTGGTTTGACGAAATCCGTTTATATAAAAATACAGTAAGCGTAATTAATAGAGAAAAAAGTGTGTGTGTGAACAGGAAAATTTCAAATTATTAATTTGTACGGGATTTTTTAGAACTTATGTATAGTGTTTTGCACGAGCTTTCTATAAATTTGTACATCAAACTCGTCGTCCTTGTGGCGGAAGTTTTTGCAGTTTAATTCATATAATTATAAATAACAGAAATTTTATGTTTTTTAAATATGCAGTGGCCGATTTCTTTAGATTTATCTATTAAGTCGATTATTTGTTATGCTTTTCTTTTCAATAAAAAAGCATCAAAATAAATCTTTGTTCCTAAAAAAATCGAGATAGCCTAATGGTTATGATAACAAACTTGTGAACGGAGTGTCGCGGGTTCGAGTCCTGGAACCCCTGAAGACCCACAGCATAGAGGGAGCAGATGCACTTTAATTTTGTGGAGGCTCAACGTCCTCCTACTAATATGGTGTGGTAGTTAGGAGAGGAGGCACCAGCTCACAGGTGTCATCCTCGCCACTTGACCAAGGTTCAAATTTACGAGGTTCATCTCCTTCATCCCTCGTGTTTCTTGGTAGTGCTCACTCATTAACAAAATCGGGGAAAGGGGCTTCATGATTTAAAATTATGTTTATTTGGTCAGTGGTTTCCTGTCTTACTTAATGGTTGTAAAATGGTCAGTTTTCTTCTTTTTCAGATTTTTATTTCCCATCTTTATATAAAATTGAGTTTCCTCTTTTCTTTTATTTTTATTAGAAACGTTTTTCTTCTACTTTAATTAGAGTTAATTGAATACAGTATAGTCAATTTCTAACAGAAACACACCACACTCATAAAGAGTAGTGCTCAAAACATTGCCATATAAAATTTTTCGCTCGGGAAACCCAGTAAAAAAGGCTTGCCTTTTGGAACTGAAATTTGGATTTTAACGATTAAAAATTCACCCATTCCTTATTTTAAATTCAGATGCTTTTTAATGGTTTAAATTCTATGTATCCTGATTTGAATTTAAACAATTAAAGTTTTTTTAAAGTTGATTTTTTAAGTATTTTTCAGTATAACAAAAATATTCACTTTATAAATAGTATCACTATCACTTTAATTCTGGAAAATTTTGATGAAGAATGTACTCCTGAGAAGAATTTTAATGAGATAAAAAACAATAAAAGTTTTAAAAAGAAAACATTTTTTAAAAACAAAGATATGATGTTTATGTATTCTTTGTTGTTTAATTATAGGCTTTTAAATAAAATAAGGTTTATCCTCATAGATATTAAAAGCCTTTCTGGCGATAAAAGGAAATTTTAATTTGATAAACAGAACACATTCATGAATAATACCCCTTGCTGAGAAACACATAGAATATTAAAAATAATATTCTTAAGTACAACATTTAAAAACAGTAGCCGTAGGACTTTTTAAAAATGGAATGCAATTTCCAATAATTCAAAAATTCTGTATTTCACGTCGATTTAACTTACATGAACATTGTTTTGTTGTTACTTTTCTTTCTTACAATGGAATAAAAATTTGAAGACCCGTACAACAAAAATTATTGGCTTAGATTCAAAAGTACTGAATAGAATGTACATGATTCTCTTCTAAAGGAAAACTGCGTAACAAAATAATTTTCTCTTTATTTGTCTTAATTTTTCGCGAAACGAAAGCTGTCATTCATTCGGAACCGAAATCGTGATGTAGTGGAACATGGCCATCTTTCCCTATCAGGCATTCTGATGTACTTTTTTTCGACCAAAAAATATGGATAAAAAGTAACATTTACATCTATTTTTCTTCCAAGTGGCCTTGAATAGAAACATAGACCAGTATATCATAATATGCATACAATGAGTCACGCATTTCGAAAATTTAGCCAGCTTTTGGCAATCGCCAAAGGAAACATCGCAGATCAAAATGGCAACCCTTCTCGTCGAGAAACCTACGGCGAAACTTTATAATTAATCATACAGGTGGCTTTAGGACCGCGGTGAAACATACTATGACATCTAACCACACGCATATGTTGTTGTGGTGATGGAATATAAAGCTCTTTATGAGATTTTCCTATTTATTTGTTTTGACTTTTAAAAATTTCTGTTTTATTTATATTTTTTTGTTTCTAAAGTAAAAGCTGAAACCATGACGGACGGAACTGAGAAAGCAGCTATGGGATATGAACATACTTTGGTAGGTTTTATGTGATTTTCGGAAATATTTTAATTTATTTTATTGCATTGGAAAAAGAGAAGATTAATTTAAATTGCAAGCTGAACATATTAGTCATCCTGTTTTCGTTGAAATCATAAAACTTTTGTTCGTCGAGGGGGAAAAAATTTTATTTTCCGAATCAAAATATTTTGATGTTGAAGTTTCTCAATAAAACGCAAATATTTTAATTCCTCTACCTTCCTTTAATATTTTATTCGTGCTTTACCTGGCGCGTTTTGTTTATAATAATTCGTGCAATAATTGATTGCATTTTTTAAAGATTAATTCTACGATTGGAACCAATTATTCATTACACTTTTTAATGTTTTCTTTTGAAATTGTTTCATCTAAGCATAATTAAGTTCGTTAAGAAAAATGTTTGCTTGATATTTACCAGAATTTCTAAGATATAAAAACCGAAATCTAAGCAATGCATGTTTTGAAATTAAGATTTTTTTTCAGTTTTCATTGTAAATGATAATTAAATTAAATAATTTTTGCATTGTACATGAAAGTTTCAAGATTTTTTTTATCAAAAATAATAAATGGTTTAATCGTACATAATTTCTTTAAAAATATTAATGCACATATTTTGTGCTTAAAAGATATTAATTCTTATACATTATAAAAATATTTTATATTGAAAAAATTTTATTTTTAAGAAATAAGCTGATTTAGAACTTAAATGTTTAATGGGTAATTTTAGTTTGAAATTTGCTGCATTTTGTTATCTGACTTTTAAAATTCAAAAATTATTTTTTATTGATTCTTATTAAGTTAATAATAAAACATTTATTTAAATCCAGTGTTTTTGTTTAATATTTAAAAATGTTTGTAAATTTGTATATTTTGCAATTAAATTTTACAGAAGCAGTACCCTTCAAAAATAATTTCATATCATCATTAATATTTGTATCAATGATTTTTTTTTTTTTTAGGATGAAGGTATATATTTTTTCCTTTATAGATGAAATACAGTTAAAGCTTAGTTCCGTTAAAAAGTTGCTGTTTTTTAATTAGGTTTTTTTCCTTAAAACTGATGAAATAATTTTTAAATTATGATTTAGACATTTTTGTTGTTCATTTAAAATCTTTTGCTTCAACATATTTGAAGTTTGTAATATAATTTTCATTAATGATTATGTTATCTGATATTAAAATAATTAATGATCTTTTTTTTAAAATTAAGTCTTTTTTGTGTTGATATGTAGATATATCACATATAAAAAATGGATTGAAATAAGACTGCCTTGCTGTATTTGAAATAAATGAATTTTTTTTAATGTTTAAAATTATAATTGTCTGTTTCCTGTGTAAGATTTTTGAATTTTTTCTCATCAATTTTCTTTCTTGAACTTAACAAAACCAATAAATTAAATATTTGAAATTGATGTTCTCTCTAAATTCACCTAGTATAAAACTTTGGAGGTAGTTTAAGATGTAGTTTTGAAATTAATGATTTTTAAAAATAAGTTAATTATAAATTCTTTTAATTCTGACTGATAACTAAATCTTATGTGAGGTCCCAAGTTTTTTTGTCTCATAAATATTGCTGTTTTGAAGAGAAATATATACTTTTTGCTGCATATGTTATATGTAATTAATGTTAAATTATTATTCATCTTGTAGTGTTACATGTCATAAATTGATCCATCAGAATTATTATTTTTAATGTAAGAATTCTTGTATGCAATGTATTTTACATGCCAATCAAATAATTTGTAATGCAAGTTGCAAGTTTATTTTAAGATGGTTTGACAAATATTTGTTATTTGTATACAGCAGTATATGTTCAATTTAGAATTAGAACTCTTAAAATTTTTTGCAAAGCTGGTCCATTGGAAATATGGAAACCATTATTATTTTTTTATTAATATATTTAATTGTGTAATTTTAATACTTGTAACCATTGATCATTTTTTGTAAAGAGCTTATAAATATTAGTGTGGATTTGGCTTTATAAGAAACTTTGGTTTATCTTCATTATAGATGTTCGGTCAGTATCGGGAAGACTTGGGAGAATATGCTAGACTTGAAGCTTCCAGATTAAAAAGTTTAGAAAAACATCGGAAAAAAGAGGAGAAAAGAAGACAGAAAGAATTGAAACCATACAAAAATGCTATTCATAGAAAACTAGTTGGTAAGACTTTGAGTTCTTATTTGTATTAGTATGAAATCATACATTTTAAATGCACTTTGACTTACACACAGCAATTTCTGATTTATCATTCAACAGATTTAGATAATTATTATTTCTAAGTCAAATTGATTTTCTGTTTAAAAATTAAAATTTTTTCTTCACTGTTATAAAAGTATCTTTTATTTTGTACAATCATTCTTTTGAATTTGAATAATTATTGAAGTATAATTAGGCAGAAATTTCTTTTCCACTTAATAACCATATAAAATTACAATATGAGAATGTTTTATAAATTTTCAGCTACTTAATTTTACTGGTTTTTGTAGCTGTAAATTCTTAATTTAATGAAAATATCTCACTTTGAACAGAATGTAATAAAAAAAGAACGCAGAAAATAATATGCATACAATATTAAATAATTTTTGTTATACTTTTCTATATACTGAATTCTTGTTATTCTAGGTTTGTGGCAAAATACATTTGCACGTTTAGGAGAAGATTGGTTTTTCCTGGCTTTCCTTGGAGTCATTTCTTCACTATTAAGTTTTTCAATGGATTATGCTATATCCATGTGTCAAAAGTGTAAGCTGATTTCATATTCTATGAATTGTCTTTACGTATTTAAACTATGAATTATTTATAGCTATATCACCGAATGCTATTTTTACAGTTATAAGGATACTGTCCCTGTATTTGAAGATATTAATCAGATTACAGTATTTAATTCTTCAAATTGTTGCCCATCTAGTATAGCATTATTATTGCCATCTAGTTAGCAACATTCACTGCTGTGCTATAGGGCTTAGGTTCCATCCCGGAGAAGGCACAGATATTTGTAAATGTACAGTGCCTTTACGGCATGGGGGTACTCTAAAAAACTGCCAAGCTGCAAGTCCTCTCAGGAGATTGGAGGGAGGGGAACAGAGGTGGGAGTCCCTGACCCCCCCCGGTGTTCTCTGTCAAAATACGGATGGAGCCAAGCTAAATCGTACTGTTACGTGTATGGTGTTCAAAGCTGCAGCTAACGACAGCCGCACATCTTGCCCCATGTGCCATGATTAATTTTGTGGGCCTGGATCTGATACAATCGAGATCAGGTGGCATAAGAAGCAACAACAATTCTTCAAATTTTTTTAGTTTTTCTGTACCAAAAAAAAAAATTACAATCCATAGTTGTAAACTTATTATCATTGTCCAGTGAATACATCAATTTACATAAACTCATTAAAATTTGACATTTGTGTAATTTGCAAAAATTGCATATATTATTTTTGAATTTTAGTTTTTAAAATAATTTTTTTATGTGTATGCATACAACATAAAATTTAAAAATCTCTTGAAAGAACAATATTCTAAATTGAGCATTGATTTTTCTCTAATTTATTAGAATTTAAATTTTCCAAGTCAAAAGATATTAGCCCATGAAAATGAATTAAAATACATTTCTTAACTTTATATTCTTTTTTACCCTAAGTATAAATGACCAGAGGCATAGCAATCACCATATCAGTCGTATCAATGATATGGGGCTCAAACATGTGTAAGCAAAAAATCATAATATATTAAGGGAAGCCAAGGAATTTTTGATACAAGGCCCACTCGGAACTAGCTACATCAGTGCATGCTGACCACGAGTTTGTGACCCTAACTACTAGGCTAACCCAGCACATACCTTTTACCCCTTAAAACAAAAGTTATTTAAAACTTTGTTAATCCTATGTCTAATCAAATTTAAAAACTGCCAACTTTTTTAAATGCTTATTTTATCTTTCAGCACGAATCTGGTTGTACAGAGATCTGACTGCTCATCCTTTTCTGCAATATCTTGCATGGGTAGCTCTTCCCATGTGTCTTATTTTATTTTCTGCAGGATTTGTTCATGTCACAGCTCCACAAGCCATTGGTGAGAAAAGATTATTACTTGTAATAAAATTTGAATTCTGTGATTCATCAAAATCTTTTAACCCTCCAAGCGGTTAGCACGGAAAATCCCGTCATTGTAAAGATGCTTCGAAAATGCACTGCATGGAATTTTGCCTCCAAGTAACATTTTCAAAAGCGGTTGAGCTGTACTTTTCTGAAATCCTTTCCCCCTTTTAAAGGTTTAACATGTTTAAAGATAATTAGGGCCGGTGGAAGCAACACAGCATGACACTAATAGGAAGTTTTATGGCTCGCAGGGAACCCCATGTTTTGACCCTGGAGCGATCGTAAAAAATCGGGGGGAAATTTCTTTAGACCCCAGGAAGTGTTTGTTTGTTAGCTTGCATTTTAAAAGTTTTGAAAAGTCCCAACACATAAGTAAAATATGTTACAATTCCCTTTTGGTTTCATATTAATTTGAAACTGTAACAAGTTGGGGCGTGTCAGTGCAATCTGCTATTTTATATAGTTAGACAAATTATCTTTTTTTAAGTATATTCTTTCACTTCATTTTTCTTATCTTAATCAATGCTTTCAGTTTTTGAAACATGATTATTTCATTATAAGATGCCAAAAAAAAATTAATAAAACACCAAACACTTTAAAATTTGAAACCTTTTAAACTTTCCAACTACCAAAAATGAATAAATTTAAACTTCATAAAATAATTTGAAACATTTTCTTACACTTTGAAAAAAATAAAACGAAAAAAAAAACTAATTAAGATCTATTAGTTTTTTTTAGATTTCAAAGCCCAAGTGTTCAGGGAAGTTTACGTACAGTGTGCCTAGTTATATATTGTTAAAATACACCAAATTATATTTGAATTTTAAGTGCTTGAAATTCAGTTTACATCAAAGACAGCATGAATAAAGATTTTCCCACATTTTTTTTATAACTTGAATGTTTGAATAAATGGTAATCAAAAATATATGGAAACATTTACAGTAGACATTTATGCATGTAAATAAACATAAAAATCAATTTTAAATTCGAGCTTTTCAAAAACATTCGAATTATTATTCAAAAATATCAATTTATGCAAAATACCTCAACATTTATCTTTTTTTAAAGACTAACTGAATAAGTAATTAAAATCTGGATATGTTTTGAAATCTCGACCGTATAAAGCTAGAAATTTTATGTTAGAAATTCCATTTGAAATTTCGAAAAAAAATGTATCGCGCAGTTAAAAATTATTTACCATAAGTTCCAGCAATTATTTGAGTATAATATAAATTTCAAATTTTATTATATAGCTTCGTTAGTATTTTTTAATATATTTCGAAAATTTCATACAATTCAGTTTAAAACTGCATGCTAAGAGCAAAAAATATACTAAAAAAAAATTGATGAATATACAATAAAGTTTTACTTAGAAGCAAAACTGAGAAGCTAAAGCGTAGGAATGAAAAATTTTGAGTATATCTGTAGTTTTCGAAATATTTATTTTAAAGTTCAGAAAATTTGTGTGCCTTATGTTATACTTAATATTAATTAAATGGTTAAAATAATATGTTAATAATAGTCATGTAATCGTTTAACGACATATTCATATACTAATAAAAATTATAATGGTCATTGATGCGAATGTCAAGAATTTTATGTAATTTTAAATTCAGACATTAAGATATTGATGTAGAAAATATAAAACGACCATCTAAAATACATGAAAAATGCAGTCTGCTATAAAATGATCTTGACAAACAAAATACGACATTTTCACTTACTATGGCAGAGCCGGCTTAGTCAGTGGCGATCTGGAAAAACAGAGGGAACCGCGGTTTTGATGGATGTCGCTCTAGCTTTTAAAGCTCTCAGGAAAAAAATATATATATAAATTACAAATGCAAAAATAAGTCTTGTAATTTTCCATACATTTTTATAACAACGAATTGTGGAATTGTCTTCCAATACATTGTTGTGTTTGACAATATCTAAGGTAACCAACCCTACTTTAGATAGATTTGTACTACTTTTTCGTAACTGTATTCCTTTTAAAATTAATTCGTGCAGCCAAAATACACCTTTTGCACTCTTAAAAATTTATGTAAACTATAACGGTTAATTTTAATTTATGCAACTTGTGAAATGTTCATATTTAACCATTTCTGTCTAAACAATTTACATGAAAAAAAAGTTTGGACTCCCTCATTCATTAGGGAATTATATAAGATTCTAACAATAAGTTTTATTTTTCACCAAATAGGGTGGAGTGGTAGTGTATCGTGCTTCCACACCACAGGTCTGGGGTTCTATTAAATGGCTGGGCAAGGTCGACTCTGCCTTTCATCCCCGCTACATTGGGTCGAAAAATGAGTACCAAGCTTGCTTGGGGTCTTAAATAATAAAGGTCTCTCTTCAGACAGACCACCAAATCGAGACATCTGTTCATGCACCTCAGCGCCCAATGGTCACGTATATTAGGATGGACATAGTAGTTCCTGGCCCTCTTGGATTGTTGTTGTACTGAGTTTGAGTTTTAAGTTTGAGGATTGCCTCACTTTGGGGATACCCCTTAGATAAACATGCAATTCCACTCATTTGCAATTAAACATTTTTCTTTCAATTACGTTTATTTAAGAAGGAACTTTGATTTTTCAAATGTATTTGCTTAATAACATGTATATTTGTGTATTATATTAAAATTTTGATCAATCCAAAATTACATGTTTTTTGCTCCTCTAAAAGCTTTTAGGATTTTAGAACTGATCTTACAATCCATATACTTTTTATAGTAGTATATTTAAAAATGATAAAGACATTTTTACGACTGTGTGAGCTTTTATGCCTCGTTTATAAATATAAAAAATTGCATTCAGCTACAGTTTTTAAAATGTACTGAAATAAGTGGAGGAATAGGATACTTACATATTATGAATATTTTTGACTGCAGTAAGATATATTTATATTTCAGTTTCTTTACAATTTGAATAGAAGTTGTAAGCCACACACACACACACATTTTACGAATAGTTTGATATTGAGTATAAACCCATAGGCTGTTTAATATTGTAAAGTGTTTTACTTTGATACCAGCACACACTAAAATAAGGCTCATTTGCAGTTATATGATCAGCTTCAGTGACATTTAAATTTTCAAAAATAGTCTACACGTACGAAAACATTCTTTCACAAACGCACACCACATCTCATACTATGTCTTCCCTACAGCAGGAAATATTTGTGTATACTCAAAAAATTTAATACAGGATACATTTCCAAATGTTAAAATTGTTTTTAAAATTTGGTATGGATACATTGTGGAACTGTCGGTTAACTTCACTGAACAAAATTGTTTTAAGTGTACTGTTTTGAAAGATAAAATTAATTAGGGAGAACTTTTCTCACAATAGAATTTGTAATGACTGAATTGTGTGAAAATGTAGTTATCGATGTGTGACATTTTTCCTTGTAATAAAAGAAACAGAAAGATAAGAAATTTAACTTGAGTAGAAAATGGTTAGAAGTACTGTCATGCACATTTGAAGAAGTATATCCCCCATTAAAATTAAAAATTATTGACTGAATGTGTGTTATGTCCATCACAAATGCCGATGTAGAAAAGGAGTTTTTATTTAATACAAGAAGTTCGAAAAGGAGAACACTAGGAATGAAAATTTAGATTTTTTTCTGAAAAATATTCGGTTAACATAAAAATATCATTTATATGATTTTAATTAAAATAAATTAAAAGTATTGAAATCCTTTTTTATGCTATTTTAAATTAAAAATATAATTGAATAGAGAAAGATCGGTTTTATTTCATAAATATAATCATCGTATGTATATCACCGTATGCACCATTTATTGTCTTATTGTTTAAAAAAAAAGAGATAGGGCCTTTGTGCTCTTTTTACCTCATTACTTTTTTAAAAAACAGGAAAGTGAGCGCATTTTCTTACTCTCATATTCAAAAATGAATACAGGATGCTTTTTTCTGGTTCAAATCGCAATACTAAAAAATATATATATTTTTAATTTTTAAAAAATGACAGAAAAATAAATTTTGTTTGAAGAAAATATAATTATTTTTCAACTTCTAACATACTATTTATTTCATTTTTTCCTTTTTTTTTTACCCTTCATTTTGTTTTAATTTTACTGTGACTGAACATATAGGGGAAAGAAACACAGAGTTCCACTACAGCTTTCATACAAGATTGCCCAAGGCAACTTAACAGCTAGCTGTAAATGATTGATCTCTTGGTTCTTACTTGACAAAGGAACCGAACTAAGTCATAAAATTGTCCCCGTTCTACCTCCCAAGTTTTAAAAGGGGGAAAGGAAAGAAGTCTGTTGCATTTTTAAAGCAAACGGCAAAATAAGAGTAAATGCTTTTGGAATAACTTTTCAGGAGGAAGCTAACCACTCAGAGAGTTAAGGATGACAATTATTTTCTATTTTTATTTTTAAAAATTATTCATACTTTTTTGGATTAAATCATGATTTCACAAAAATTTCAATATTTTTATATAAGTACCTTACTTATTCCAATCTAAGGTGTACTTTTTGTATGATATTAATGCTACTGAAAATCAGGTGGGGCTTAGAATCAAAGGTAGAAAAATTCATTGGATGGAAAAACTTGAACATGATACTGATGGTTAGAGCTATTACAAATTCATATATGTATTTAAAAGTCTCTATGAATGGTAAAATAAATTGATTATTCACTTTTTATTAGTTCTAATTACCATTTTTTTTTTAATTTTGTAAATATCGGATATTGATAAACCATTTTACACTATTTTTTGTGTTTTAACAAAGACATATTGAGAATTTGGGATGCGGCTTAGAATCGATAATGGTTTAGTTTCAAATAAATACAATAATATGAATTTTTACTCTGAAACTACAATATTTTTTTATTACAAAGTTATAGTTAATGATAAATAAGAAGCTGAAATTGGATTTTGTTTCCAAAATTGATATATGTGTAAAATTCCCTCAACCATTATGTCACATTATGATATATTCTGCCTATAATGTCCTTTGATTACTGTTTCAACTTTTTTCATTGATAGGATTTTATATTTTATTCTTTTAACATGTGCCCTGAGGTTCTCCATTAATTTTCTGTCACTTCTAATTTCTTATATCTATGATTTAAAATGTACACAAGCAGTTTGGGAGTAAGAGTGTTTTTGTAATGGTATATATTTTTTATTGCTTTCTTATACATCTATTACTGTAATGTACAAAATATATTTTACTTAAGGCTTTAAATGCACCACATTTTTCTGTTTCAAATTTATTTGCTTTAGAATGCTAATGAATAAATTTCTTTAAAGAAAAAAAAATTATGGATATGTAAAGCTGTTTTTAAAATATCTAGCTTCTGAAATTTAAAATGTATTTTTGTATGATTTTCTTTTCCAGGCTCTGGTATTCCTGAAATGAAAACAATATTGAGGGGTGTCGTCTTGAAGGAATATCTGTCATTTCGTACTTTAATCTCTAAAGTAATAGGCTTGACGTGTACTTTAGGCAGTGGAATGCCTCTTGGTAAAGAGGTAATTTTGTTATGTATATGTAAATAACTGCTTTTATAGCTTGACATGTTTCTTCAGATGCCTGGCATGTACTAAATTAATAGAATATATGATTTTTTTCTGTATTCATTGCAACAGTTCTTGTTGTTTTCTTGCATATTGTTTTGTAATATGTTTGACTTTTTGTAATATAGTATATTATTAATTATAAATTTCCAAGAACCAAATTTTTTTAAATGTTATTTAATTCACAGTATATTTCAAAATGTCCTTTGTGTGGTTTTGAAAATCTTATATTTGACCTCGGAATTACTAAGATATTATTCTTTAACAAACTTTTTCTTCATTAAAACATTTAAGTATTCAAAATTTTGAATAATCAGAAAATATCACTATTAGGCTGTTTGAAAATTGAAATGCTTAAACGAGTTTAAACCTCTAGTGAAAAATGTACATAAAAATATTACTTTATGCAGGGTCCTTTTGTTCACATCTCCAGTATTTTGGCCACTATACTCAGCAAATTAGTGACCTCGTTTAAAGGAATCCATGAGGTGAGATTAAAGCACTCTATTTATATTAGTGCTAATTTTAAATATACCTCCATATGAATACAACAGCATATACTCCCAATTTTTCTTCCAGGCATTGTTTTAGCTTATTTTATCCTGAAGCTCTGTTTCGTTTCTTAGAATGAATCAAGAGCCAATGAGATGTTGGCAGCAGCCTGTGCAGTTGGAGTCGCCTGCAGTTTTGCTGCTCCCATTGGAGGTATTCTCATTTTTTTACTCTACTCTTATAATTTAAAATCTGAATAAACTAAGAAAGAATTAAGGTTATAATTACCTTAAAATCCAGTGTATAATGTGCCCCTATGCTCTCTTGCTACGTTTTTTAATTTTAAGGTATATTCACCATATGATGACAACACCCCCTTTTTTACGAAAAAACCTTAAATGTAAACGTGCAACGCTCTTGTGTTTTAAAGTTAGGTATTCTAGGTATTATCCGAAGCTTTTGAAGAAATAGTATACTTCTAGAACTACAACCCTTAAATTCATAAAGAGAATGTTATTTCTTTTAAGTAAACAGTATTTTGATATATGTAGAAACCTAACATTGTTTAATGCTCATCTTATTTCATTTTTAAAGCTATCATTTTTATACCTGGCATATAACATGCACCTGTAAATTTTGATCTTATTTTTTTGTGCTAAAAGTGTGCGTTATACGCCTGATTTTATGGTAAGTAAATTTAAAATATTTAAGCAGATTTTTTCAATATTTATTTTTACCACTTTACAAATGAATTAAAAACATAGTTGTTTTAAAAGTCTCAAATTAAGCTGCATTTTTAATCCAGGTATTAAAACTGCTGTAAAAAATTATTGGAGGAGTTTTAGCATTGAAGTGATGAAATTTGTTATTTAATGTGTTGGTAAAAATTACATTTTTGTCATTTTTTTCATTTTAAGTTCTAATAGGTATATTCTGTAAAATAACTGGGATATAATTGTACACAGTTTTCTGTAACAATCTGTGCTAATAAACTGAATTGCATGTTTTAGCTAATAATAGAATATTTCCTTTTTTTGTAAAAATTTTAAGATTTTTCTCTCTATATATTTTAATATATTAAACAATACTATATTCCTTATGTCATTTAAATTTCTCCTATCTAGTTTATTTTTTATCATTATTTAATTTAAAGAACTAACAGTAATTTTTTTTAAAAAAAAAAATTTCTTTAATGCGGGTAAATTTTGTCTTTTGTTCTATTTCAAAAGTATTGTCCAAAATTGAAAGTTATAAGATTGTTTTTATGCATTGTAGGAGTTCTCTTCAGTATTGAGGTAACATCAGTGTATTTTGCTGTGAGAAATTATTGGAGAGGTTTCTTTGCTGCTTGTTGTGGAGCCATGGTTTGGCGACTATTGGGTGTGTGGTTTAAAAATGAAGGTGAGTTTATCTTAAATAAGTATTCTTAATTAAGAGTTCATTAATTACTTGGTACTGAGGAAAGATGTAAGAATAAATTCAAATATGAGAAGAAAAAATATCTGTTTTGTGGACGTTTAATTTGATTTTCTTCATAAATGGGCTTTGTTAATAATATAGTCATATTTGTCACTTTGAATACTATACAATTGTTAAAAGATCTTATTCAGGATTAAAGCAATTTTCAGATTTTTATCTTATAATTAAAATTTTTCTTGAGTTTTCTATGTTATAGCTGTTGATTAATGAATATATGATGATGCATACTATTATATTTTTATATTTCATGGACTGTTTTTTCTAAACTAAAATGTGAATTTTTTAAAAGGCTTGCAGCCTTCATTTTATTGGTTATACATTCTGTGTCACAAATAAACAAATAAAACTTTTATTTTTAAGCTATTAATCTGTTTAATGTTTTTTTATTATTTATTTATTTTTTATTTTTTTGTCCAAAATATTGTAAAGAATAGTGCTACAGATTAAGCATAAAATAATTTTGCTTGGGATATACTTTTTCTCTTTAGAGACATTGACTGCAATATTCAGAACAAATTTCCATATTGATTTCCCCTTTGATCCTCAAGAGCTTATTGTATTTGCTGGAATTGGGTAAGATAACACAATGTTTCTCTTTATTTATTTTTAAAAGAGGCTTTGTGTGTGTGTGTGGGCTAGTATTATGAAGTTTTTTTTTTAAAAAATGCAAAAAGTTTTGTATTTTATTTGGTGTTTCCTAATTTATTTTATCTTAAATGACAAAGAAACTATGGAGTATACATTAATCTATCATATTATAAATAAGTAGGCTCTTTAAATGAGTTTCAATCACTTCTGTTTAAACAAGTAGCTTCCTTTTTTAATGCTTTTTCCTTCTTTTAGCTACTTGTATAAATTATAATAATTCAAGTCTTCATTTTGAAAGCCAAGCACTATTATGTTGGGATTTCAAAAGAATGTCTATTCACATGTCATCATTTTTAATGTATTTTGAAACTTTGAACTATCTTATTAATTGCAAAACTCTGTAAAGTGTTTATTCAATGAGTGATAGAATTTAACTTCCTTTAAAAGCCTTTTATTAATTTTTAATTGAATAGCTATTTAACAACAAATCAAAATTATATTTGATTTAACAAGTAATTTTCTCTCTCATGCTTATCTTTATTTTAATTAACAATTTACAATTTAAATTATTATCTAAGAGACTTTTTAATAGAAATATTGAGTTTTTCTAAATGAATACAATTTCAATATATTTAATAATTCAATGAAAAATATTAAAATATTTATGTTGAATATTGAATAGTTAGAGTAAAATATTTGAATTCAAAAATTTTTTCCTATAAAAAGGGAATACTTTTTATTTCTTTAAAGTATTAGGATTAGTTAGTTAATAATATCGAATCAACTATTATATTTCAATACTTTTAAATATATATGCATCAATTCCAGATTCTGATATTTAATAAAATAATACATACATTTGTAAGCCCAGTGGCTAAGTGGCTAGTGCTTCACGCTTCCACACCACAGGTCCGAGGTTCAAACCCCGGGCTGGCGCAAGGTTGACTCAGCCTTTCATCCCTTTAATGGGTCGATAAAATGAGTATCAAGCTTGCTTGGGAACTTAACACTGGGAGGTTTCACATCAGACTGACCACCTGACTGGAACATCTGCTAATGCACCTCAGGGCCCATTGTCGCGAATACTGAGTTGGGCACAGTAGGCCTTGGCCATCATGAGCTATCGTGCCACTGTGTTAAGTTAATACATACATTTAATTTTTGAAGCTACTTTATTGATGTACAGTGTATATTTGTAACTTTTATAATTCTTTGTTCTTGTTATTTTCATAGAGCAGTTTGTGGATTAGGTGGTGCATTTTTTGTATGGTTTCACCGTCAAATTGTGCATTTCAATAGAAAACATAAAAGAATGAATGCATTTCTTCAACAAAAGTAAATTCTTTTCCAATGTTGCTTTATTTATTTATTATTGAATTAAATTATTCTTATAATTTCATATTCTTATTTATTTATCTTTTCTCACTTTTCTTAATCAATAAGGGCTTTTAAATTTTTTTTATGTATTTCAAGAATTTTTTTAATGGAATTATGTTAATCTTTTCAGTTTATTGTTTGCCATTTAGAAACTGCTTTTTATTTTTTTAGTATTCTGTTTTAACATGAAGGTTTAAAAAAGAATTTTTTTTTTGAATTTACTCTGATCCTTCATAATTTTATTTTAACAAATCCATACTCTCTTTTCTTTATTCTCATATTTCTTCATACAAAGTTTTTAAAATCAAATTTAGTATAATTTTAATAAAATATTAAGGCCTTTATTTTAAATTTTGTTTATTCATTGATATTTTAAGTGAAATTTATTAAAATTATGATTGAAATCTTGAAAGGTTTTATTTAATTACATTTTTAAAGAAATATTTTGATTTTAAATTGTGGTGTAACATTATATGAGATGTAGGAAATTATATATAGCACTTCCTTTATAAAAGAAAAGTTTTATTGTGGCCAGGTTGTTTTTAACTTAGCAAATAATCTGTTCACTGTTAAGATAGTTAAAGTATTGGACTAGAATTAAACAAGTCTTATTAATATACATATTTATTACTAATTTTAATTTTTCTTTTCAGTCGCTTTATTTATCCTGCTTTGATAACATTGATTATTTCTACCATGACATTCCCTTTGGGTTTAGGACAATTTATGGCAGCCGAGGTAACAATGTTTTTGGTTTTTAAAAAGCTATACGTTTATTACAGTTAAAACAATGAAAGCACCTTTTTATGTAATTATAGATAAAACAGATGTATAGCAATCCAATCTTACATTATTTTGTTTCAAAGCAAAAGTAATAAGAATTATTATATTGTTTTTTAAAATAAGTTTTAAGCTTGAATTTTTAAGTAATATTCTGAAATCTGTTTTATGACTACCATTGAAGTCATTCTTTTTGTACAAGGGTGAATCAGAAAGTCTTTGTCCATATTTTTTAATAGCTGAAATAAGGCTGGTACAGGTAATTACAAATATAGGTGCTATTCTACACTGTGTGCAAAAATTAAGGACAAGACGGTTTTTTCAATATAACTTTGTACAAAAGCTTTCCAAATCAACACATTTAATACCGTAAGATCCCCAATACGTAAGGACATGTGTAATGTAAGCAACACTTTACTAAAAGAGAAATCAGAGGGATAAAAAGAAGCTTGATTGAAAAAGTAGCATGGAGCGCAATGCAACTGAAGGCCGAAACATCCCTGTGATGGATGTCCAGCAAGAAACATCCGGTCTTTAGTAGGGGATATGATCTCCCCTGACTGCTAGGCAGGTTTCACAGCGTCTGCCCATGCTGAGAATGAGGGTGTCAATGAGTTGTTGAGGCATTGCTGCCCATTCGTCTTGCAGCGCCAATCAAAGCTCCCGAATCGTTACTGGTGGTAAGGTACGAGCTGCCAAGCGTCTGCCTAGAAAATCCCATACATGCTCGATGGGATTGAGATCCGGAGATCATGCCTGCCAATCCATACATTCAATATCCTCACTCTCTAAGAGCTGTTCGGCAGCTACTGTGCAATGACATGGTACATTGTCGTCCATGAAAAGGAACTGCAGACCCATAGCGCCTCTAAAAAGACGCACATATGGAAGAAGAATCTCGTTACAATAACGGGTCCCGTTGACTGCGTCGAAGATGTGAAGGTCTGTACGACTACCAAGCATGATGCCTCTCCAAACGAGAACACCACGACCTCCATACCTGTCCCTTTCAATGATGTTCGAGCGATGATTGCGCCTTCCCCGCTCTCTCCAGATGAGTATGCGATGAGAATCGCTACTCAAACTGAATCTGCTCTCATCTGTAAAGAGTACTCGTCCCCATTCATTGTCTCTCCAATTCTGGTGTTCCCGGCACCACAGAGAAGGCCTTCTCCGATGGGCAAGCGTTAAAGGTACACACCGTACAGGGCGTCGTGCAAACAGACCACCAGCGTGTAGTCTTCTGGCCACGGTAAAACGCGATATCGGTCGTCCAGTCGCCTGTGTCGTGTGTCTAGCGATTTCTCCCGCTGTCTGTTGCCTGTTTCTTCTGGCCTGTAAGACAATGTACCGGTCATCTGCGGGTGTGGTTCCTCGTGGACGACCACTACTGAACCCCCGGATAGCTGTTCCTGTAGTTTGAAGTTGTCTCCAAAGTCGTGAAACGATGCTGTGAGCAATTCCGAACTCTGCAGCCACACTTGTCACACTGCGGCCTTCCTCCAACTTCCCAATGATTCGACCTCGGGTAAAAGCATCCAGATGTCGTCTAACAGATTGATTATTCGCCATTTCTCGCTGAGGCAGCAACTCGGTGGGATTTTAACTGCTGTACGGCGTGCAATCTCTTTGCCAGAAATACTGATCTTACACCGACAACATGCTTTATACTACTCAGACACTCCCCCATTACGTCTACCTGCATATCTGCGCATGTGCTACCGTACATCACCTTACTTAATCTCCTGATTGGTCTTTCTGTCCGCTCTGCCTCTTCGTTCAGCTGATATGCTAATTTTTGCACACCAGTGTATATACCTTACACTACATCTAGTCCCCACACCAGTTCAGACAATTTACCCACCTCAGCACTAAGTTTGGCATGCTGCTTCGGAAGAATTTGTCTGGCTGGTTGTGTAACCAAACTGCTGCTTTTACTTCGTTACACATAAATTATATCCCTGCCTGGAATTTCTTTGGTGTACTGAAAATGTGGAAATCACTAGATGCAAAGTCTGGAGTGGATAGATAGTAAATGATCAAGAATCACCCAGTTAAATTACCAAAGCTTATTGATAGTTCTGATTGTCTTATGTGGCTTTACATTGTCATTGAGGGAAATAACATTATCCTCACTTAGAATTCAAGGCCTTTTGTGAACTCACACTCCTGAAAGCAACACTTTTCCCCATTCATGAGTTGAATTTCTCCATGAATTTAAATGTGTATTTGTCCCTTGCTTCTTAGAAAATGAATCACAAAAGCAGCACTGGGCTGTGGGGAGCTACCCGTACATTTAACGTGGTTTGTTCAAGAAAGGTCCACCGTTGGGAATGGATTTGTTGATTTAGCATCTACAGTTGTAATTTGACTTAAAAAAATAAGGATGAAGGATTTCTGAACCCCCCTTTTGTATATAATCAGTAATATTAAAAATGTCTTTATTTTGCTTTACTTTATATCTGATCTTCAAATAAATGTATTTCTTTCATTCATGTTTATATAACTAACTAACTTTATAAAACTAATAGTGACTCATAATTAATTTTTTGGATAATTTTTACTGGAAAAAAATAAGAGTTCAATGTTTCAAATAATTTTAAATTACCTGGAAATTATATCTTACTATAGCAGTTAAGATTTGCAAATGAGAATTCGCTAATTACAAATATACAAAAAATCTATGTAAAATCAGTGTTCTCATTATATTTTATTTTCCAAATAGAATCTCCTAAAATAAATGTTGAAATCTTAAATGTTTATAAAAGGTTGTGTAAAACAAATAATATTACTTAAAAACAATCCTATACAGAATAAAAAAAAATATCTTTTATTCATTCACTCATTTATATTTCAAATTCTTGCTCTATAATTCCTAAAATTTTTATTTTCTCTTGTTTTCTCTAGCTGACTACACATGAGTCCATGAATGAATTATTTAGCAATGTCACATGGTCCAATCATCATCTTGAAGTTGATGAAGCTATTATAGTCAGCCATTGGACTACAAATTATACAAATATATTTGTAAATTTAGTAGTATTTATCATCATTACAGTGAGTATAATTATATGTTTATATTTATGAATATATTATGTACATGCATCTTTTTTCATGTTATACATTGAGTTTTGGGTACTTATTAGTTATAGAGACCATGAATTGGTTATCAGAGTTTTGAACATGATGATATGCTCTGTGATAAATTTGTCATAAGTTAAATTATAATGGGATTTCATCTACTATACTACTTATAATATTAGGTATAAACTAGAGATTGACTTATTTTCTATATGTTGCCATGTTTGACTCCATGATTCCTATTACTAATATGTATAACAGAAAGAAAATGACACTACATTGAAACTAACTTGTAGCAAATTGGTATTTAAAAGTAACACCAACTATTTATAATATCCATAGTTAGGATATGAGAAATATGGTAAGTGTTTGGCTTCATAGTCCCTGTAACTGAAAAGTATTGATTTTTGTCCTTTTTTACTTATATATTTAAATTGTTTTTATAAAATTATAGTACCTTTGTGAAAGTTACGTGAAATTTTCATCACATTGTGTCTCATACCTTCATATCAATTATTACATCAATAATTCCAATCATGCATGTGAATTATAGGATATTTTATATCAATGAGTAAATTTAATATTGATATTTAATTTTTTAATTAATACTAAAAGGAATGCAATCTTAATTCTTTTTTACTTATAAGCAGTAAAATTAACTAATAGTGAAGGATAAATTTTATAGTTATTTTATAATACTTTTATACTGCAGTTTATTTTGCTGTACATTAAAACATTAGCAATCATTTAATTAAGAACAAATATTTCTCTGAAAATGATTTTTTTTTAAAAAAAATTTTAAGGTTATTTTTTCAAATTTTCTTCATAATGTTTTTGTTAAAAAATGTATTCAAAAATTAAATTCAATCTTATGTGACAAAAAAGAATTAATGAAATGAATTTCAGAATTAAAGTATAATTATTCTTTCATTTTCTTTTTATCCATATTTCAGTTTAATTATATTAGGGTTTTTGATATTTATTATTGAAATATTAAGGAAATCATTTTTAAAAGTAATTTAATATTAACAAAACAGGTGTAAAAAATGCAATAATGCAATTGTTATTTGTGGGGAAAGGTCCATGTATCTGGATTCCTTCCCCAATTAAAAAAATTGCATTGTTATAAATGCATTTGATTGATGTAAGTTAAGGCATTTTGCTATAATAATTTTGCATATTGACATATATATACTCATACTTATTTGATGTGTAAATATTAACCCCATGGCAAATGATTTACTGCCAAATAATAATTGTAAGCCAGTGTTTAATCACCAAAGATTTTTTGAATTAATCTAATCTATTTCATTTTGTACTTGTAAAACCTTGCAGCTATGTTTTTCAACAACCTATGAAGGTCTGTTGAAGTTCATCAAAAGTCGCCAGTGGCATGGAATTAATATGTAACCCTATGTATTTGTGATCCCACCTTATTTTTATAAAATCTTTGTGATTGAATTGATTTAAACTTTTATTTTCATTTTAGCAGTTAAATTGTGAAGATATTTATGTTACATTTTGAAAGGTTTTATTTGTTTTGTTTTGTAAATTATATTTCTTTGCATTCATGCTTTTTCTCATTTTCTTAGTTTTTAACCACTACATTAGCTGCTACATTGCCAGTCCCTTCTGGTCTATTTATACCTGTTTTTAAAATGGGTAAGATTTTTTTTTAAGTTTATTTCTTTAAATTAATTTCTAAATTCAGTGTAATACTAAATAAAAGAAATATCAGAATGCATTACTTGTAAACAAATTTTCCAAAACTAACAATATGGCAGAAAAACCAATTGTCTTGATTCTATTCAATCTAGGTGCTGCTTTTGGAAGATTAGTGGGAGAATGTATGGCCTCCTGGTTTCCAGATGGCATCACTTTGGGTGGCAGTGTCAATAGGATTATTCCAGGAGGCTATGCTGTAGTTGGTGAGTTGAAATTGCATTAGAATATGCCAATTATAACACTAACTTGCACAAAAAAACCAAAAATAAGCTTGAATTTTCTCCTTTAGGCTTTTATTATTACATTGCTAGAGAAAAGTAATGATTTAAAAATCCACATCCTATATAAAAGAAGTAGCTTTGCATTCTAATTCTTTATAATGCCATTTCAGAAATCAGTTCTTGTATTGTTAAGTAGTTTGTGTTTGTGTAGTTTCATAAAAATTGTTTATTTGTATTAAAAGTACATCATGAATTTTTATTAGATTTATTTATTTACTAAATAAGCTTGAATACTGGTAGGTTTCTTCTTAAGCAGATCATTTTAATGTAATGTTAAAATTGTGCTTTTTGTATTTCATTGAAACTTTGCTTAGGAAAAAACATCTATGTATGATTTATTTAAGAAGCTTGCTTGTAGACAGTTCCAGTAATCATAGTTATTTAGATTAATTGCTTCTGGATGATGCCTTAAGTGACAAAGATATTATTAATAAGATTTTAGATGGCATCAAATAACCAGAAGGTATCAGAAATTTTAGGGAAGAAAAACCAGCCAACATGTGACGAATCTGTATGGAACCTTTCCACTAATCTTATGCGTCTTTTTGGGGAATATAAATTTGCGTTTATTTCCAATCAACTCCAAAAAGATGATCGGGATATGCAAAATAGATAAGGTATTTAAGTCGAGCATTGTAAGCTAGCAAGGTAGATGATGGAAGGCTATTGAGCCAGTAACTTTAACCACAATATTAGAGGATTCCAGAATATTAGAATCGTGAAGACGTCGTGCTGCTATTTGACAGAAGTACCAGAAAGCTGATATAACCAGCGGTAAATATAATTTTCATACGCTTAAAATAAGCGTCAGTTTAGGCGAATTAGTTAAAGTTAATGAAGGTTAAGAATTCGAGTACGTGTATTTCTCGGACCTCCTATTTTGGTAGACCTTACTTGATCTTGAGCGTAATTATTAATTAGTTGCATCATTCGTAATTTAATTTAATATAAAGGTAAATCCCTTTATTAGACGTAACATAAAAGTATTATATGTTATCAGAGATTTTTTTGAGAAATTGAAATAATAAATAAAACATTATTATTATTCAAAATGGCTCTTAGTGGTTCTTTGCCTCAAATTAATCTTGTTGTCCAAGGTGAGACTCAGGGGGATCTCCACAAACATACTGTAAAATAAGTTCAAGAAGATCTGCAACTTTACTGTAAATTAAAAAAACCATGCTATTTTAATGACCTCAATTATATCGAAGCCTTTATATTGCAATATGTAGAGCAGATTTCTGTGCTTATGAATTATGTAGAATCATTGTCATAATATTAAATTAAATTACTGATTAAATTGTCAAAAAAGAGCTTCACAAAATGCAATTAAAGTTTTTGGATATCTATTGCAGCTACTGATAATATCTACAGCACAAATAATCTCTTCTGTTGATGAAAGAGATTTATGTCCAGGTGCAAACAGTGCATATTATTATCTAACATGATAATGATTACAAATTGTAAAATTTTATTATATTGATTTTTTATATAAATAAATGTTATGTGAAAATAAATTTTTTAAAAATTTTTTATGTGTATTTCTTAAGACTGTAATAAAATTTACCAAGCAATATTTATTTCTGAGGTTAATTTTAATTTATTTATGTAGGATTTTTTTCCCTCCTTGAAATTAAAGAAATTTACAAAATGTAGCCCTAATTTTTCAAACTAAAGTCTTTTTTTCTGATTTTTTTTATATATCATATGCTGTAGAATGCATAAATTGAAATTGTACAAATCTGACTAAGAAGAAATTTTAAAACTTTTTTTAATTTTATGCTGAACTTTATATGCTTTATTATTATTTAAAAATTAAGTTAGTAACTGAAATTTTATTGTTTTGAATTATTAGTGAAATAAGTTTTTAATTAGAAGACTTGTTTGTATCCTGCTGAATATATGCTAAACTAATGTACTTGAGTTCCATTCTATCTGTTTTATAAATGTAACTCATTGTTCAAGCATCTGTCTGTTTTCTGTGTTTGTCTGATAAAATCTGTTGTGTTCAGGAGCAGCTGCCCTTTCTGGGAGTGTGACTCACACCATCTCAACATCTGTCATTGTGTTTGAACTTACAGGACAGATGTCCCACATACTGCCTGTCATTGTAAGTCCTGTGTACTTTCTGTTAATTATGTTGTGTTAATGTTATGTGTAAAGTATTTTTTTAATTTTTTTCATTTTGACTTTTTTTTTTGCAATTTAAAGATCAAAATGTCTTGTGTTTATGTATAAAAGTCTAAAAACTTATTCTATATAACTTACCAGAAATTTCTTGTAGCTTGTATCAATCTTTTGCATATTTTTACAATAAATGCATAATTCCAAGGGATTTTTAGTTTTTCATTTTTGTATTTAAAGGTTTTAAAAAATTTTACTGTTATAATTTTTTTTGTTTGATAAGGTTTAGCTATTATCACATAATATGTAGTTACTCATACTGTATTAGAAATGTACTCTTTAACTTATTTTATGTAATAGATATATTTCTCCAAAAATGGTGTGAATATAATGTGTAAAAAAAGATACAAATTTTGTAATAAAAAGGCATATGTTCAATATTATTAAAAAAAAAAAACATGTAAAATAAAATGGACTATTTTGAAAAAAATCTTTAACTTTAAAATTCTGAATGCATTAGTTAATTATTCATTATCATTTGTTGATAACAAATGCATTTGTTTTTGGCAAAATTAATCAAAATGGCTGTCATTATTAAAAAGTCTTATCACACTTGATATGCTTCAATCCAGTAAATAGTTTGTGGTATATATAATGTTTTTATTAGAAAATGTGTTATGTACTTCACTGTTTTGATTTTGAGAGTTCTTAATATAATTTAGGATATTCACTTCACAAACCTTCTCATAATGTTGAATTTTAAAATGTAGTTTACATTTAAAAATACTGGAAAAATTATTTCCTTCATTACTTGTACAAAGTTTGTCCTTAGAAATGAAATTAGAGCAATTTATTGATTAATTTCATCCCCTTTGTATAATAATCAGTGATCCTAAATTGGGTTTATTAAGTTAAAAGTAGTCTTTTGATGGATTGTATTAGTTCAAAACAGTGTAAAACAGTCATTTAAAAGAGTTGGATGTATTTAAAAAACTAAAGTTTGTTGTTTGCAATGTAAGCAGAGAGTTTCCATTTAGCTGTTCATTAAGTAAATTGGAAATGTTGTATTGTATATGGTGCATGTATCATTTTCTTAAGATGGTCTATTTCTTTGTAGCTTGCTGTATTGATAGCTAATGGCATATCTCAAGCTCTGCAACCATCCATTTATGACAGTATTATCCAGATTAAGAAACTTCCGTATCTGCCTCCAATTGTGTCTACATCTTCAGAGTAGGCTACTTTACATTGATATATTCACTAATTTTTGGATTACCAATTCACTGATTTTTCACATGATTCTAATTCATCTTAGAAAAGAGATAAAAGAAATTTTTATTAAAAAAAATGTATCTGTATTACTCTACGTTATAGGTTTTATATATGTGTGCACTCTCCTAGAAACTCTTCTTTCAATTGTTCTGAAAAAAATACTCCTGTTATCTAAACTTTTTTTTTCAGTTGTCTTTAAAATAGTCGTAGAAAATTTGTCTTTTTTTTTTTGATAACTTATTCTAAGGCATGAACAAAGACTTAACAACATGTTAATTTAGCTATAATACATATTTGTTTTAAAAACAAAAAAAATTAAATAATTATGAAAGTAAATTAATTTGTGTTTAAAGCAAACTTTTATTTAAGCAGCATTTTTGTTGTGAAATTGTGATTGCTGGGAATGAAATGAAATATTAAGCTTATTATTTAGAAAAATGTTTATTGTAATTGAGCTGTTGACAATAAATCTGTCTTATCTTTTTTATTAACCTTTATTGAATTTAAATTTTTATGTTGATGATTCCTGAGAAAACTAATTTTTAAAGTTGCTACTCAGTATTATCATCTATGTGTACCTTATTTGTATGTAGAAGTGCTATACTTTGAAGAGTTCATAATTCCTCAGCTTTAAAAAAAATAATAAATAAATGTTGATTCTTATACAAACAAAAAGAATATAATTGTAGGGCTCACAATGTATATGTAGCAGACATCATGGTACGAGATGTAGTGAGTGTATGGAGAGGATGCTCATACAAGGATCTTCGGAATATTCTAAAATTGAAAAAAAGATTACAGTTCTTCCCCCTTGTGGAATCATTAGGTAACCACATTACTACATATCTTTGAAAAATTATACCTTTTTTAAGCTATGTAACATTATTTCTTGAAAGTATAAAGGTTTTAAGATAGATAACTTGTTTTGAAATGAATTAGAAAATTATGAATTTTATGTTGTTTTAAGTTTTCATATTTTTCCTTGGTAAAAAGTGTATCAGTGTTCTTAAGAATCTGCAAAATTAGTGAGGTGTAATAAAGATAATGGAACATTATTTCTAGTTTCCTATGAAGGAATTGAAAGAACTTCTAATGAATTTTTCACTAGGTAGTTTTATTTTAAGATGTTTCATGAGAATCTTTATTCTCATCTTTTTTAAAATGATTAAAACTTAAAACTTGTTGTGCACAAATAGTTAAATGCATTTAGTTTGTTAGGTTTCATTTTTATATCTATATTAAATTAAAAGTTATGTACTACTTTCTAGAATCAATGATTCTTCTGGGATCCATCCAAAGAATTGAGTTACTTCGTTTGCTGGAGTTGCAGTTAGGTCGTGAGAGAAGGCTACAGGAAGCTGCAAAAAGAGCCCAACTGACAGAATCTCCTAAAACTCCTCGCACTGAAAAGAAGCCATCTCGCTTTGAAGTGGTTCCTGTAGTCAGCAGCACAAGAGTAAGAAGACTTTTATATTTTTGTCTTAATTTTTTTCAAAGGTATGATGTTGGGTAAAATTTAAATTTCCTTTTGCCATAATTATTTGAGCACTTATAAAAGTACCTCAAAGGAATTTCATTATATTGTATTATTTTTTAATATAAAATTTTTTTAAAAATCTTTTTTGGAAAAAAATTAGAAGTCCTTGTATAAAAATTGATGTTGGTCATTTTTGAAATGCCACTACTTAAATATCAGAGATTTGGTCCTGCCTCATTATGAGTAACAGATATACTAGATTATTCTGCAACTAATTTATTCAATGTTTGATTAATCAATATCAAAATAAATTAGGTGTGTGTAATGTTTTAACTTAATCTAAACTCTCTAAAAATAAGAATTATAAGATTTACTTACCTTGTGCAATCTTTAAGCAGTAAATTACTTATAACGAGATGTAATTTCTGCACTTTGAATCCCTTCTAATGAATTTGCTTTGACCTCAAAAACACTTCCAGAAAGCACAGATTAAATTTTCTGTCCTTTTTGTCTCTGTCTTTTTTTATTTTCTTTCATTTCTCTAAACAGTAATGCTCATTTACATACATCATAGCTCCTTCATGAAGTTGTGAAGTTATCCATGTATGTAAAGAGTTAATTTAAATGTGATATAAAATTCAGAAAGTATTAAAAAATTATGTTCTCAAATTTGATTATTTTTATTTTGGCCAATGAAATTAAATCCTAAAAAAAAGTCTTGCATATTTTTCTGAGAAAATTAAGTCTGAATTTTAAATAAATAATAAATAGATTTATGCCATATTATTATTCTGTTCCCTTAAGATATTTTTTTTACATTTATGAAATTTATTAACTTAACTCAGGGGTACAACAACCCAAGAGGGCCAAAGCCTATTGTGCCCAACTCAATATGCCTGACCTTGGGTCCTTAAGCAGATGTTCTGGTCAGGTGGTCAGTCTGACGCAAAACCCCCAGTATTAAGTTCCCAATCAAGCTTGGTACTCATTTGTCGACCCACTGAAGGGATGAAAGGCTGAGTCAACCTTGCCTAACCCGGGGCTTGAACCTTGGACCTGTGTTGGGGAAGTACGATGCACTAACCATTCAGCCACTGGGCTTCATGAAATTTATTGAAATAAATTAATTCCCATTTCCTTGTTTCATAATATATCTTGAATTGCGACATGAATATGTGAAAATTTGGCAACTAATTTAAAATGAATAACTCTGAGATAAATATCTTTTAGTTCAGTTTATATAATTTTTTATCTAAATATATGATAAAAGATACTTATTTGTCCCTTTTTAGTAACATATTAATCAGAAATAGCTGTTAAGTACTGAAATTTTATTAAAATTCTGATTTTCTATAAAATAGAATTGAATCTTATTGAATGTGTTTATTTTATATTCTCTTTCTCTGTTGCATACTGTTTTTCAAAAGTAGTACTTTTATGCTACTACTGTTGATAAAATTTTTGATAATAATCATAAATTATTTGAATCACACATACCATTATGAAGCATTTTTTTAGTCATAATCAAAACTGTTGCCGAAAGTCATTCATAATATAACTAATTTTGATTCTTTTCACTCCTTCAAAATTGTATTAAATATTTTCTCATTAGTCTCTGCTGTGGAAATTGGAAAAAATGTTGCCATTTCCAATCCTTATATGATGTCAATAAAATATTTTATATCCATATCAGTAACAATAAAATATTTTATATCCATATCAGTGACTTGTTTCAAAATTATGAAGTTACTCCTCTACTACATTATTCAATACTGAAAAATTACAGATTAAAATATTTAGCATAATTTCTTGTGTAGTTGCTGGATTAGAAATGACTAATGTAGAATTTACCTTTAAATAATTTATCAGTTATTCTCCAATGTAATTTGATTACATTGTCATTTCAGAACATGCCTCGCCCTGGTCAAGAGTCTATAGGTAATGATGTGTAACACGTATTTCATATTTTCTGGGTAATCATTTGATGGCGTACTGTAATTCTTGTGAAACACATCACATGGATTTAAAAAATTAAGAAATAATTTGTGATACAAATGAAGATTTGTGTTTAAATAGATGAAATATTTCTCATTCTCTCAGTATTTTGTCATTTCAAATGAATTTTGTCCAGTGTAAAAAAGTGGAGAGAATCAAATTTTCCAAAAACCTTTTTGAAAATGAATATAAGTGCAGATGATGTTATAGTGCAGTAAGTGAGTTATCTCATTTCTTTATTTTTTCTGAGGTATCTAAAAAACAATATAATATTTTTAAAAAAATTTCATTACCCAAAGTAAGGTTGGGGCAAGCATCACCATCAAATGATTTTCCATGATCTGTTTTGTTTCAAGTGTATTTCATGATTTGTTTTCTCTTTCCCTTTGTAGCCCTCCCCAAAGTGCTCTCCCCCTCCCTCCCCAGCCGCCACTCCCAAGTCTCCCAAAAAGTCATTCCTCCGATATTCTCCCGTTAATTCCCCATATAATACCATCACCTCCCTCGGTAAGTATTCCTCCTCCTCCTCTCACTACCTATTATTAATACATTGATTAATTCCAGTGCTTTGTGTGGGTTTAATTCCAGTGCTTTGTGTGGGTTGAGGGAAAAGTAGTTATAACAATTCTAAATAAAAATGCTGTAAACTGATGATAAATACTTAAATTAAAAATGTTAGAAATGTTAAATAAAAATTTAAAAATGTTAGATAACTATACAAAAGTTGTGGGAAACTAAACAAATGCCATATTTATTAAAATCTAAACCATCATTAATTCTAAGCTGCACCCCCAAACTTGTCAAACAATGTTTTTGTGAAAAATAAAAATAGTATAAAATGGTTTATCGTTATCCGATATTTACAAAATTAAAAAAATAAATAAAGTGAGATCTACTAAGAAGTAAATAATTTATTTATTTTACTAGTATTAAATTTTTTAAAATTCCTACATGAATCTGTCATTGCTTTAACCATCAGTGTCTTGTTTAATTTCCTCTATCCAATGAATTTTGCTTTGATTCTATGTCGCACTCGATTTTCAGTTGCCTTAACATTTGAAAAAACTGTGTGGCGAAGATTCGAATGAATATAGTAGTTTTTATAACAAAAATATTACAGCTGCATTATAGGTGTTTTTAAGCATTATATTTAAAGTAATTGGTAGTATGGCTGTATCTAGCATGAAAAATGAGTAACTGAAATTTAAAAATGTGAATGTTAGTTTTATATTTCCAAGTTGAGCAGGCATTTGTATGAAAACTATTTTTTGAAATATTGTGGAGTTATGCTTGACAGGTTAAAAGAATTTGATCGTTTCAATTAATATTATAAACTAGTGTAGATTATTTTGCAAGTACAAGCATTATAGTTTATCAAACCGGTTGTAATACTGTTTCAGCTAAGTTTATTCTATTAATTTTTAAATATTTATTTAATTTGTTAAAAATTAGTATGAGCTGCTACTGTGCTTTTCATTTAACTTTCACAAGCATTCTAAACTCTTGTTTTTGTTTAAAAAGAGTGCTTATTGAATCAATTTTATATTTCTGTTGTATAAAGTTAGTTTCTTTCATAAATTACTTTTATAAAGATCAGTTGTATCATTAATAAAATAGCTTAAAATGATTCCAAAATTTTTACTTGTTTTTTTTTATGAAAAATTCCAATCAAAATATATTCTGTTTAATAATTACACATATTTAGTAATCTGTTTATATTATTACATTATATGATTCAACTAGAATTAATAAGTTTAATTCTACTCAACACTGAAGAAAATTCAAAATGCAGAGCAAGAAAACACATAACTAACTCAGTAATGCAAAATAATTTAGTTAAATAAATTGTCTATATAGATAGAAGTTTTTTATTTGTATGTTTAGTTGATTCATTTCTGATTATTTGTTAGTTTGATCAAATATGGGAATTTAATGTTTTATTATGGGAAATTACTTCCCTCTCTCTCTGACATTGGGGAATTCTTAATAATTAACTAACAAAAATTATAGAGGGTCTTAACAAAAAAGATGTCAATAATTATAAAATATGAAATGGTCTTTAATATAAAATATTAATCTTAGTGTTTTTTTTAATAAGTGGTTATTAATGATTTTTAAAAGTTTTTTTTAAAAGAAATAAAAAGAAGGAAATTGCAATTTGCTTAAGTTTTGAAAAATCCTGCATTTTTGTTAATAAATAAATTTGAATTTTTAAAAATAATATCTGCATTAGATATGTGAACAGCATTTTAAGTTATACTATTATGTACAATATAATCCTAAAATTAGAGTATGTCAAAATAACATCTGAAAAATGTACTACAATTATATTGTTTAGGTAATTTTTCAAACACATTTCTGTTTTTTTCACCTGAATTAATCAGCTAGAAAAACTATTGTTATGCACGAGTTGATTAAATACACTTAAAAATGTTGAATTTTAGAAGAACTAAAATTGACCATTTAATATAAGTTTCTAAAAATTTAAGTTAATCTAACTATATGAATCATGGGTGGAATTTGAATTATTCTCAAGCTCTGTTGAACTATTTAGGTTCCATATTATAAATTTTTAGGTTTATAAACTTTGAAAATACATGTTTCATGCTTTATTGTTAATTTTGCCGGTTCTTTTAATCAGTTAAATGCTTTATTTTTAGTCTAATGCATTGTCTAATGTTTTTCTGAACAATTTCCAGATGCTCGGCTTAAACAAGCGTTCGAAAATGTTTTTAAAAAAGCTTTGACGGATCCATTTGAGAAGGTATCAATTTTGTTTTCATGAAATAACTATTTATGTAAAATATTTTACTCCTTTCCATTTTATACTTAGAAATATTTTTTTAGAAATCGGTATTTAGGAAATTGTTTCAACATTTCCTAAAAAAACTTGTCTGTATGTTTATTTGTATTAAAGTAACATCATAGTAATATTGAAACTTTAAGCAATGTTAATCTCTGAACTGTTTTGAAAATTGATGTAATTTGTGTAAAATTGTCTAGCATTTATGTGTTAAATCTTTCTCTTTCAAATTGCCAATATTTATTAAGATTTCTATATTTTCAAACATAATTCATATAATTTTCATTCAATCACTCTGTCTGATTGTTGAAAACTCTAAACATATATTTCATACTGAAATCTTTTCACTGTTTTCATCATTTTTAAATAATTGCAGCATTTATTTATCACAATCATGTTTGTGGACATTATCAATGGTACAGAGTGTGTCATATTTTGAAAACTTTGTAGCAGTGTTTCTTTTCAACCTTTTGTGCATGATTTTCATTTTTCTTTAGTAAATGGCATTACCATTTCTGTCAGAATCTAAATCCTGCATTTCAATATGTCTCCTGCCATTTTCAGGCATAATCTTAGATTCTTAAAATGCGGATGAAGATTTTGTAGCACACCTTTAAAAGCAAAAGAGTATAATGTATTAACTGCTGATTTTTGCTAATAAAAGAAACCATATTGATTTTAAAATTTTCTGCTCATACTTTTATTTATTTATTTATTTATTTATTTTTGTCATCAGAAATATATGCTTCACAAAAGTACATTGTTAAAAAAAAATTTTTTTTCTTTGGGGTTAAAAAAATGTTTATACTTTATGTGTTAAGTAAATTGATATTGTTAAAAAGTCTCAAAATACTGCATCAATTGCACAAACCTATAGTATTTTGTGATATATATATATATATATACTATGAAATACAACTATGACATCTATTCATGTAAAATATGCTACAATGTTGCTTCCAGATACCTGATTTTTTTAATAATCTTTTTGGTTTTTTTAATGGCAGTTCACTCCTAATGAAGTCTTATTATTAAATATTTTTTCTTTTAAATATACATAAATAAAAATTCTGGCATGAAATTATCCTATATTAAAATAGTTTGTGTAGATTGCTCCAATTTAATAAATTTTAAATATTTTGCGTTTATCTTTATTAAGTATATATCACACATTCTCTGTTTCAGAAATTCCCTCTTAATTTAATGAGTATTAACAAGAATAATATATTAATGAATAACTTGTTGTGTAAATATGATAAAAAGTGAATGAAAGTAATATACATATAATTGAGAATTTTCCCCCCGATATTTTATTTCCAAGAAGATTGTAAGAATTAATATTATAATGTGCAATAACAGGAAAATTAATAAGAACAACTTCTTCAATTGATAATTAATTAAATGCTGTTAAGAAATTGTCTTTCTTAATGGTTGAAAAACTTTCCATTTTATTGTTTATTTGTAAAAATATACAATTTAATTTGTGTCTTATATATCTAATTACACTTTTTTTCAAATGCTGCCAATTTAGAGTATTAAAAATAGTTAAATTTTTAAATGCTATAGTAGATTTTTTTAAAAAAAAGATAGAAAAAATAAGGATTACAGTAAATATAAAGCTGTTTTGGAATTTTTGGTAAAACTATTCATTTCCACTCTTCTGTTCAGTTGTAATTGTTTTCTATTTTTGTTTAACAATTATATTTTGCAGATGTTTATAATTTTTTTGTTAAAATACAAGTTGCTTTTCACAATAGTAGATTTTTAGAATAATAAATCTTTTTCTCTCCTAAAGAAATTTTTGATTTCAGAACCCCTTTTGAATAAAACTTGAAACATTTGTGAAATATGTGTTTATGCATTATTATAATTCTTAATACAAAGTTGTCTGTTGTAATTGTTCATTTATAGCATTATAAATTTCTAATTGGATTAATACAGAAAATTGTGCTTTCAGTAATTTCTTATTAAAATAACAGTCATGTTATAAGTTATGGTAATATGCGTAGACTGTAAATAGAAAAGAAACTTCAAGTTATTGGTCATTTTCAATGGTATATTGCCTCCTGCATAACTCCAGGAAGAACTTCATTCTAAATGTATATTGTTTTTCAGGTTTTGGTCCCAACCTTGTCACTCACCACAACATACAGTCTTTCTCAGGTTTTATTCACATTTTTTTTTTCAAAAAAACTCCCTTTGCTTTTCAAGATTCAGTTTGGTTGGATTTTGTTATGGGGCTTTGCATGCAATGCTTTATATTTTATATATTGAAACAAATATGAGCTTTTTAACATTCACAAGTTTCAAAGGGTTTTTGCACAATTGACTAACCTCAGATTGAAATATATGAAGATACTTTGCATGTAGCTGTTTCATTCATTATGCAATGAGTGTTTATATATTATACAGCTACTTTGTGTTTTCCAGTAATTACATTTGCAATGCAATCCTCTTTTTTTCACCTTGTTATAGTTAACTAAAATAGTTACTGTGTTTCAAATTATACTTTATATCTTCAAAAAATTGTATTTTTTATTATTAAACATAAACATGATTAAATTTGTTATTTGATTGTATTTTGTGTTTTATTGTAGTTTTATTCTTGGAAACTAATTTGGCTGTAAACTTGAACACTTCTGTCTGAAGAATTTATTGGTTTCACAAAATAAGATTGCATTGCATTTGTGTGTCTATGAGAAAATCATGTTAAAATTTGATAGTTGTTTTGGCATATTAATATTGGTTCTAAAGCTCTTCTACACAAGTTGCTGGAATTCTAGCTACTGCTTCTTGGCTTTTTTGCAGGATATTCATTTGGTTTCATTTGTTCATCCTTTTGGGTCAAATATTATGGAAGGGTGATTACAGTTTGTGGTAGATAATCACTGTCAAAATAGTATTTTATGTGTGTTGCTACTGATTCTGAATTGTTACTTTCGATGAAGAAGGCAATTTAAATTTAATATTTCCACTTGTGAACTATTTCATAGTCTGTACAAATTTCCCATTAATTTCTAAATTAAGAAAATTAATGATCCAAGTTCATAATCATCATATAATAAGTTCTGTAAGACGTAATAACATTTTCTCTTGACTT
Organism: Trichonephila clavipes; assembly: GCA_019973935.1. Lineage (NCBI taxonomy): Eukaryota > Metazoa > Arthropoda > Arachnida > Araneae > Nephilidae > Trichonephila > Trichonephila clavipes. Next base: position 929,034 of record BMAU01014878.1, read on the forward strand.
TACATTTTTGTTCGTATTGTTTGTTACATTTCTATTTAAATTATTCAGTCCACCCCCCTCTTGTTGATCCCTAGTCAGCTCTTTTATTTTCCCCTTAAGTAAAAAATTAAAAACAAGTCGTTCTGTAGCTTTATAAAGTACTATTACATACTGTAATCAGCCTTCTTTTTAAAATAAACAGCTTCATCCAGTCTATTGGTTATAAGTTCTTTTGTGATTGGGTCTTTTTAACTCTGCTTATAATAAATATTTGGGGAACTTTAGGTGTTGAATTCTAACGTTTTTTTTAACATGTTTTGATTGTGGGATACTTTTTGCTTGTAGTTTGAATCCAGTGTTCCTAGTACCCCAGTCACCAAGAGATCACAACAAGTAAGAAAACTTTGCCATCCTGTTTGTTTTATATTGAACAGTTTTTTTACTGTTAATCTACCATACTAATTATATAACTCTTCAAAAATTTAAGCATTTTGTAAATTTAAGCATTAGATGACAATTACAAAATTTAAATTTTTTAAAATTTCTGTTACTAATTTAATGCCTATTCTTACCTTTTAAGTCTAAATTGTTTGATTTTATAACAGAAATTTTGTTTTTTAAGAACTTTTTATGATGCATTAGGAAATTAAAAAATTGTTTCCAACAAAAATGTTCTATAAATTTAGTATGTACATTACTATTCGTTCTATGTTGTTTCATTTTTAAATAAACTTTATGATAAGACTTTTTAATTTTTTTTCAGCCCAGAATTTTAGTAGATATGTCACCTGAAGAAGTAAGATTTTTTTCCCCTTCATTCATTTGAAATTTGTGAAATGATTTCAATTTCAGCATTTAGTTGAACTAATCATTTTTGTCTCTGTATATAGCTCTTGGCCTGGGAAGAAGATCAACTTAATGCCTTGGTTGATTTTGGCAAGTGTCATGTTGATCCTGCTCCATTTCAACTGGTAGAAAGAACCACTCTCATTAAAGTGAGTAATTATATATCTCTATTCTTCACTAATTTTTACCAGTTTAAAAAGTAATTCAACATAATTCATTTTTATGGAAGTAAAGATTAATTTGTTTAACTGATCTTTTTGATTAAATAAAAGAATTCTATGAATGGGATGCTTTTATTTTGTATAAATGTATTATTTGCTTTTAAACTGATATTTGTGATTTTGTGTATATGTTTCTGGCGAAGTATGGAATCCGGCATTCTATAGAATACCTAAAACTAGCCACCAATGTATGAAATGATTCTTATTTCACACATTGTCTATGCATTTTATAGAATGCCTAATGAGAAACCGGCAAAGTAGGAAATACATCTCTGATTCATTTTGAATATTGTTTGACAAGGCACAAGACTTTTAACGCGTACCTCAGGCTCAGAATTTGTCAGTTGCACATTGCGGTTTGTTCGGGAGTGTCATAATACTTAATTTTACTTTAATTTGTTCAGCAAAAAAATTGGTTTTTTCCTGTGCTGCATGAAAATGGAGAAACAAGTTGTAGTGTTGGAGAAGTCATGGTCTATAGCAGGGGTAGGCAACCTATGACACACAGTACATTTATCAGTGGCACTCAGCACTACTCAACAAATTTTTAAATTTTTGAATGAACTTTCTAAATTTGTAATAGATCTTATTTGACAAACATCTCCAGAATTTTGATAATTAAGGAATTATGAAAAAATTTGAAAGATAACTCTAAAGGTAAATTTATAGCTTTTTTTTGTAAATTATTGAATGCCATAGCTGGAAATATTTACTTGTTTGAAGAGAAAAAAATTGCATATGTATTCTACTTTTCCGCTTTTTGTTCTAAATATCAAAGTAAAATATCTTTACTCATACGAAAAATATTTCAAGTCCACAAAGAAATTGTTTAAAAACTGAATATTCAGAACCACGTCAAAGTAAAAGTCACATATTACACCACATTTTTTGCGATATGAAAGTAGAGCGAAGCTGCCTTAGATTCACATTAAAAATTTTATTTAATTCCAATGAAGGAAAATACTTATATTTTAATAAATACACTGCTGGCCACCATAAATGCAACACCAAGAAAGACAAGAGATAGCACAACAAAATTAATTTTGTAGATAACATATTGACCAAGTGTCAAATGATTAAACTTATAGACTTCCGTAAAGTGCGGTTCCTGCCAGAATCAGTAGCCAGTGTAGTCACCATTGTTGGGGATCACTGCTGCCACACGCCTCGGCATTGATTCATAGAGACTTTGGATGTGTTTTTGGGGTACAGCTGACCAAGCAGCTTCCACACACTGCCAAAGTTGATCTGGTATGGCAGCTGGGGGTGTAATCTGGGTCAATCGTTGAGCAACCATAGACCACATGTTTTCTATCGGCAAAAGATCCGGAGAGCGAGTTGGCCAGGGAAGCAATTCAATCTGGTGATTGACGAAGAAACTTTGGACAATACGAGCTACGTGTGGTTGTGCATTATCATGTTGAAATATGGCTGTGACCAAGCCCTGAAGTTAAGGAAGGACAACTGGCTCCAACACCTCAGAGATGTAGCGCTGGCTATTTAAAGTACCGGCAATGTATACTAGAGGAGTGCGAGAGTAATATTCAATACTGCTCCATACCATAATACCCAGTGCAGGACCAGTGTGGCGGTGCATAGCACAGCTTTTCAGCATCCTCTCTCCATGGTGTCTCCAGACTCGAATCCGACCATCGTGGTGTTGCAGACAGATGTGTGACTCGTCAGTAAAGACAACTTCATTCCATTCTGCCGCCCACATCCTTCTTTCATCGCACCATTGGCGGCGGAGACATCTGTGGTTCCGCGTCAACAGTAGACCAAGCAATGGACGTCTTGCAGATATACCACTCTGCTGTAAACGGCATCGAATGGTGCGCACAGACACTGAATGATGCGTTACAGACTCAATGAGCCGTGCTACGGTTCGTGATGTGACTGAGCGATCAGTCACTGCCATGCGCACAATTTGCCTGTCCTCACATGAAGTGGCCTACTGAGGTAGATGCAATCGACCACATCGGTCCGTTGTACCCTCCTGCATCCAACGGTCACATATCCGCATTACAGTTTGGTTTTGTCCAACACGACTACCGATTTCCCTGAAAGATAACCCACAATCTCGGTAGGCCACTATCCTTCCTCTGTTGAACTTGGGTGCTTTATCAAAAGCTGATTGCTGTTTTCTATGAGACATAACTGATCGTTTTTTGAAAAAACCTTAAAAAAAACACAATCGCCAAACTTCAAATCGTCGAAATCTCCAAATCCTTAAATAGCGCTTTGAGGTCGTGCCACAGGCGTGTCTTATGTGTGTCTGCGCTGAAATTCTAATCATATGCATATCTCACCTCTTCTAATGCATGTTGTAAATTTCATGTTATTTGCATGCTTCCTTTAGTTGCATTTATGGTGGCCAGCAGTGTATGTTTAAAAAAACATAGTATATGTAAAATTTCGAGTTTTTTTAAAAAAATTTGGATGAAGAAATAGTTATATTTTATGCTGTTTATTTTTGTTAGGAAATATTTTTAATTGATGCAAAATTAATGTGTGATAAAGTTATAAATCTATGTAATTGAACTCTATTCTCTAACTCTGCATACATTATTGTGGGAATAGAATTGTTTAAAAAGTATCCTACTGTGTGGCATGATGAATCATTATTGTTGATTGATTTTTGACATGCTACAGCTAAAAGATCCCGACTCCATTCTATAGGCATAAAGCAACTATTTGACAATGAGCTTCCTAAAACTCGAGTTAAGAAGACTTGGTACCCCAAAAATGACCGACCTATTATTTTTTATTTTTATTTAATCTTATTCTTTGCATTATTATCTTTCGACTGATATATTATTTGTGCAAGTCAGAAATTTAGGAAACTTCATTTGAAAACTAATTTGGTCACGCCCCCTTATAAAAAAAAGCGTTATGATAAAAAAATCTATTTTATAAAGAGAAACAATAACTATGAAAAAAGAATGTGTAATATATAAAGCAGAATATTTTCGAGGCAATATAATAATGTAATTTTTCTTCTTTGTGAAATGTGTGCATGTAAAGTTTTTGAATTAAGGCATTTTATATTAATAATTTCATAATTTTAGTTCTTATTCCTAATATGTTTTTCATACAAATGTAATACTTCAATACTATGTGATGAAAAAAACTTAACTTTCTGTTGTGGCAAAGAAAAAAAAAATTTTTAACATTTTTCTTGTGCAATTAATACCATCTTAAAACTAATCATTTATAAAAATATATGGGTTGAAAAAATACGAAAATGCAATTATTTTAAAGAAAAACATATAACTAATATCTTAAAGTTGTATTTTAAGTTTATTTAAGCTTATTATAATTTTTTTTTCAGAATTATAAACTTTAAAGTGGTTTTTCTCAGTTCGTGTTTTTCGAAACATTAGTGCATTCAAAATTCTATGCCTTCCACAACTATTTACCAATCACTCCATTTTTTTGCTGTGTGTTGCATATAAAGCATGTAACAAAATTAGGGATCCATTTTGCTGTAAACTGAATACTTTTTTTAAAAAAATTAAAATGTAAGAGATATTATATTGGCTTTTTCGTTGATTTTTAGCATGTATATCAACATTTTAATTTTTTTTTCTCAAAAACAAATTAAGTTATTGTAAAATCGATCCCTAAAGTTGTTTATAACATCCATAAGAATATTACAAAGAAATTTCAGGTTAAAAAATTAATAATTACAAAAGAAGTAAAATTTTAAAATTTTCCAAATTTTCTTCAAAAAAATAAAATTTTTAAAGTTGTGTGAATAATATGTGAAAAATTTCATCTCGTATCATTTTCTGGAATAGAAACACTTTATAAAATGTTAAAATATAATTTTTAAATACATAAAGAAAGTAGCTCACAAAGGGTACCAAGTCCTCTTAAGGCTGCAAAAAGAAGTTTTTTTTTTTAATTGAAACTACCTACAAGAAGTTAATAACTGCTATACAAAAAGTCAAAGGACTACTAAAAAGGGATCCAGGGCTTATTGGTTGCTCAAAAGCTATGATGCGATGTTTGGTGAAAATAAAAGTAAACTCATGTAATCTGTTAAAGAAGGCATCAGTACTATACAGAATGGTTCCGAATCACCAGTCCATGGATCAGATGGTACCGAGCTACTCAAGGAGTACTAAATTATTTCCACTTTATTTACAGGAATGTATTTCTCTAGTGTTTGTTTGACTTTCTGTGGAAGTCACTTTATATTTCATTTAAAATCACTTTATATTAATTTTTTGGAGTAACTAAATTATATTCTGAAGGCATGTTTAAATACAATTAAATTACTGAATCAAAACTATTAAAAATGTAAACAACATCCCACCCTCAGTGGGCCGCGGTAAAATTATCTAACAGTGACCGATCCACAGGGATATAAAGGTGGGGAAGTACTTTTATACAATATTACATCACAGATTCTGAGTTATTTTAAGTACTTCATGAAGCTCATTTGGCTATTACACACAAAGGACTTGATAGAATTCTGAAAGAACTTTCAACCAAATGCCAAAATGTTACACATTATGATATTGAACTGTACATCCACTTTGTGAATCTTGACAGAAAAAACAGAAGAATTATTTAAAAAAAGACATTGTTATGAAATTTGTGATTCTTTTCTGAATGCCAATATATTGGCGCTAGTAACGAGTGGGAAAAATAGTTTTTATCGATTTAGAACTTCTGAAGGAATTTTAAAAGAAGTATATGAGAAATCACAATTTACTTTGTGCCCTAAGAACTTGCTTAGAATTAAAGATATTCCTGACCATGAAATTCCTTATCTGTCAGTTGCAATTGCTCATTCCAATGAAAATGACGAAGGATTCGTCAAATCTATGTGTAAAACAAAGCAAAATAAGAATGGTCTTTGCGTGAAAAATGTAATGAAATGTAATTCAAATGCCATTCAAGCCTACCATGTTGCAATAAGTAGATTAATTTTAAGTTCTTATTTTTTTATTTGAAAATTTTGTTTTCCTTAATAAAAGAAGGACATAAATTTTGTTTCAAACAACTTTCTTTTTCCTTTACATATTTTGAACAATTTTTTAATGGCACTCTCATTATTTTGTCAGAATAAAATTTGTATTTTTAAGAAATGTACATCATTGATATAGTAACCTTATCATGGCCCACTGGCATAGCTAGCTCTGAGGGGGGACTGTATCAAAATTCCTTTTGAGCCCTTTTCAAATATGGGAGCCCTGTTAATGGGGCTGTAGTTACACATGTTGAGGCCCCTGTAGCTTGGGGGCCCCGTATCATTGATACAGTGGTAGCTACACCTCTGTCATGACCTTATTTCATACTTTGCCTAAACAGCTTTAATCATTCTATAGAATGCCTAGGCAAAGTATGAAATGATTATCTTATTTCATACTTTGCCTAAAAACGTCCTGCATTCTATAGAATGCTGGCATTTCATACTTTGCCGGTAACACATGCATTAAGTATGAGGCATGTTCAGAAACTAAGTACCATTTTGTTCTACCACAAAGGCAGCTATAATATTGCAGTTCAACACTTGCATACAAGTATCTCTCATTATCAGTCCAGTGACACGAGCATTCAAAATGTTTAAGACTATTGTCGTTCCCGCCAATTGGGAAAAGCATTCTGTAAACTGTTTTTTAAAATCATTGTAATCTAAGTTATTGAAATTCATCTTTAACTTTTAGAGATTTTTAGGGAAAATGTAATATTAATGTGATCGAATGGTGAGAAAAAGGGTTCGACAATTCAATGATGAGCACACCAAATTTCATGAGGAGCACAGGGTGGGCAGTCTTCTGTTGTTAATAATGCTTTGATTGAGAACATTTGTGAAAACACAATTCACAATAAAGATTGTTTTCGTGATGAGTTTCCACAAACCCCTGTTGGGCAGCGGCTCTCTTTACTTGTAGCATCTTTCTTTGAAGAGGGTACAGACAAATTGCTTTCCTGATATGAGAAATGAGTGAATAAAGATGGTAACTATGTAAAAGAATAGTTTTCAATGGGCTCTTTCATGTAAAAGTAAATTTTGGTTGGAAAAAAGATTGAAAAAAGATATTTTATGCAATATTTCCAAAACTGTTCCTAGTTTCCAGAAATGCCTCATACTATGTTAATTTCTTCTTATTTGTATGCATTTCAAAAAGTTAATTTTTATCACTTAATTTTTTATTTTGTGACTTTTTAAGTTTCTACTTAATGTAACAGATTGAAAAGAAAATTATAGCTTAGTTAATTATAAAATTTTGCTTAAGAATCTCAAATGAATTATATTGTAAAATAGCTTTGTCATTATAATGCTGATTTTTAAAGGAACAGTACTAATTTATAAGATAAAAGTATGACATAAATGTAAATTTTCACTTAAGCAGGAAATATTTTATTTAAGACATTGTTCAGTAGAACTGATATAGAATATAAAATGTTTATTTATAGTAAATAAAGGGGAAAAACTATTTCAAATTTTTTACTGGATTATAAATTTAAATAATTTCAAAGTTTATTATAAATTATTAGCAAATAAAATAACCTAATCTCTTATATAATGCGATATTTTAAACAATATTTTCGGATTATATTGCCACACACACAATTTGCTACAAGTCCTAACAGCCCAGTTGGCAGAGCGTTGGACTCCATTTCCTCTGGTCTCGGGTTCAAATCCCAACAGATTTATCCAAAGACTGGAATTTTCTTTTCATTTTAATGTATTGTTTGTCTAGGTTCTAGATGAATCCAGATAATTCTTTAGAGGGCGTACTGGTTATTTGTTGAATATTCGGCAAGTGTATAAAAGCTGAGTACGTTGCCAGTTGGGCATGTTCTCAGTCCAGTGTTGCATCGTTCGAATAAATCTAATTGTTTGTTTAACTGAACTGTGTACTTCTTTCGAACTCCGTGACAATATATTGATTGTACAATACTTACATATACGTGATTCTGCTAATTTACTATATGTTTTCGATTTATTGACTTAAAATTGAATTATAAGAGTTTACATATCTAAATTAATCAATATTTTTGCGAGTTGGTTGTACTAGTTTCATTTTATATCTTTTTCTGTTATTCCAGAAAAATGTGAAGAAAAGTTTCATTGAACTCCCTCTTTTTTTAGAGTATATATGTATTCAATGATTTTGCTTTTGAATAAAAATAACTGTTATTTTTCAGGTTCATTCCCTTTTCTCTATGTTGGGTCTAAATTATGCTTATGTGACTGCTATTGGACGATTGGTTGGAGTAGTTGCCTTAAAAGAAGTAAGAAGAGTTTTGATTGTTTTATGTATTAAGCAACAGATGATATTTTGAAATGTGTGGTTTTTACTTTTTAACCTCTGTTAGCTGTTTTATATATTGAGAGATTTTTACCAGCATAATTCATTAGAATTTTTACCAATCATGTTTTAATGTATAATATTTAATGTATTTACTTGAATCTAAGGCCATATCCTCAATTCTCTATATGTTTTTCAGAAAAAAATAAAAACCTGGGTAATAGGCTCCATTAATATCCAATAGTTAAGAATTTTTTTTAATGGAAAACAGGAACCTTAAATTACTTTTTGAAAATCATTCATCACTTTCATTGTCACAACTAACTTATGAATTGGTGCTGTTGTCCTCATTTTCTCACACTGTGTCATCATCTGTCCATCCAATTCTTTATAATGCAACATTTTTTTAAAAGAATGTATTATAGAAGAGTGTAAAAGAATTATTAAAGCCCGTTAAATGTTTACAAGGAAAATTTTTTATCAATTTGTATACGCTATCAACATATATTTGTTTCATCCAAGTAAAATATTCAGTGTCTGCTGCTCTGTTTCTCTTTTTTTTTCTGCGTATAAAATTGCCTCCCTTTTCATACTTGCATCATAGTGAATCTGTCTTGATGCTGTTACTGATATCTTTGATGTTTTGTTTATTAAAGTTTAGATGATGTTTAGGTTCGGTAGCATTAATACTGGAAAAAAATAGTGGGGCTGTGTGATTCGAGTAAATACAGTATTATGTATACTTTATAGATTCAATTCTTGAAGATTTTTGTTTCCCTTTCCATATTTTCAGATATGATGCATGTATTTTTTCATTATTAGCATCAAATAAATCTTTTATTTTATTTTGTCTTTATTGATAAAATACAAAAATTTTGTATCCAAAATCTTAATCTTCTGATTTTGTATTAGCTATCATATACCATCAAACACAATTTTGAATTCTGGGATTGTTATCAAGATATTTACAATGTTGTTTGGGCTGTCATAATTTGTTTAAAATGTACTCTTTAGGAATATTTGGTGACAGACTGTGTTGGAATTTGTGTGTAGTGTTGATGGAAGTTTACTTTTTTTTTTATCTTGGTTTCTTGCTTTGAGGGCAGAGAGAAACTACACCCACCTTTAGATCCAGAGAACACACTTTGCATCCATTACATGACTGAGCTGTGATGGAATCTCTACATGTGTCAATTGTCAAATGTGCTTTTATTCCTGTTATTTGCAAGAGGAGTCCCCATATATGTTTTTTTTTTTTTTTTTTGTCTTTTGCTGATAATAGACTTTCTGAGCATTATGTAGAAAAGGTTGTTTTTCAGCCATTACTACAAATGATGTACATCCCCAATAAGTTTGAGTCATTTGGAATGTTTTCCATTGGTATTGTGGGCAGTCTCTTGTTCAAATGGTAGTTTTGGTTGACGCATGCACCATAGCTATTTTGCATTACCAGTAATGAGTTATGGGAATGTCTTAGACTCTCGATGAAATACAAAATCAACCACAAGTGGTAGAATGGGCTGCCATCTAGTGTCCAATTTTTGTATCATCACTTTGACAAAGGGTGCGTATTGGTGACAATTAATCTTGATTGCTACTTTGGGATAATGATTTGTAATTCCCTCCTTTGGATCCAGAGACAATGCTTTACATGCATTACATAATTGAGCATTGATGAGATATCTACTTGTGGCAGTTGTTAAGCACTTTTATTCCTGTCATTTGCTGTTTAGGACATGGGAGAAGGGGTTGCCATGTGAATATGACTCACAAAAATTTTTTGTGTGGTCTCTTGTTGAATGAAAAAAATATCCTGAAGTTGTTCATTTTAGTTAGTAGTTCTTAACTTTTTATTCAGTGGTCTTATCAAGTATGTTATATTCCTTGATCATCTCTAAAGACTTATATATTCTCAATATATATTGTCACTAAATTTTGATTGAAAATAAAACTGTTTTGGCTTTTGATTTGTATATCTACAACAAAAAAAATTACGTACCAGTGTTATAGTAATTAATGTGGCACTGTTGCTTGATTTTGTTCTTGCTATCAAAGGATCCAAATTTTGGAACCATTAATTTAATTGATTCATTCACTGGACTTTCATGGATGTCTCAGTTATGACTGACTAAATATTTAAAATATATTTAAGATGTAAAATGACTACATTTTGCATCTTAAATATATTTAAATATTTGTGTGTATTTTATATATTTAAATTCACTTATTAAAAGTGAATGCTGAATATTATTTTTCAAGATCATTGGATAATCTTCCCTTTTTTTCTAATATAGTTATGTTAAATTGATACTGGGATAGTTCGTATGAAATATTTAACAGTGGAGGTACATTTCCATTTTTTTTTTAAATGGCTAGCTACCTTTTTCAAACTGTTGATGTACCTTTAGAGACTTGGTGATCACAGTTTAGAAACTGTTCTCAGCTTTAATCCTGAGTTAATCTGTTTCAGGCATTATAACTGTAGTATAGTGTCAATGTAACCAAAGCAAATTTGTTAAATAATACATGTTTTTATTGATAGGTAAAATTCAGATATATATATATATATATATATATATATATATATAATGATATGTATCCCAATTTAATTTTCAGTTGCGTAAAGCCATTGAGAACATTAGCAGTGGTCTCTTTATCACAAATACAAACCACTTCGGCCATGGCGAAAAATCAGAACCACCTTCTGAAACTCAGTCTGAATGTGAAGACAATATGGACACTGGCAAAGTCAGCATGAAACGACGTAACCAAGAGGATCATCATGGCTCCAATGTTTGAGTTCCATTCCTACCGTCCTTGAATTTGTGCAATCATGTTTCAGAATGACCACAATCATCCTCTGCTTTCAACACATCTTCCAAAAAAAAGGGTATTTTTAACTGTCTTGATTAAAGTTGTGTGATTTTAGCATGTACTGACCCTATTTAGTACATTGCAAGATGTGTAATACCAAATTTATTTATTTGTACAATCATGAATCTTTGTGTAACTGTGTGATTATACTACCGAGGAAAACTGATGCTGCATTAAGTATGGAATATTTTACTTCATCGTGATGTAAAATAGTTTTATTTTAAAATGTTTTTCATTTGGAAGATTCCTTTAATTTTATTTATTTAGGTGATTTTGAATCGCTGGCACTGAACTTTTCAGTGTGAGTTTTAGGCTGTTCTTAAACTGTTTTTTTCTGTTTAAACTTAAAAAAATAACTCGTTTTTTTTATTTTAAATTAAATTTTGTTACCTTGTTGGCATTTAGTATGTTTAATTTTTAAATTTCAATTTAAAATGGTAAACATCCAGAGAGCAGGAAGATGAATTAAATGCTGTGAAAAAATAAGAAAAAAGTGTTATGATAAAATTCCTCACCCAAATTCTGCAATATACATGTCATTTTCAGTCTGCATTTAACAGTCATGCCATTTTTTAAAACTTTATTTCATTTAACAGTGATGTTTTAAATTTGTTGAGTGTATTATTTATATTTATATGCAAGGCAGATTTGTTACATTCAAATGATTCTGATATTATATTGTTATTTAGTGTTGAAACTCTTAAAATTTTGAAACATTTTATTTGTTTGCATTAATGAGTTTATTTTATAAATACTGCAGTATTATGCTGAAATTCCTTATTGGCACATTCTTGATTAATGTGCAAAGAATTTACTATTTTTTCCTTTTTTTTAGTTTGCTAAATTTTGAAAATTTATTTTATGTAATTAAAATTATGTTCTATTAATACTTTATATATAAATGGGGTGTTTAAATGGAGTATATTGTACTATTGTATCTGGGCAGTTGTGGATTCAACACGGTTAGTTATTATTGTGTTCAAAATTGAAAATTAATGCAGGTTGAATTCAGTAGAAATCCACTCAAGTTCTGATTTTGAAACTTAAGAATCAAAACTCTTATGTTGTAATTTAGAATTATCTAGTTTATTGTCAATAGTGCAATTATGGAAGGATGTTGATTTATTGGAAATCACTCCATGTATTAAATGGTATGATGCATTTAATAGATTTTTCTTTAAAGTATGATCAAAGAATGTATTTTTGAGAATAAATTTTTTAAATAACAGTAAAATAAATTTAACCACCCAAATTTGTAAGACATCAAAGGGAAAATGAGGGGTCAAGTTTTAGTTTGCAATCAAAATTGCTAGCTGATATTCAGAGCTGTTTTATATAACAAAATAGCTCAGAATATCAGCTAATTAGTGATTTTATTAATAATACTGTTCATAGTCAAATGAGCATACAAATTTATTTGCTCTAATCTATTGTTGATGAAAGTATGGCATACTATTTTAAACATGATTTTACTGATTTATTAGTTAAGGTGTTATTTACTTATTGATCTGATATTTCTGACATCACTATCAGCTTTGTTTCAACGCTGGGGGAAAAAGCATTTATAATTTATTTATTTAACCCATTTATATTAATACTTTGTGATATTAAATTTATTTATTTTCTTGATATAATTTAATCAGAATTATGCATTTTAAAAAAGTCATAGTTTATGTCACTGAAAAGAAAAAGTTTTGAGAGAAACTGACATCAATTGAGTTAAAAAACTAAAATTCATTCAGTTAAAAAATTCTTCAGTGTAAATTAATCCATAATACAACTATGTCTTTGAATTTTTGTGGAAAAATAAGGCTTCTATCCCTCATTTTTTCCTTTTAATATATATAAGTAAAAGTGATTCTTCAGTATATAAGTTACTTGACTTGTTTCTTTTTATCATATTAAACTAAATGTTTTTAAATCAATATTTCTTTGTACTTAATATTTGTATGTTGTATAAAAGACTTATTCCTAAATTTCAGTTCTAAATATTTTTAATAATGTATCTAACGAGTTCATCTAATTTGTTACTTAATTTTATTGTTTACATATGCTTACTCTATTTATTTTTTCCCTTAAAACTCTGTTTCCAAAATATAACTTTGAGCTAAGCTAAATTTATAAATTCAAAAAAACTAAAAATTTCTTTTTTTCTTAAAATATTCTACAAACCTAAAATAAAAAAATTAGTATAAAAATGTGATAAAAGTTTCTTTAAATATTATAAGTATGAATGTGTACTTTGGATAAATAAAAGTAAATTAATAAACTGAGTACAAATGTACTCTCAAGTGTTTTCTAGTGAGAGTATGACCTATTACTCTTTATAATGAATGCTTTTGATTTTTCTCTACCAATTTTATTTTCAGTGATACTTTGAAGTAGTTGTATGCATTTTAAAAGGGTTTTTATTTTAATTTTTAGTCTTTGTGAAAGAAACTTATTAATATGGCAAAATATAACAAATCAAATATTGTAGAACACAAAGTGTCTTAAGCAGACAATTTACTTATTTGATTTATTTGGCTCTAAATTTTTCTTTTGATTTTCAAATTGAGTTGGTTCTTTTTGTTCCAATTTTCTACAATCTGAGCTCCATTAACTTCTGATTTTAAATAATTTTACAAGTTTACAAGGCTTCATTCAGGAAATCTTATAAATATTTGATTATATCTAACTGATAAAATTGTGTGTCTTACCATTTTTTAGAATAAACCTCTAATGAAAATCAAAAATTTACATATCGTTTTTAAAATTATTCATGCTTTTCCTATCCTTCTCAAGAGCTGTTAGAAATAATTTTTGAATTGCTAAAATATAACAATTCTAAAACTGAGTTTTGATAAGTGTTGAAATTAAACACTGAAGATTCAAAGTCTGCAATGTTTTAAGTTCTCTATTATTACTTTTGGACATTTCCATCTGAAGTGTGATATTTATTTAAACTCATGCAAATTCCTTTGAAGATTTATATTTGTCTCTTATAAAATGCATTTATTATTACAAATCTTTTTGTGAAAGGCTCAAATATTTGAAAATGGACTTTTTGATATTACATAGATGAGCATTAATGTTATCTAATTGTTTTATCTTTCTTTAAAATTTCTTTTGGGATTATTTTAAATAATCTGTATTGTATTTTCACCATTTTTATCTGGAACTAGATAAATATAATATTTAATGTTGATATTTACTGCGACATTTAATCAATCCTAAAGGACATTTTCTAATGTACAAAATTAAAATATATTTGAAAAAGGGACTTAAAGTTTCATTCCGTCCAAGTTATACAAATCGTTTCCTAGCTTGTATATTTCTTAGAATAATATTGACTTAATGAATTTATTTAAGAGACTTACTTTTTTTATCAGGTCTAATTATAGACATTCTTGCAAATTGAATCAAGTGATACAAAGAAAGCAATTGCTTTTGTATTTCAATTTTTATTATTGTATATATAAAAAATATATATAATATTTGTACATTTGGAAGTAGAGATCTAAAGAAAAGACTTTGAAGACTCTCTCTGAATTTTTTATACAATATACCATGAAATCATTTACTCTTCATATTAACTTTTTTCATATTCATAAATAGGATTTGAATTTACTTTTTTAAATCCCAAATTAAATTTCTTTAGGACTGACTTTAAGAGTAATTGCCACTCTGACTATTATTGACCAGTGTGATATCTTTGAGCTCTTAATTAAATATATAAAATGTTTAATTAGTTGCTGCAACTTGGGACATTAAGAATGTTAATTACCATTTTAGTTCATTGTATTCTGAGTTTTGTGATATATTTTTTGACTTTTAAAATTTGTTTTGAATTCTCTAGATTGGTTTAATTATTCCTAAAACAAAACAAAATAATTCAAATATGTCTGAAAATTGTTCACTGAATTAAATCTTCCATTTATGGAGAAAACTTTCAGAAAAATCATTTTTAGAAAACATAAGATGTTTTCCTTAAAGATTTCTCTATAGATCGCACTTATTAATCTTGTATTATAAAATTAATAAATTCGAGTCATCCTCACCAGCAAATGGAACTGGTTTCCTGAGATGTGCAATTTGCATAACATCATTTTTTTTCTCGTCAATTAGTGTTATAATATTCTGTTGAATTGACAAATCTCCTTGTTAATTTTAGTACTAGTGCTATCTCTTTTAACAATTTTAGCGTATATGATAATCATATCTGTAACATTTTCAGACGGATGATTGTACAGTATTGTTACCTTTGTCTTTTATATATATATATATATATATATATATATATATATATATATATATATATATATATATATATATATATATATATATATAGTATTATGGTCCCTAGAAAAGTCTATTTTGTGATACTTCAATCTACACATCTGTGATTTCTCAGTATTTTTATTGTAATATTGTGTATATACTTTATTTTTTGGAAATAAAATATTGTTTTTATAAAAACTTCAAATTTACTTGCATTTTTTTCTTTGTGTTTCTGGGATATTGTAAGTAATTTTTAAAACGTTTTGCTATAATTTGTATCTTTATACTCTATTACTTAGTGCTTAAGTGACATAATTTAAAAGTAACATGTTTGTATGGACGTTAAGAATTTGAAAGCAGAATTTTTATTTTTGAGTTAGAAATATATATATATATGCATCCGCTAGATTATATTAATGGAGAACTGCAAAAATAAATTTGGCTCATTTAGTTGTGTCTGATGACCAGCTGGGTGAGGTAGTTGGCTTGTCATTGACCTTGCACACCAAAGTCAGTGGATTTTCGTGATGCAGAAAATTGACAGCATTTATGTCGCATGATTATGCAGTGCTAAAGATCCCTAGAATACTCTCAGCAAATTAAAAATTTCTAGTGCCATTTCACACCGTCAGAGCTCGGGTGCTTCTATCTGGGAAGGAAAATGGGTGTCAAAATTACATTGTGTGATTGGTATTCCACCTATATGGTGCTGCACTTAAAAGTGATACCAACTCTAGGGAAAAGTACTAGATCTGAAAGGTAAATACGAATCCACAGCCCCATTGGAAATAAAAAAATACATATATTGTTGTGAAGCACCTGACTTTTCTATTTGCATTTTGGGTAAGTATGGAGCAACATATTGGTTTAGTATAAGGGTCGGCAAACTTTTGAGACATAAGAGACAATTTGTAATTGAAACAAAACACTTAAACAATCAAAGGGCCTAAAAAGAGAGCATAAACTATTTTTATGCATATACTTGCACTGGGGGAGGACTCTAGTAGTGGTTGCCATCATGACTCTCGTGGTCCAATCAATATATTTTTATTGTATTTGAATAAAATTTTGTATTTTACATTTCTCCAGAAACTTAGGAAGATATTTTTATTTCTGTGGCTCATTGCAAGAACAACCACTGAGAATTTTAAATTGCGAATTTAAATTTCAATCTTCCTAAAGAAATTATGTACCAATAATACCATAAGTGCTTTATTCTGAAATTTTATATGTACATTATTAATTAAAACTCATTTTTTGCTTATTCTTGCATGCTAAAGTCATTTCAACACTCTTTATTAACCTTACTTAATATGCTCTTGTCACTTTTAAGTGAAAGGGGTTTAAGGGAACCAAGACATCATACACACATTCAAAAATTTGATTTTTCAATTTTAGTATTAAAAAATAGTGCACATTTTTCTAAATCTAAAATTGTGTAACACTTTTATGTTCATTGATAAAATAACTGTAAAATATGAAAAAAGTAATTGACAAAAATGTAAACAAATGTTTAGTTTTTTCACCATAGGATAATTTTTTGCTTTAACACACTTGAAAAAAACACTATTGCAGTTTATGTTTCCAAATTTTTATACTTCTATATATTGAACCTATTTTTTTTGTTCAAAGTAGTACATCAATTTTTTAAAAAATAGATTTACGTATAAAAAATGGGGAGAGGGGGGAATAAAAATTTTCAAAATTAAAATGTTGTAGAATTTATTTTTTTCTCTTTTAAAAACTATCTTAATATTTTATTTAAAAAATGGGTTCGCTCTATTTTGTGTATTGTTTTATATATGTGGAAAAAATATTTTACATAGTTTTGAGATACTTTTTTTAAAAAATGATACCTAATATAAGTATGTGTTAGACCTCAAGAATTATGTCCTAATTAAATTAAACAGAAAAAAAGCCCATTTCTTAACTAAAAAATTAAGTTTTACGTTTCTACAGAATTATTAAAATACATTTATTAAGATTACAAAAAAAAAATCTAAGCTCTATTGGAAATTTTTAAAGATATATGTCCTATACACAGTTATTTTTGGCCTTTTACTCTTTTGAGCATGTCCTGTTATTCTTAAGTGTATCTTGTCCAAAATCATGAGTGCGCTCGATCTCATTTATGTAAATAAGTAAACGTTACTGGAAATCACTTTAAGGTATATCTTCCTAGGGTGACATTTTTACCCATAAATTGGGCATTTACTGCTTTAGCAATTGTTATGTTTTCACTGATTATCTATAAGCTTTGATATAATGGAAAATAATTTAATACGAAAAAATAATCTTAAATAACTATAAACTAGACAAATATTTGAATGTATAAGTAAATACAGGCAAATATTTTCACTAAATAATTATAAAGGAAAAAGAGAAAGGGAAACATTTATTTTTTAGTTTGCATAATTATTTTTTAAAATAATTTCATTGAGGCAGTAGACTGAAGAGCCGCAGTCTTCTATGCAAAGGGTGTCCAACGCGTGGGCCGCATGTGGCCCGCTAGTACGTAAGTTGCGGCACGCCGACTCTTAAAAAAATTTAAATATCAGTCTCTTAAAGTTTTTTCATTTTGAAATTTATTTGAGGGGAAATCTATATATATAAAGGAGAAAAGCGACTCACTCACTCACTGATTCACTGAGTGACTAATCACGACATCTCCGGAACTATTAAACCTGCAGACTTGAAATTTGGTAGGTAGGTTCCCTTTATGGAGTAGACGTCAGCTAAGAACGGATTTTGCAAAAGGGGCGTTATAGATAATTATTTCCATTACTAAACCATTAGATGTACAGTCGTGAAACTTGGTACACAGATTTTTCTTTCATAAAGTAGATTCCCTACATAATTATTTTTACGAAAATCGACCTCCAAGGGGCGTTGAGGGCGCTTAAGGGGCGTTATACATTATTATTTCCATTTTTAACCTGATAGACGTAAAGTCTTGAAATTTGGTAAGCGGTTTCCTTTCATAGAGTACAGAATGGGTTTTGTGAAAATCGACTCC